>JAEQBH010007841.1:0-339188 GCA_016808115.1 Tetrastigma voinierianum | reverse complement strand
ATTACTTTTATGAATAATAAGTGTAATCTCAGAATTGCTATTTTGAAGCTACTATTGTTGGTATATAATTGTCTATCAAGAGAAATAAACACATAATCATCAAGGACACTTGAAATACCACAAAACTATGGTTTAATTTGGTGAGTGTTTACCATCCATCTTTTCATTTAGAAAATCTAGTTCGTTCAGCTCAGAAATTCTCCTTTCTTTTTTAGTATACCTACCTATACTTAGACATCCACTTACATATGCTGCTTTGTTTGTGGACATTTGTGAAAAACATTCATAAACAATCTTTGGAGTCATGACAATTCCTGTAGCAAATTTCTCTTAAATAAGATTTTTGGTCTTCTACCAAAAAGAAACCAATGTTTGTGTTAAACTTCTGTAAACCTTTCTAAATTTCCACTTAAGAAAATTTGTTAGGGTAGTGATATCAAAAGTCAAATCAGGCATCCTCAGCCTGAACTTCTCCATACATTTTCGCATATTTTTATGTTCATGGTGGTAAGACGAGTCTTGAAGAATGTCCCTTGTCATCACTATCATTATAAATTTATGAAATATGATATTTCCTTTATTTTTATCCTTTTTTTTTGGTTGGTTCTAGCTTTATATCATGAATGCTTTATACCAGGATGAAATTGCTGAAAATTATGATACTTTCAGACAGTCATTTTAGCAATTTCATCAAGAGAAATTGCAATCTTCAGCACTTCTTGCCACCTACCAAAAACACACACACACACACACACACATGCATACACAATTATGATATCTGCTACACATGGCACTTATTTACTTTATTTAAATAATCTGATATGTTTATGTAGGGAAACATTCTCTATCATTTTCCATCACTACAACGTACAGCTTCATCTCAGAGAACTGGAAGGAAGGAATATGTTGGGAAAAGATGGGCTGACTGGGTTGTAGGGGTTGAGAAGTTCTTCAAGGAGAAGAAATGGCAATTCAGGTTTTCAATTTAATTTTTCTAATGACGTTAATATAGGGAAGTTTTCTTTCTATGATTAAGTTCCCAATACGATTGGCTTCTTTCTTGCAGTAAAACTAGCAATTCAGAGAGGGCGATGGTCATTGGATTGGGTGGGCTTAATCTATTTGGAGTTATTATACTGGGTACCATGCTAAAGTATGGTTCTGTCAACATCCCTTATTACTGTATATCAGTGCCTTCTTTTATTTTATTCTTTGTTATTTATTTATGTTTCTTACACTGCTATTGTGTTCTTACCTGAAGGAATGTTGCAGTTACACCAAGTGGATTCATTACGTTTGTTTCTGACATATTTCCTCTACTTCAGGTGAGATTTTATTTTAAGATTTTCGAAATAAATAAGCTGCTTCCTGTGATCTAGGGAATATTATTGTAAATTTGCTTCCGATGTGCTGCCTCAAAGTTTAGTAACCACATTTACTGGCCTGATTGTGTGGATGTGGATATTATGCATGTTAGAGGAAACTGGAATGGCAACAAGAAGGCTGCAAGTTTAGCTGAAAGAAGGATCAAGTCAAAACTCCTTGATGAAGGCATTTTCTTATTGGCTCTGGTGGATTCCCCAGAAATGTCGGTGGGTCTTATTGACTCCGGTTATTATCTTATTCACAATGTGAGAGGGTCTCATTCTTCCAATAGCTATTCCCTTGCTCCCCATTTTGATTCATGCTCATGAGCTCCACCATAATAAGGTCAAGGTTGAGAATGGCCTGACCAAGAGGAGGACAGGTCCAAGCTGCTTGCTAGACCTAGGATTTAGCATATCATAAATCCAAGGATCTCTCTCCAACTTAAGACACCCATGAGACCCAAGGGGGTGAGTATCTTTTTGTATCTTCTAGGTCACTTTTCAGCGCCTCTTTTACAATATACCTTTTACTTATCAAAAAAAAAATCACCAGTGAGACAACTAAAGCCAAATCTCCTTCCACCAAAAAATTGGATTAGTCTTGCAAATACAATAAAATATCCAGACTAATTTTGTGGTAGATTTGTTGCACTTTTCCCCTTATGACACTTTTAATATACAGCATTTAATATTTATATGAAAATGGTACAGTAGAAGATTACGGGTATATTTGTGTTTTTAATGGCCGCTAAAAAAAATGCATGGTTACATTTCCAATTCTTTTTTTTTTTTTGGTAACTATGGATGTCCGGCCTAGTTTACACACATATTTCCAATTCTTTGATAACTTAAAGGTGAACATTTCCAGTAATGTAGCATTGTTATATGCCATTTAATCTAAGTTAGGTGACTAAGTCTGCTTGTTAATGGTAGCAACCATCTGAGTTAGGTGATTAAGGTGGCGTTTGTTTTTTTAGCTTAATGCTGAATAGAACTCTTTTTCAGTTTAATGCTGAATATAACTTTTTTTCAGCTTAATGCTAAATAGAACTTAATAGTATTAAGTATTAAACTGTTTGTTTTTTTAATATCATATTTCTATTAAGTATTAAGTTGTTTGTTTTTTATATGTTTAAAATTAACATCTTAAATGTATTAAGCATAGTAGCTTAACTTAATATTTGATTATCTAATGATAATTTACCTTTATTACTATGATAAAATGAAAATATTTGTATAAATTTTTACATATTTATAAAAAAATTAAAATGGTAAAATTATTATGATAAATAATTTATCATTATCATTCTTACAAAAAATAATTATCATATTTATTTATTTTATATAATTAAAATATATAAAATTAATAATTTAAAAAACTAGATTAATGAAATCTAAATTAAATTAAACTAAAAAATAATAACTCAAATGCATTTTTTTTTTTATAAGTAAGAAAAGATAAAATTAACCAAAAAATCTAGGACAAACCTGCAAGTATATAGGAAGAATACAGAGGGAGCTGAAGGCCTAAACAAAAAAAGGGCTCGTAACAAAAACCTACCATCCCTAGAAGTGCGCTAAAGAATGCAAAAAAGACGTCTTACAATATAACAATCCCCCCTGAATCAAGCTAGCCCAAGATCAAAGAGATCTAAGAAAAAAGGACTTCAACCTAAGAAAGGAGAAACATTCATCCTCAAAAATTACACTGTTTATCTCCTTCCATATCACCCATAGCAAGCACAGGGGAGCAGCCTTCCATAGCTCAAATGCATATTTTCAAATATCTAAAGAAAAAACATAACAACTCAAATACATATTCCTACCTATAAAAATGATGTTATAGGTACAAATTGTGGGAAGGACCTCAATGTTTCTTTAGACCTTCAAACGATCACAGCCAGAGTAGCTCAGAGTGAGTAATAAACTTCTATCTTTATGATTAATGGAAACGAACTAAGGTGTACCCATTTGGGATTATGGATCCTCAAACTACATTCAAAGATTGATTTCTTCAATCTTCAATTAACAAAATACTACTTGAAACGGCTCAAAACAGCTCATTTGCATAAACCAAAACAGAGAAAAGCCCAGCACACAATAAAATCCCATTTCAAAAGCAAGCAACTTCAATTGATTTCAAGAAAAACTTCCAACATCCAAAAGAAAAACAGATTCCTGACAGAACCCATTAAAGAAATCCGAAAAAGATATTCATTAATGGAGAGAAGAACACAGCAAAAAAACAATGGACTAGTACATGGGTCCTTTTCCACCTCTCTCTAATCCCACTAGATACATTCTCACATGCATCACTTAACCAAGTGACTTTTGTATAGGTCCTTTTTTCTCTCCTCACTAATCCCATTAGAAAGGCCAACTTTTATCTGGTTATATCCTTGGGTATGACCAAGACAAACTAGTTCTACTGTTTTCTGAAAAGATAAATTCATAAAATAGAAATAACCTATTTTCATTAAGGCACTAGAGCAATAGAGTGGCCTTAAGGCCATTAACTACTGCTGTAGGCCTAACAGGACCAGAAAGAACATCTAGTTCCTTCTGTTTTACTCTTCAACCAGAACCCAACCAAGCAGATAAAGGCAATCTATGGAGACTACAAATGGCCTCATATGATTAGCAGGTGAAATGTAATTTTTTATCAATTACCATTCGTTCTAAGCATTATAAATAAATGACACACTGTCCGTGATTGATTTTCCTGATCATAGACTTAAAATATTTTTTTTGATCGGTGTAGACTTAAAATATGCTTTATACAACTGCCCATTGTGATGAACTCCCTTTTAGTTTCAAATAACAAGGACTGGTTCTAAGTAAACATGCTAAAAAAACAAATTTAGTGCCTGATTATGGATGATATTATGAAATTATCATTCTCTTCAAACATTCTCCAAAAGTGTTGCTATCTCTATAGAAGCAGTACGAAATAACAGAATGTCTAAGAGTTATGCCATCTGAGTAATCAAAACAATTTCACTAGAACACATTATAAGGTCTAACTAATTTGCTATCCTAACTCCTTCCCACCAAAATAATAGGAACAAAAGGTAAATACAGCCATAGCCTCCATACATTTAGCAAGTTGTCATCTAGTTATATGGCAGCAGAGGCTGATTTTAGATAGGATATCCACTAATAACTATCTAATGTTAAAAACTCTCTTTAAAAAAACAAACACACACATGATAGAACAAGCACAACCCAATTTCATATGTTTATCATGGTAAACTAGATTTTCATGAGTCGTAGCATTTTTCATTTAAGATGATAAATATAGTACCGTATGTAAAGAGATGAGAAAGAGCACAGTAGGGGTTTGCTTTGCTAAACTTCTATAGAACTCCAACAGAAAAGCTCTCATGAGCATTCTAACAAACAGGTTGAATGCAAAAGCTCTACCTAGCAATTCCTTTAGATTTCAACAAACAAAGCAATCACATAATCTTAAACCCAACAAATCACAGTCAATAGAAACCAAAAAATGCTAAATTTTTTATCACAATCACATTTAGACCAAGGAAGGTTATAGAGTTCGAGGACCTAAATAGAGAGAAAATAGAGAAGAAATACCTTGAGAAATCTGGTTGTTCATGGTATCCATAGATTCAGTGACGAGATACAGAGGAGGAAGGAGGATGAGGGATGGTAGGGATCAGTTGGAGGTCGGGCTGTTGAGGAGTGAGGAGTCACGGGTTGGGGTCAGCAGCTCATAGTTCTGAAGATGGCTTTTTTCTTTTTAGAAAAAATGAAGTATTTTGGCTTTTTTGATTTAGAAGTTTTTTTAAAAAACTCATAAATAAGTCATCACTAAATGAAAAGAGTTTTAGATCGAAATACTTTATTTGAAAATAAAAATTATAAAATTAGTATGGAAACCAAATTAATGCTCAAAGTAATGCATAATGCCCGTTGTAAGTAGACCAATTAAGCGATTGAAATTATTAAATTGTCGAATCTTCACTATGTAGCGGTATGATGGACTTATAATAATTCCAATAATAAAATGGGGAGGAAGAAGACGGGGGCAAAAATAAAAGACTCAAATGCCATTGTCCAAGACAACGTCAATTGAAGAAATTAAAAATCGAATTTTCTTTGTCTTGGATGTGGCCGATTGAATCAAAATTCAAATCAAGCGGTTAAGTGATTGCGGCATTTGAACTTTTGAAGGAAAAAACGCTGTCAAGAACAATGGCATTTGCCAAACACACTAGTTTGGACATTAGTTTGGCTGAAAAACTAAATTCGTCATTTTTCCTCACAAACATTATTTCGGTCTAAAACTCAAATGAAAAAACAAACATCGTACTTTCTGAAAGCAAATTGCATTCAGAAATAAGTAAAAAAAACAAACAGCCCCTTAGTCTGCTTGTTAATGGTAGCAACCAACTCATTGATGCTGTTGTTCAGAGGTTTAAGATCTTGGATTACATCTTTTAGTTGTAGCAGTTGGTTCATTCCAGAAATGGAATCTGTGATTAGCGTTTTTTACTATTTAAATTTACTAGCCTTGAATGCTGAAGAATAAGTTAGTCTTGCTGGTTTTAGAACAAATAGTTGATACACTCAAGTTTTGAGTTATGTGCTTGCTGCTGAATCGCTGATGCCTGTGATGGTGGCAAGTAGTTGGGGTGCAGATATGGGAGGCTTCAGGTACTGAGAGGCCGAACAGGATAAATATTTTGAGGATTCTAAAACATGTTACATGGAAGAGAAGAAAAAAGGGGGAAAAAAAGAAGTCAAATTCGATAACAAAAACAAAAAAGGTTGCAGCTCACCTAATCTTGATGCAAGGACAGGACTATGATGGATGATCTAGGGGGTTTAGTTAAGCTAGGGTTATGGGGTAGAATTTTGATGGGTAATGGATAGATTTGGTCTCAAAGGTTATAGGGCTAGTTTAGGGTTTATATATGATGAAATTAAGGTTCACAATGAAGGATTTTAGGTTTGGAAAGATTCGGGTTTGGTTTGATGGAAAATAGCCTTGTTTTGAGCTAATTTGAGGTTTTCGGGTTTTTCTTAGGTAGGCTAGGGCTATAGACGAATTTGGTTTCTCCAAGGTTAGGAATGATGGTTTTTATCGTTCCTAGAGTAAAACAAAGTATTTGGAAAGGTTTTAGAAGTATGAAACTAGATTTGGAAAGTTTTAGATTGAGGTTGAAATTTTGGTTATGGAAAGGTGAAAGAGAAGAGTAGGATGTTATAGAAAGATAGGTACTTACATAGCTCAAAGGAATCCACGAGAGATAGAGTCGCGGCTAGATTCTTACAAAAGGAATTAAATCAAAGAGATAAGAGAACAAGATATATATTTAGCCATCGAGGAATCCGCAAATGGATAAAAAGCAATGAGCTTCGGCGTTAAAGGGAATCCACACGAAGATGGAACAGAGGAATTCTTAAAAGAAATCTTAAAATATTAAACTTGAATTTATTCTCAAAGACTACATTAAGGGTATATGTAGGCCACATGCTTTCTAAATCAAATAAAAAAGCTCCTATTTTGGCTGAAAGCGAAACTTTCTAATTGAAATAAAGCAACTCCTAAAAGCAAATCTTTCTAAAAGGAAATAGCAATTCTTACTTTGACTAGGAAAACAAACTTTCTAAATTAAATAAAGAAACTATTACTTGGACTTGAGAAAAAATCTTTTTATAATAAAACAACTCTAAATCAAAATAGTAACAAGATTCACAATACTTGGATTTAGAAATGGATTTGGTGTCTCCAAGGTTTCACAACCTCTCGAATCTGAATTTTCCATAATGAAGATCGAATTCTCAATGTTTGTTGTAGATGCTCTTGCATCAAATCTCCAAGTAATTGAGTCATTGACTGGAACAACCTTATGCTGTTAACAGTTTTTTTATATCTATCTTTTAGAATGTTTGTTCATGTTTTTGAGTATTGGTTAACCTCACTTCTATCTATTTAATCATTACATAAAATTTGCAGATCTATGCAGGTTCTTTTTTTGCAATTCCTTTGATCCGGTGGTTCTTCATTAGCAATAAAAATGCTAAAATTGAGAAAAGGAATCTAGCAAGAAGAACTCAGGCATAGGCCCTTGAATTACCAGATGTTTCCCTAAGGCGAAAGGTATCTGACTGAGTGCTTACTCCAATATTTTAGGTTTTGGTCGTTGGTTAATTGTAATTGTGGTACAAAATTTATTAGTTATTTGCTAGTTTGACCTTATATCGCACGCCCACCCCAACCCACCACAAACCAAATTTTTTTTAAAAAAAAGCCAAAAAAATGAGTTTCTTCTAGTGTTTTTTTTTTCTTTTCCTTTCATGGCATCCCCAAATTTCAGTTGAAAACAGACTAAATATTCGTACTTTAAAACTGGCTGTGGCTGCTAAAAGCAGTTGAGTTTGTAAACATTTCACACTTTTATTTTACAGTAAAAACTAGGTGCATTGTGAAATGATAAGGCCTTGTTTGGTTCATGTTTTAAAAACTGTTATTGAGAACAGTTTTTGAAAATACAGAGCATAATTTTGGTATCCTCTGAAAACACTTCTTGTTCTCTAAATTTGTTTTTTCCAGAACAAAAAAAAAACTAGGAGCCAAAATGCGTTCTCTATGTTTTAGAACAGAAAACAGTTTTGAAAAACAGAAACTAAACATGACCCAGATTTTTATTTTTCTAGAAATGTTCAGCATTTCCTTTTCTTATGGGGAGTCAAATTGGTTCCACGTTATAGGCAACCCAAAAAGCATAAGAGAGCTCCCTTTGTGTTGGTTTCTTTCAAATATTTTGGGTGCTGTTTTGGGTTAAAGAGTTTAAAATTTTGATTGAATTCTCTTTCAAATACTGCTATATTAGTTTACTTTTAAAATCTTTTGATGGTTGATGTGCCTAGCTTTATAATTTTTGGTCTTTCATAGTAGGTTTTGGTCTTGCCTTAGCATTTTTGTTTTCAGTTTTTACTCACTGGCAGAAGCTCAATCCACCATAGGTAAGCTTCCTTCCTCACGGGGGACCTAATTTGTCTTTGTTTTTATGTTTTTACGTGTTAGCAGCTTCTGAGTGCTCGGGACATGGCTCAGAGAACGGTCATCGGGCAGGATAGGATCGTCTATACTTTGATGAGGACTTGTTTGAGCAAGATTATGATACACCCAAGATTGGGATAGGAGATTCCGTGAGATTGAGAAGTCAGATTGAGAGGGAGGGAATTTTACATTTTGGCTGCTGGCAGATACCCAGTAGAAACCAGAGAAGCCCACCACCAGGCACCCACCATGTATGAAAAATTGTAATTCGCATTTCATGGACCAAATATGATTATATGAATGAGTATATTATAATATTCCTATTTACTTCAGATGTCAAATAAAATGTCCCGGTTACACCTTTGGTGTCACATCCTATAATCCATAATTATCTGAGATACATAATTTTTTATCCGAAAATTTCATTTTTCTAAATATATATATATACAATTTAAAATTAATCTATTCCTTATATAAACTTAAACATTATTTAGTAATGTAAAACAGTTTCATATCTCGAACAAGCATAATCCAACTAAAATGTAACTAAATAAAAAATATTTAATAATAAGAATAATACCAATTATTTATAGAGTTTTATAATGCACAATATGATATATCATTTAAAAAAGACAGAAACAAATGTTTCAAATATATATAATGAGATGCACGTTACAAGGGAAATATGAAACTAACTAAAAGGATCTTAAGAAAAATGATTGTGAGGAGTAGCAAACAAACTACCATAGACTCCCAGTACAAGATTCACAACAGGGCAATACTACAGGAACAACATATTCTGGCGGTGGCTGAGCACAATTGAAAATGCAAAGCTTTTTCGAGGGTTTGTGCAACACATATCGATATAGTAGTTCTTTCAAGGGTGCTGAAAACGTTAAGATAACACTGAGTTCTGCAACTAAAATGCATTGCTGGGCAGAGGTGGTGGTGTCTGTCATCATGCTCTACTCCAATATCCTTTCAACAGCCAGCTGCACACTTTCAATAAGAAACACAAACAGTATTCGGCTCCCGATTGCAATATTTGAGCTCTCTAGGGATAGGGAGTGGAAGGTTAGTAGCTGGGCAACAGTATTCATTACCCACCTTTGATGCATATCTGGAAGAGCATCAACTGAAATAGGCTGTAAGATGCACCTATAAATAGACAGTTTTCAAGCAACTTGGAACAGCAAGATACCTGCATCAACAACCAAGATGTATAGAAATGTGGTTGAATTTACTCATCCTTGGTACCCAATATTATTACAGAGTACCAAGATGCAAACCATTTCACCACAACCATCATTCTCTCATATATTCCAATCCTTTTTAGTGGAAAATTTACAAACCAGGCTGAAGATGTTGAAACTCTCTCTAATAAGGGAAAAGGGAATGGACAAAAATACTTGTCGTGAAGATTTTGTTATCTGGGACAGAACTTGCCCCCCTCCCAACCACTTGGACCAGACCTGGCCTCAGGATGCACCATAATAATAATTCAACTGTTGTTTTCTATATAGAACTTGATCCATATGGCCATGGTCTATTTAGCATGTCATAATGATAAGACAGAAAGCGTTTTGTAAGTGCTTTGTTGACGAATATAAGCCCCACATTCATTGGCTCCTCTGAAATTGTTTATCCAATGAGAACCTTCAACCGGTACAATTATGTCGCATCAAACACTAAACAAGCCATGTCTTTTTTCTTTCTTTTTTTTGGATCGGTTGAAACCAACGAAGCCATGTCATTATCAGGATCATTAAAATAATCCAACAAATAATAACACAAGCAATCAATCTGTGACAAGGATAACCCACACCATATGCAAGTCCTATTCAAAACATGTCATTCTTTTTTTTATTTTTTTTATTTTTTTTTTTAAGTAATAATAAGTAAACTTTTGTCCCTATTGGGACACAACCTGAAACCTCCGGCAAGCCCTATTCAAAACATATCATGCCATGATAAAAGGGTCTGAGGCCTTCAATGAGAAGAATGATTACATTAGGATACGGTTTAGGTTAGGACTATCCAATCTACATGTATCACCAGCGTATCGAACGCCGTGGCCAGTGAGAGCGGACCTTTTTGTAAGCCCTGTTTGAATTGGTGTAGGTATTTCCAAATCCAGTGGAAATCTCCTCTTTCGTGGAAAGTTAAGGGCTTCTGAAGAAAAAAGAACGGTTTGGAATTTGGCTCCAACTTGCTTATTTTGGTGTATTTGGAAGAGTCTGATCAAAGGATATTTGAAGATGAGCGTGGTGTGTGGCACTGTGTGAGCAGAGAAGGAAGAAGGCTTGGATAAGCGGCGCCTAACTATTTTGGACTATTTAGCGTGAAAGAAATAACATTGCTTTTTAGAAAGAGTAATGAGGAGTTTTAAGCTCAAGGATGAAGGCCTTATTCATGTAATTATTGGTCTGGCGCAAATATATTATAATAATAGGTCTAGTTCTATTATTGATTTTTTTGACTTGGTTGGGGTGTAAGTGAGGGAATTTAATTCAGGTTTTCTTGTTCTCCTTGTTCCTTTGGTCCTTACTTGTGGGCCTTCTTTGGGTCTTCTTTGGTTTTTATAAATTGCTTTTACTCATCAAAAAAAAAAAAATATTTGAAGATGAAGGGCTTTCTGACCAAAGACTAAAGGATTTTTTCATTCACACTGTTTGAGAAGTCCAGGGACTTTCTTACTTATCGAAAAGAAGTCCAGGGTCTCCTTTGGGTTTAAGAACCACCTCTATGTTGATTCCTAGATTTTCTTTATTGTGATTAGCTATGCCTTGTTAATGTAGTCCTTTCTGGTTTGCATTAGAACTGTTCTTTTTGTGTATACTGCCTGTATGCATCAGGAATTTACACCCCTCCTCTTCAGGCTTCTTAAGCACATGATCTTATTGTCTATCAAGGGGAAAAGAAAAGACTATTGAAAGTAAATATCGAAAAAGGGGAAAAAGAGATCTCTGTGCAAAAAATGGAGATTAAGGGGGGAGTGGAACTTATAGTAGATGATGCTCCCAGTAGCTTTCTGTCTTTTATTCTGAGAAGATAAAAGAGAATCCGCCTAAACAAGAACTGCATTTGCATAAATGCAAATTAGAACTCTAATAAATCATAAGTTTGATCTCTAGGTAGCAGGCTCAGATAATGTCACAAGTCAAATTCTTAGTACAAAACAGAGCTTGCACTCCATTGCTTAGCACAAAACAGAGCTTGAGATGGTTAAAGAAAAGGCGTATACTTTTATTGCTCCATTTGTTCCTCCAATAACATAAAACCTCAATTCCATTTAGCTCCTTGTTTTCTTCACTTATAAATTTGGATGCAGAGCTCACTCAAAGAGGCAGAGTATTAGAAAGTAAAATTAAAAAATGCCTTGCCTTGAGAGCAGTCCTAAGAAGCATTACAAATCTTGATCAACTGCAAGACCTGAAATGAACGCCTCTTTCCCTTTTTCACTGGATTCTTGTTCATTAGGTAAAGGCATGCTCTAAACATTCTCCTTTGTAACCTACCTACCACATCCTATTACTTCATTCCAGCCTTGGGATTTGGTGCTCAAATTCTTTTCTAGTTGCCCTTTTGCAATTTTTTTATTTTTAATTTTTGGCATACTCCAAATTTCAAAGTTCAAGATAATTTTTTTTTTACACAAAATATTAAATAAGATGAAGAAATATGCTCATGGGAACTACAAACACTATAACCATTTTATTTGTATACAGTTTGTTATCCACACACACAAGAAAATTAATTAGGGGCAATAATAATAAGTGACAAAGAAGAGCTGGCACAGAAAACAAGGAACGAATGAAAAAGTATATTTAAGAGGGATGGTGAGCTCACCCAAAATTATCAGCGCAAAAAGCATCATCAATATCATTCGGACACAATGGTAATCTACTTGCATATGATATAGTGATCTTCGATATCTTGAACTCCATGCCCCTATCCGACTATAGAATTATTGTATTTACATAATTTCAGTTGCGATAACAAGTAATGCCATATGAAATAAATATCAATTTGACAAACCCACAACGAAGGATGGGCATAGTGGCATCAGTGTAGATTGAACAGTGAAAGCTTAATCGGGAATATTATTGTCATTGAAAAGGAGATCTTTTCATAATCGATCCTATGGTTTCCAAATCATGGATGAAGATGTGTCATTTTCCAGGGACAGTTATCAACATTTTTACCATGTCAGATTTATATATGATGCTATTCATTTACTTTCTAGGTTTAAAATAGAAAATATTACACATTTCCCCAGTTGGAACAAAGGAATGGAGTACAAGTTTCGGGTTAAGCCACCTAGCCTAAGGAGGTACCATGCAGATTACTTTCTTGTTCACTTTGAGACAATGGATATATGACTTAGGTTTTATAGGAAAAGCATTTATGTGTGGAGAGAATAAGTAAAAATATTTTAATGAGACAAACAACCAGCATGGGAGATGTAACATTACAAGTGCAACATGTGAAACCTCCATTTGTGATGGGGAATTGCTTTGTTCTTCTCCATCTTTCAGCCTCTTGGTAAAATTCCTAGAGACCCTGCTTCCACATGCAGGCCATAAATTAGCCAGGAAACAAAAGATGCCCATTCCGCCATGGTATCCTCCCCCCTCCTTGTGGAAGAAACTTTTATTTTTGGCTCCATCAACTTCAACATCCCAACTGCTATTTCCACCATGTTGGCCACCAGCATCTCGTTGTGCCTTTGGTGCTTCAAAATGCATCTCGCTATCTCTAGTTTTTAGTTCAACAATCTCATCGGTACTGTCATTGTGACCAGAAGTTGTGACTGGATCAAGAAACCTCCTCATAATAGTACTATCTTCCTTTTCATAATGCGGAACATGTTTGGTCGGATCTTGGCCAGAAAGAAATAATGCCAACCCATCTCTGTCTTGTTCATCTAGATTAATCCCTCGGTGTTTCTCAGTTTTCCAAATGATGAATCCACCAAGCTTTCTCCCACATGGCCTGGTTGCTCCTAATTGCTCTAATGAACTGTTTATTATGCAAATCCCATCTTCCCTCATTCGAGTTTGTCGGGTTAAATTTGAGAGACTCACTGCTCTTTCAAAGTCTTCTAACTGATCCAGACAAAATAATCAAGATATACTAAAAATTGAACAACAAGAAGAGTGAAAGTTGGAATCAATAAAATACCTGCCATTTGCTTATTTCTCAAGAAGTATTGTTGTTTGTTGAAAGATCACGCTTATGATAATCTATTGATGAGTAGCTTTGAGGTCTGAATGGCATCTGAACAGGCCTTCCTCATGCAAAAGAAGGCGGAAAATTGACTCCATCCTAGATATTAAACCAAAATCTTACTTTTTTTTATATTCATTTTATAATATGGAGTATTCATAAAGCATTTCAAATATTTCAAATATAGCTTCCAACCAAATGATTTTCATACCACCTCAGTTTGGTTTTGCAGGAACAAGAAAGATAGTGAAACTAAAGATAGCATAGTTTGATTTAATGAATTCACGATTCACCAGGACTTGTTGAAGGTGTACAGATTCTATTTGTTCTGATCCACACTTTCAGTAGCCAAACACAGTGTGTGTTGTAAGGAGGAAAGCAATTTCTACCAATTAGCGCTCACTTCCAAATAAAGGATGACGACATGATTAACACTAAGCCCTATCACCTTTCATAACACAAAATCTAAGGCCCAAAAAATGACATGAAGCCATGAATATTCATTTAACGACACACATTCGTTAAAAAATAAAATAGAACTTCATAAAATGAATCCAGTGCAAATAATCCCAGCTCAGTTGGGTTCTTCATTTCTTTTTCTTTACTCTTTTCATCTTGGCTTTCTCGGCAAATAAACGGATAGGAAGGAAAACCAACCTGTCTGCGGAATCTTGAACGACTTCGGCCGCCGAAAACAGAGGGTCCGATTCCCATTGGTGAAAGCTCGTCGCCATTTCCAGCATCACCAATACAACAAAAGATGTACAAAAATCCGCTAGTCGCGTATATATTGGAGAAAAAAGAAAGATACTTTTACTTATAATCTCCCGAATTAACAATCAAAATAAATAAATAAAATCAGCGAATAAAGATTAATTGAAAAAAATGCGAGAAATGAAGGTGGATTTCGATATGACGATCGGAGGAGTTATGCAAATATCCTTTACTTCAAATTTAATCTGGAGTAACCTGCTTCTAGGGTTTAGAGTCGGGAAGGAAAGAAATATCAAAGATGAACGAGATGGGAGTGGATCCAGTGGGACGGACCTCATATAATCCAACACTGCGCCGCGTCTACGAACTTGCCTTTTCTTCATTAATAACATTTCCCAAGAAAGCGACTGCAACTTGCAACTTTCCTAACTGTTATTCCCTTCTTTTTTTTTTTGAGAGACATCCTAACTGTTATTCCTAAAAATTACGTTATGTTTTTAAACATGTTACCCTCATAATCATATTTATGGGCCTATGAAATATCTTATGAGATTATTTTTAGAGAATTGGATATTACATCGTTATATATATATATATATATATATATATATATATATATATATATATATATATATATATATATTCTTTTGTAGAATAAAATAAAATTACATTCTATATTCATATATTTTATTAAAAAAAAAACCGAAAATTTATTCATATTTAATATTATTTAAAAATTGTTCAATAATTTGAATTTTAGCTATAAATTTGTCCTTCTTTTCATTCTTTTTAGATCATTTTTTTTATAAGCTTGAAGGGGCTACCCAAAAAGGCCCAAGCTTTTACAAGCAATCTTTTTTTTTTTTTTTGAAGCTAATTACTTTAGTTATAATATGGTAAACTATTTTATTAGGACTCGAATACGAAGAAGAGACTCTCCTTTTTTATGTCCTTATCTTTTGAAATGTTGAGTGTTTTATGTTATATTTGGGGTACTTGTAAATAATCTTAACGAAACAAGGCGATGTTGACGAGTGTTTCTTTCCAAAATTATAATCAAACAAGTAGTAGGGGATTTTTTTTATTAGAACCGAAGGAACAAGGGAGAAGAATTGAAGCAAAGAAGAGGAGAAGTATACTTAGAAAACTTCTATTTCTCTCTATGCTTTTTCACCTGAAAAAGAACAATACCACTACAATATATTCTCCACAATACCTATTTCATAATCGAAAAGCATAGTTGAGACACCACAAAAAACGCTCCCTAAACTACATGCCACTCCTCCAAACCTGAATGAATAAAACCCACCCCAAAAGATCTCATTCTTCCCTTACACATAGTCCTTAAGGTATGCTGGTTTTTTGGTTACCCATTTGGGCCTAGCATCTTCTTTATCGGAATGGGTCTCGAAAATAGGATCCTCACTCATTTCTTGGCTTCCTTATTCATGTCTTGGGCCACTTTCCCCTCCTTCAAGACTTACGCAGTGGTTCTGATAGAGGTGATGTATCATTCCACCGGCCGAGAATTGACCTTGTCCTCGAGGTGGTAAGATGAGGTTGCAAAACTCGGGGAAAAGTCCTCCCATGCATCATCTTCAAGAGGGCAACCTATCCATTGCACCAATATTTGCTAGATTGTATGACCATTACGAAGGATAGAACGAGAAGCACATATATACAAGCGGAAGATCAATAGAATGACTATCGCGACAAGTGGAGGCGGTGATGAGGGGAGTGAGGAACCACGAAAGGTTTCAACACGAAAATGAAAAGCCCGGATGAATTAGACTATCTTCTATGGCCAAATTCGATCAAGTATGACCAATCACGAGCAATAGCTGGGAAGGTCGAGTAAAACCATTTACTCAACTTATGGTTATGAGGAGCAGCTATACTAGAGTGGCGGTATGGCTATAGATAATATGGATTGAATCAAATGATGGGGAACATCTGATCAAGATGGGTAGAGTGAACATAAATCAAATATCTTCAGAATAAATAGGATGGGGTTGGAGATGTGGATGATGGCGAAGCAGGGGACAAATGGCAGATTGACGAAGAGCTCTAGTATAGCGAGGGAATGAGTGGGAGGTGTGCGCCCGTAGAGTGCACAGAAAGGGGACATCTTCAAATTCTTGTGGAAAATTGCTATTGTAGTAGATTGTGACATAGAAAAAATAGCCAAGTTTTGGGGTTGTCTTGGACAAAAGCCCGAATATATTGTTCAAGCCCTCGATTAACAACCTCCGTTTGCCCATCTGTTTGCGGATGATAAGAACTCTTCATGGATAATTTAGTACCATAATTGAGCAAGCCCTTAAAAGCTAACAAAGGCGGGATCTGTCAGGCTTGATGGATTTAGGAAAACCATGGTGTTTGGCGACAATCTCTAAAATAACTCGGCCACCTTACTTGGTGTAAAGTTAGGTAGCGAGGGCAGAGATGAAGATATATTTGGAAAGACGATCCACCACGATAAGAATAGTACTCATCCCCCAAGAAACGGGTAGAACAGTGACAAAATCCATTGTAATATCCTCCCAAACAGCCTCTGGAATAGGGAGGGGTTGTAATAAACCTCCAGGGACTGCAGTGGCTGATTTAATTTGCTGACAAATGGGGCATTGAGATATATAACTAATTATCGACTGTCGCATTCCGGGCTAAAAAAATTTTTTTGCCAAACGAACCAATGTATGTTTGATCCCTGCATGCCCACCACTTGGAGTGTCATGAAATTCTTGTAACAAGAGAGTAATTAATGGTGAAGTAGTACTAAGGACAAAGCGACCATTAAAATACAAAGTGTATCAACCAGGAATAAGTAAGGAGCAATTTGCCTTGTTGGAATTGTTCATGTAAATGTAAGAGGTACGGGTCTGTAGTATTGGTTGAATGTACTTGAGAAACCAAGTCAAATAGTGGAGCGAATACAAGCCGGGAGCAGTGCACCGTCAAAGATTCTGAGTTACAAGGTTGGATTCGGTTTTCTCAAATTGTTTGAAAGCGGGATAAAGCGTGGCGACTTTATTAGAAATCCCTTACTTGTACTCAATGCGAAATTGGTAGCCAAGTAATTTCCAAACATACACATTGTTCGGGAGTTTGAATCCCTTGTTGAGCTTGACTCCTTAATAATTTATAATCTATCCCGGATGACAAAAAAACTACCCAATAAATATTTTATACCATACGTGTGACATCGGTGATAGCATGTAACTCCTTGATGTAAATAGAAGAAGCCTGCAACTTAGGACCAATTTTTTTCCTGAAAAAAGCAATTGGATGTTTGTCCTGCATGAGCACCATGCCAATGCCACAATTGGAAGCGTCTGTTTCTACCATAAATTCTCGAGTGAAATATGGGAGGCGTAGCTTCTTTCAATTTAACAAAAGCAAGTTATGCTTTTGGACCAAATAAAAAGAGCATCCGCAGTAGCGAGATGGTAGTGGAGGCGATAATGGAAGCAAAACTAAACGATAAACGCTAGTAATAACTTTGTGAGGCCAGAAACCGCGTAGTTGTTTGAGAGTACACGATACCGGCCAATGAACCATAGCTTCCAATTTTGAAGTGCGCTTGGACACGGTTGCGATCCTGATATGACCAGTCACCAGATTGCGGCCTGTAAAAGAAACACATTTGACTTTACATATAAATTGTTAGATGATAACCTATCCAAAACTGATTCTAAGTGACCAATATGGTTAGCAAGAAAAGAGTTATAAACAAGTATATCATCAAAAAAACAATGGCCAATTCCTGAAGAAAAGGTAGAAAAATCCTATTATAGTCACACGAAATATTGATGGTGCCTTGGTAAAGTAGCGGCATGTGAAATTCAAAATGGCCATCATGGGTGTGAAATGTTGTCTTGTGTGTGTCATGAGAATGAAGTCGAATCTAATGATATCAGCCCACTTAAATCTAGCTTCTTGAAGGGTGGAAAGGCACCACTGGTTCATCGAGCTCATCAATTGTTGATATGGGGAATTTGTCCTTGATTATAGCTGCGTTCCAGGCACGATAGTCCACATAAATCGCCAAGAACCATCTTTCTTTTTTACAAGTAGGACTGGCGAAGAGAAAGGGTTGGTGCTTGGCTAAATAATTCCTTGAGCCAACATTTCCTGAACCAACTTCTAAATCTCATTTTTTTGAGAATTAGGGTACCGATAAGGTCGAACATTGATGGTCTTGGGGTTGGGTACAAATAAATTTAGTGATAATTAGGAAGATGGGAGGGGCCAACGGGAGGTTGCGAAATCTTGGACCAGCACTTGAAAGAAATGCAATAACATCCCGAAGAGCAAATTGGAAGGAATAGGATCCTTGACAAAGTAAATTCACTCTTTGTGAAGATGAATATACTTGCAGCTCGTAGAGGCCTTGACTTGCTTACTATGAATCGATGTTTGAAAAGAGATGGGAGGGGAAATGGGAGGCCGAGGCATGGTGCTATCATCCCCTGTAAGCACCACCTTGGTTCCATCCTGCCAAAACTCCACTGTTGAAGCCAAATAATCATGCGAAACACGACCCAATGATTGTAACCACCGAATTCCCAAAACTATGTCTAGTCCTTCAATGGGAAGAACGAAGAGGTCAATGGTGAATTTATAGCCTTGTAGAACAATCGGGATAGAAGAGCAACGTTGAATATAAAGCGAGAATTACGTTTCGATAAATGCAGAAAGCGCGAGTCCCACTCTCGATAGCTAGGATGCTCAGCGATGATTTGGTTTGATGAAGTTGCGGGTACTGCCACTATCAATGAGAACATGGAATCGATAAGCACCAAAATATCTTTCAAGGCATGAGGCATGCGCATACGGATGACCCATAAGGGCATTGAGACTAGAGATGTCACGGGAATGTCACTCATTGGATGAAATTGGCTGGTCACTTTCTAGTAGTTGTCCATCATCAAGTCGTCAATTCCCGATACATGGCGACTAAACAGCAGTGCGTAAGGCGTATACTTTTAGTCCACCGAGTTATAACAAAGACCTTTCTCTTTTTCACGCAGCCCGATAGTGAATGGGCAAGAAGTGTAAACAGCAATGGTGGTAATTTGGGATTGAAGCGGGAGGATTGAGGGAGTGAGGATGATCTTTGGATTGGTTGGGAAATGGAGGAGATAGGGTTTTGGATCGAGGTTTTTTTTTAGGCAAAGGAAAACCTGGGAGTAGGAAGCGGGTTGGTTAGTATAGGCTAAATTTGGACTAAGGTTGCATAGGCACAAAAAAACCCGGAGGAGTCCAACCATCCTCATTAAATCCTTCCTGTATGCTCTAGCTAGAGCAAAAGCCTCCATGAGAGATGAAGGTCAATTGAATAGTAACTCACGGCAAATTACTGGTTGCAAGCCGATGATGAAAAAACTTATGAGGAGAGGCTCAGAAATTCGGGTCACTTTGTTCATGAGATCCTCAAAAACGGCTTGGAAGTCAGAGACCAGCCCATTTTGAGTGAGTTTTGGGAAGTTTCAGCCTTCAAAGTCTTCATATATAATTTGGTTGAAACGATTATGCAGTTGTAACAAACTCACGGGCAAGGTACTACGAGGTTATTGCGAGGAAGTGATGGAACCAGTGCACGCCCTTCCAAATGGAAGAGAAACTATTTGAATCACGTGATGCGTCCGGTGCCATGGTAGTTAAAGAAAGCCTCTACGCGGAACAACCACCCATTTGGGTCAGATCCATCAAAACAGGGAACATTGAGCTTCAAAGCGCAATAGGCATGGTTTGGACCATGTTTGTCGACGTGCTGTCGGGTTCTGTGAGAACCCGGAGACTAAGGGCAGGCCTTCCTGACGGTGTAGTCACGCCATTCGGCTCAAGATTTTCCATTTTCACTTCGATCGACATCATGTGTTGATGGAGAGCATTGTGTAACGAATTGAAATGATCAGACAATTGGCGTTGCAATGTTTGATTAGGTACGATCAATTCTTTGGTAAAAATTCTTACGCGATATTTTTTGAATTCCATACGTGACAAGATTCGATAAAATCCTGCTGTTATGTTTAGGATACACCGCCATCAAATCTCAACCCAAATAGAGGCACTCTTTGAGCAAGTGTTTACTCCCAAAATTATAACCAAACAAGCAGCAAGGGATTTTTTTTTTTATCATAACTGAAGGAACAAGGGAGAAGAATTGAAGGAAGGAAGAGAGAAGAAGAGGAAAATAATACTTAGAAAACTTCTATTTCTCTCTATGCTTTTTCACCCCTGAAAAAGAAAAACACCACTACAATATATTCTCCACAATACCTGCCTCATTGACAAAAAAAAACAAACATGATTGAGACACCCACAAAAAACACTCCTAAAACCATACCACTCCTAACTTGAATGAATAAAACCCACCCCAAAAGATCTTATTCTTCACTTACACAGTCCTTAAGGTATGCTGGTTTTTTGGTTACCCGTTTGGGCCTAGCATCTTCTTTATCGGAATGGGTCTCGACAATAGGATCCTTACTCATTTCTTGGGCTTCCTTATTCATGTCTTAAAACCACTTTCCCCTCCTTCAAGACTTATGCAATTGGTTCCAATGAAAGGGGTAGTGTATCACTTTATCACATAAAATAGGCATGATGGACTCCATATTGTTCTCATTTTGATCAAAATTTTTAACTATAAAGATAAAAATAATAATGAATAAAAATTTTATGATCAAGAAGATATTTATAAACATTGATAAAAGAATAATTTAAATAACTTACAGCCTGCTTTTGAAAACTATTTTTAATTTTGAAAAATACAGAAAAAAACTATTTTTAATTTTGAAAAATACAGAAAAAACTAAATTCAAAACATCAAGAGTAAATTCAAAAAATTAAGACTTAGGTGGTGTTTGTTTTTTCTTAATCTTTGAATAAAAGCTTTTTTGAGAACATCTTGAATAAGTGACAATAGCGTTAAGTATTAAGTTGTTGTTTTTAACGTAAGGTAGTGAATTAGGGATGATAGCAGACGGATTATTTTTGGGTTAAGATCGATCCATTTCTTAATAGTAGCATGTTTAATTTAATTTTTAATTGGGTTTTTAACGGGTTTGAGTTTATTTTACCGGAAATCGAGACGGAGTTCAAATATTATTGTTACTCTACATGAAACTTCGAAAAAAATTAAAAATTTTCAAAAAATAACGAAATGTTAATAAAAATAATAGATTATGCTTAGGAGTTGAGAAACATAAAATTACAGATCTCGGATGGCTGAAGCGGATTCTTGGGTTAAATTCGTCTTTGCGAGAATCTAGTGAAACTGAAAAGTTTCGTCGGTCACGAGATAGCGAAATTTTTCCAGTTTTGCAGGTGATAAGTTGTCGGTGATTACAGGGGAGCGAGATTTTTAGCGAAAATCTAGAAGTCTAGAAATAGAGCTTGAAATTTAAGATTAATTTAAAATAAAGTGAACTGAAAGAAATAAATTGTTTCGAATGAGAAAGCAGGAATGATAAATGATATAGGCCATATATTTAAAATAATAATAATAAAGCTTTCGATTATATTTAGAATAATTTTATTATTTTATTTTTATACTTTAATATAAATAATTATTATTATAATGTTTTTAATAAATAATATATAAAAATTCATAATATTTTTATTTTATGAAAAATATTAATTTTAATATAATAAAAATAAAAGCAAATATAAAAAAATAAATTAAAAAATAAAAAGCAAAATAAAATGTAAGCGGGGTGAGTTTGAATTTAAAAATGCTAAAGTCAGCCTTATTTAATTTTTTAAATGAGACAAGTTTGGGAGATGGGAATTTTAAAGTACAGTCCCACAACTCATTCAGTTGTCGTCCGCAGTAGTGTATATTCTTGCAGCCTCTTTTCTTTTTGTTGGCGATGATTGAGTTTTCTTATTTTTGTGAAAAATGACTTTTAGAATAGAAAGAAACCAAAATATTTCTAAACTTTTACATTGAGCTTTTAAAATTTATTGATAAGTGGTAGAAAATTTAAAAGCGAAACCCGGGAACTTAATCTTTGAAAATTTATTCGATTGACGTTAAGTGAAAAACAAGCCTTGACGCCCAAACTCTAGCAGCTCGTCTCATTTTTCTCTCATGTTTTTCTTTTCCATTTCTTTTCCTCAAATGAGATGGATAATTTTTGGTCATTATTGACTGACCTTAAATCACCTCTTTACATATCTCTTTATCATTTTCTTAGCAATAAAATAATTATTCGTATAGATATGAGTTTTTCTTCGTTTTTGTGAGTTTTGTCGTAGACACATTTGCGATATGGTTGTCGCACGACTTGTTTGTAGTTATTCTTGACATTGCGGCGTGTTGTTATCTCGACTTGTTCGATTAATGGTTTGTCGTCCCGATTTGTTAGGCGTGTGATTGTGTCGTTTAATCCTGACAGTTGGTTTTGTTGTCTTGTCGCGGCGTTTGCTGGGGTGTAAGCGGAGTTGACGGTAAACGTATTGATAGGATGAGGCATTGGTCGTGGTGGTCGATATCTTCTGAATTAGAATAGTAGATCATTACAGCCGTTATAGAATTACTTGAGAATATATAAAAATTTGCGAGAAAGCTAATGCTTTTTATGCCATTAGTAAATGTCATTAAATGCTATAAAGTTTTGACAGATTTGATTATATGTTTATCGAATGTATTCTTTAGTTTGATCAGCCAAAATTATTTACATTTAAAAAAAAGAGTAAATTCAGAAAACATCTAAATAATATTTTTTATATTTTCAAAAACTGTTCCGAAACCAGTTTTCAAAAACAGTCGCGCCCTTATTCTCTGATTTAAGTGATTCCAATAATTATGAAAGGAGAGATTGCACTCATCAAAAATAATAATTATGAAAGAAGAGAAAAAAAATGAAAATAGAAACGAATTCGGTGGTACTAGATTTTTTTTTTTTTTTTTGTTAATGACTAACTTTTCCAAATTATATTGATTCGACTTCTCATAAAAAAAATGGATAAGTTGAAAAATAGCAAATTTAAAATATCTAATTTATTAGAGTAGCTGAACCTGTTAGTTTTGAAGGATAAATGACAGATGCAATTAATCTGTTACGACCATCATCTTCATGTAGAAATCAAACTACATCCCCTCAGTGTTGATTGATGTGAATGCGTAGAGGAAGCAAAGAAAAACACCTTTTTGTGTGGAGTTCATTGTTGAAGCGATTGATCCCAACCAAAACGGAAAACCGAACACACACACGGCTCACTCAAATGAAGTATCTCACCATTTGAATTTCCTTCTGTTTGAAGCCGCATTTCTCATAAAATCCTTTGTTCTCAGCACCACAATCAAAGACCCGCCTTATAGCAGCCACTCGATCGAGAGTGCTCTGCAAGAAACTCAACGATTTTCTTCCCTAACTGAAAGCCACGGGCACTGGAATCAACCACAACATCTTCTATGTGTCCAACTTTTCCGCAATTTCTCAGAAACTTCTTTTCGATGAAAACGCTTCCGGTTGCAATAATCTTTTCGAGTTGCTCATCTTCAATTACGCATATAACATGATCATCACCAAGGGAGCTGAGCTCTTGAAATCGTTCCTCAAATTCCTTGTCAGAACGGAATCACGCATACACTGAGTTGCTGCGTAGCTCTATAAGGCCCTTGCTTTGTCCAAGGAACTCTAGTTTTCAGACGATTTTAGTCATGGCTGGATGAGTTAATATTGTTTCTGCATACTCTACCGAAAAGCCTTACAGTTTGCCAAACTGTAAAAACTAGCGACATTCATTCAGATCAACAAAGTATTATGTAAGCAAAGGTAACAATTGATGAAAATAAAATTTAAAAATTTTAAGATCGAACATTTTGAAGATATCCTTATATGATTTCTCATAGAAAATAATTTTGCAGTCCAGAATTCATGAAATGAGAGAAGAAGAACGACAACATGCACCAAGAGCCAGCCCTTCAATTTAGGGGAAAAGGGATTAGGGGTTCTGTATAACTCATTGCAATGATTCAGTCAAGAAGAAAATCACAAACACAATCAAACTGTCAATTTGAATTCAATGAAATCCATAAGCTTACCAACCAAACATTTTAACAATAAACCATGAAATTCCCTTCTTCATCAAATTTGATCCTTTTCCTTTCTTCCCCTAATTCCTGAGATCCACACAGAAGGCATTGTTTGATCCCAACACCCAAAACATAGAATAAGTAACAGATATTCTCACAGATCTTGTTTTTTCACCCATCTCGCATCCACAGAAAGCAAGCAAGAAATTTGCCCCCAACAATATCGAATCGTGAAAAAAAAACGAAAGAAAAATAATCTCAAAAATGAATAAAGTTCAAAATAAACGAGCTTTGATTTTAGCTCCACAGCGGAACAGGGTGGACAATGAGGAACGATAGGAGGCAGCCACCCGGCTGGGAGGAAGTAGCAGAGTCGTCCGTTTCTTCTAAAGTTCTACCAAATGAATAGGGCAATGTTTGGCAGAGTTCTGAAAGTGTTTTTTTAGATAACATCTTTTCTCAAACAGTTTTTGAAAATTAATTATAAAATGATGTGATTTTAAACTATATTTAAATGTTTTCAGTTTTCCACAACCATTTTTCTTTTTTTGGACATCTATGTTTTCACAACGATTTAAATAACGTAATTTAATAGTTTATAGAAAAAATTTAAAAAACATTTAAGTTGAGTAGTTCTTTTTAAAAACATAATCACAAAATTATACCTTTTCAAAATGAAAAATTAATTTAATTTGAAATTACGTGTAGAATAAAATGTCAGCAGGGGCCGAATCCAAATTTTATAGGAAAGCTTGCTGTTCTGAACTTCTGAAGGGAAGCAAAGCATAAGGAAGGCTGAAAGGCTGAAAGAGAGAGAAGGCATGTCAAGATCGTTGCTTCGGCGTCTGCATCCATTCATCGCCGCTCGTTTACGGCAAAATCAAACCCTTCTTTCCACAACTTCTGCTCTTCACCATTCGCCGTCTCCTTCTCAATCCCCGTCTACCGACGCCATTGAGATGACCGACAATGCGTCAGGTCCTCTCCCTCTCTCCTTTCTTTTTGTAGCTCAATTTCGGCGAGAATTGCTTAGGGTTTTCAGATTCAATTACTCCTTTGAATTTCAGTTTTATAAGTTGTGATGCTTAGAAAATTTTCCCGTTGTTGGACTCATTGGTAATCGTATCTAGGTTATGAAGCATAAAGGTATATTGTTTAGGAAAGAAGAGGGGGGGAAAGATGGCTTGGGATTTTTTTTTTTTGGATCATAAAGTTCTGAGAAACGTACGTCAAAGTAGCTTCGCAATCTGCGAAGATGTTTAGGATTGGTGGGTAGGGCTTTTGGCTTGCTGGTTAGATTCATAATACTTGGTATCTGAGCTGCCCTGGGATATTAAGTCAGCAAAGGTTAGTGGGCTGCTTAATCCAGAACATGATTTGCCATTCGGTTTCTATGCTGAGGCTTTTTTCTTTTTCCTTTTTTTGGCAATGAATTGGGTGTCATGAACGTGCAAAAGTATCTGCATCAGTTCCTCAAGTTCATATTGTGCATATTGTCACTTTGGTCACTTTTTATTGACTCTAGGAATGCCTTACAGAGAATGAAGGAACTGCAAACCAATGAAGCTTCCATGAAGGATAAAATGCTTCGTTTGAGTGTTGAAACCGGCGGGTGCTCTGGTTTCCAGTATGTCTTTTTACTGGTTGATAAAACTAATTCAGATGACAGGTTTGCTTTCTTGTTCATCCATTCTTTTGTTGTCATAATGCATTGGAATAATTTCCACAGTTTATATCATGTTTTTTTTTACAACGTTGCTTTTTATCATTTGCAGAATTTTTGAGAGGGATGGTGTAGAGTGTGGTGGTCGATAAAATTTCCTTATGATTTTGTAAAAGGTGCAACTGTTGATTATGTCGAGGAACTGATACGATCTGCTTTTCTGGTAGGTCTCTTTATATTAAGCATGCATTGTTTTTTAGCTTGTATGATTCAAAATTATATTGGTCATTAAATATCATATATGTGATTGCAAGTTTGCAACTTGACTACTAATTGCTATAGAATGATTCCTATTCAACTTGCTCTATGATATATTTTTCCTTTTGATCCATTTCACTGCTAACTATAATATTTCATCCTTAATACTTATCAAAATAATAATAATAATAATAATATTTCATCCTTAAACAGGCTTGATCATAGTAATTGTTCTAAAGTTCCTTCAAAGTTTAAGCATTCTACAATAATTTTCTAAGATATCAGATTTAGCTCTTGAAATTTTGAACAGAATCTCATCCAAGTAGTCTATCCTACTGTACAGAAAACCCCTCTAAATGTCTCCAGCTTCTTTCTAAAAGACATCTGGACTTTGAGAAAAGAGATAGAGATATCGATTTTACAAGATATGACATAAATTATAGGAAAAGGGTTGATAATGTGCTTCTAATGAGTGTAAGCTTAAATGTTATTGCAGTATCCTACACTACAGAAAATCCCTTTGAAGCGTCACAAACTGCTTTCTAAAAGCATGAGTATTGAAAGAGAGGCAGGCAACTCAATTCTGAATCATGCTTATCTCAGGGTTCACAATAGATCAAGCACATGCGAGCAAGAGCTTTGGAATCTGGGAATTTTAAATTAAACAGAATTAAAATTTTATAAAATATAACTAGAGTAACTAGAGTAGAAATGTCCAGTGTACTTGGGGTGTTATTTACAGGAGTAAAATGGGAGGCTTTGTAAGAATTGATGACTAAGTAAACTTTTAGGTTCTCTTTGAACTGACTATTGATAAGGGGGAGCGAAGTGAGCATTACCTGCAGGGCTAGAGCAAGATAGATGAATGGGGAAGTGCCTTTGGATTGTTAGGTTAATAACATTAAAGTCAATTTTGGTAGGTAAAAACACTGTGTCAATGGTGTCTTCCCCCATAAAATGAGCTTTGCTGAAATGGTGATGTTAAGATGAACAAATGACTAGAAAATGAATATGTTAGTTGGAAGCTAGAGGCGGGCACCTATTCAGGACAAGAGGGAAGAAGACCATATGACCTGAATTTGGAGAGGAGATGACCCTCAATCTAGTTTGACAGATATAGGATTTGTAGTTTCAGAACACTACCTAACAGATAAACGCTCGGTGGAGTTTGGCATCTAGCTTTTCAGATGTTACTTGTGAGATCTTCTTGGGTCAGGTTCTTTTTTTCTTTTTTGTGGAATTGGTCCATATTTTTCATGATGGCTAAATTTTTCATGATGCCAAACGCTTGGTGGAGTTTGGCATCTAGCTTTTCAGATGTTACCTGTGAGATCTTCCTGGGTCAGGTTCTTTTTTTCCTTTTCTTTTCTTTTCCCTTTTTTTTTTTTTTTTTGTGGAATTGGTCCATATTTTTCATGATGGGTAAGTTTTAACTGTTAATAAGTTCATAGCAGTCTATTGGCAGTTAACTGATCTAATTGTAGGTAATAGCACAAATATATTTGGGCTTTTTTTGTCTAGTTTGTGTCCTTTCCATTATATTCACAATTGCAAGGACATGAGCTAAAGGTCTGTGGATGTCTTGTGTGACCCTAAGAGATTTTCATCCTAGCATGACATTCCTGATCAAATTTAGGCTTCTCTCTCTGGAGCCATCCCTTAATATAGGCTTCTATCTCCCAAAATACATCATCTGGTTGAATATTGTCTTCAAAGTAATCGCATTTTTGGTATATTTGTACAATGAGTGTACAACATTGTTTACACTCACTGACTACATCCTTTTGCATTTTGGGAAGGCAAGGATGTTTTTGGGAGCTTTTGTTCTCTTTTTTGGAGTTTTTTTACATAATTTTGGCCAATTAAAGAGATTTCGTTATAAGAGCACTAATCCTATTCAGGAAAAAAAATGGGAAAGTTTGGAGAGTAGCGCCTTTATGTCTCTTCTAGACAATTTGGAAAAAGAAAAATAAATCTTTAAGAATGTACAGCTCTCTCTCCAAAGGATGAACTTGTTCTCGTTTAACTAGTTGATCTGGACCAAACTATTTATAGGCGAAAGCTTAATAAAAATAATTGATTTTATTGATTGATTGAGTTTTTTCTTTTTTTATTTATTTATTTTTTTGCTTTTTTATAGGTAAATATTTTTTTTCTATTTTGTCCACATTGGGACATAAACCTAGAACTTCTCATAATCTAATCATAACCCTTTGCCACTTGAGTCGGGCCTCAAGGTTATTTTGATTGGCTGAGTTTGTTTTAAATGAGAGAGTAGTCTTTCTTTCTTGTTCTGCCTCCTCTTTTTGGTATTTTATACATTATGCTTACTTTGGTATGCCTCTTTTTGGTACTTTTTCTATTTATTTAAAAAGGAATGAGTGTACAGCATTGGTCAATTTCCTGCTGTTACATGCAGGTAAGCACAAACCCGAGCGCAGTTGGTGGGTGCAGCTGTAAAAGTTCTTTCATGGTGAAAGAATAGTTCTACAAGTGATGTCAAGACCTTATTTACCTCTATACTCTCGACATGGCTAAGTCATTCAAGTTTTGCTTCTTGATCATCACATCTATATATTCCTTTGGCTTTTATTAAATTTAAAATTCTAAGATAAATACCATGTGTAAGCCAATTTATGTAAACACCGAGGCATGTGCCAGCTTGTTGGTGGCTACTGAATAACCTGAGGCTTCTGTTTTCAGATGTATTCTTCGAATTGAGAATAGAATTTAATATCTAACGATCTCGATTGAGGGCTTTTTAGACATTTAGTGTAAAAAAAATAAAAAAAATTCCTTAAATAATGTAAGTTTAGAAATATTTTCAAATGTAATGTAGTTTTTATCATATGAAAAGTGTTAGTTGGAAAGACATTTTCTAAAAATGTCTTTTCAAGATACACTTTCTAAAAGTGTTTTTTCAAAAGATATTTTCAAAAAATTAAAAATTTTTACATAAAAGTGTCTTTTGAAAATATATTTTTATAATTTTGAATATTTTTGAATTATCTTACGAAAGTATGCAGAATTTTATAATCTTAAAAATTTTAAAATTTAAGTTGAAAAAATCTTTTTAAGGAGAGCATTTTCAATTTCAAAATTTTTAAAAAAGTGTCTTAAAAGGACACTTTTTAAAATTATCTTATTGATTGAGAAAAACTATAATATATTTAGGATTATTTTTAAACTATATTTTTAATTTTTTATTATTTTTCGGAAAGTTCTTCTCGACTGACAGGCTAACAACGATGAGCCATTGTGAAATCATTTGTCTGGCAAGATGTATCCTGATGAAATTCATTCTGCATTGCAGGTTTAATTTCAGGAGAAGCATTCACTCCCATTTTCTTGAGAACTTTGGTCCTTTGGTTCACAATTGTTTTCTTCCCTCTAACCGACAATCCTCAGTTTCCAAACGTATCTAACATGTCTTAATAAAATTGAAAATGTATGGGATTAACCGTTACACATCAAATTGCCGGAGAAAAAGCGAGATTTATCCGGTGTTGGAGATAAAACCAATCGTGGAACTGATCATTTTCATAAAACTTTCAGGTGAATTCATGCAGTAAGACAACATTTGTAACTGGATTAAACAACAAATCATATTTAAAAAAAAAAATTTAATAAAAAAAAAGGATTGCTTTAGTTTACCACCAGTGCTTAAAATCCAAGACCAACTTTTGAGGTTCAAAATAGAAGGATCAATAAAAGGGCAAACCATATCAGCACATTTCCAAGAAAAAAAGTTTCAACAAAACCTTGGCAATGCTACCGCCACTCACTACAAAACTCTCACAATAGAAAATTTTCTAAAAGGCGCGATTAGATTTCCCCATGGTGCTCTTCAGGTACAGGCACCTCACTGATTTCAGGCACAGAAAGCATGGTTGGCACAAAAATTCAACAAAAAATCAGAAATAGAGAACTAAACAAATTTAAGGATAAACATGTCTAGAACCCTAAAAGACAATGCAGAGTATATGTACTGTCAATCTGCAACAGAACTAAAAATACATGATGGACCTAACCAGTGATATGATTATAGAAAAAAATGTCAAGTGAGCAAAGAGAAAAGTATATACCAGCAAGACAGAATAGAAGATCTTGTTTCCATTTAGCTACTAGTTAGCCATACCCCACACCATTGGAGTGCCCTTATTTTGTTTCACATAGTGTATGATATCATATAACCCAAGCAATTTACAGGCCTTCTTACTATGAATGATCATGCAGTTCAGCCCCTTTCAAAGCATATGACCCTAATTAACAGTTAGCTACTTGGAGTCATGTGCATGGGTTAGAACTTACATTTTGCCAATTTTTCTTCAATAACGAGACAAGGAAGTTGACACTAAGTTGCACATTCTGAAAGATCTGCTTCTCCTCCATGCTGCAGTTGCCCACAGCAACACCCATGCAGAGAACCTTCTTAAGCTGGAACTTCACCATTGCTTTTGTTTCATTAACTTTAGACTCAAGGGATTCCTGATGGGTAACCAGTGTTGGAAACTTCCCTGCAGTAACAACCTGACAAATATAAATATAATGCAAGGGAGATATGTAACAAATGGGTATAGAATTTAAGCTATTCCAGTTAGTATCATTTAGTATGACTATGTCTCCTAGAGGAACCATCATGCAAAAGAGAGGAGTGCCTAGCAAAAGTGGTGCACCCAATGTACACAGTATAGACAAGTGGCAAAAACAAAAAATGGGTACAAGAAACACCCTATAAGGCAAACTGTTTATTACGACCAGTCAATCATGAGGATACACAATGAATGTATTGCCTGTGTCTATGTGTGAATAAACATGTGAGCAGAGATATAATGTGCTTCAATTTTCACAACTTAGATGAATCCTAGGAAGGCACATTTTAATCATGATCATCATCCAGCCTAGACTAATCACAAATCACAACCAACATAAAAGGAGAGGTGGAAGGAAGAGGGCTTGGGGAGTGTTATGAAACTAGTTTTTTAAGAAAGCGTGCATTCCATCAATTGATGTGCTTCCAGACCAAATCACGCTGCTCTTGTTAAAAAGAACACCTCCTCTTATCTAGGCACTGTATGCAACTCATCCACACTAAAAAAAAAAAAATCATACCAACAATGAAATGAGCCACTAACTGATGGAAAGCAACACCACTTGCCTGCCTTGTTGAGACCAGGGCCTAAAAGACGAGGGATCTGCTTGATAACTGCTTCAGATGCAAGAAAAGCATGGTACTTTTGTAAACTATCAGCCAGCTTCTTATTCTTATTGAGCTTTTAGCCCTTCCACATCCATGTACTCCAATCCTATCTTCTCTGCCTGCCAATTAAAAATGACAGAAATGTCACATAAAAAAAAAGCTGAATACAACTCATACTTTGATTGTAAAAGATGATACTGAAATTCTTAGGGAAAATAACTCAATATTGTCTATTTGAATAGAAGTTCAACATACATCCTTAGAATAGTATACCCATATCTGAATTGCTTTTTGTATAGAAGGGTGCATCACTTTGAAAATTTAGCCATCCAACTAATAGTAGGAAGTATAGCATCACAGAAAATCAAGGATTACAAATGATGGAGAAATCAAAATCAATGTTTATTGGTTGTTCTGAGTCATTAGTTAGATTAAGTCAAACAGTAATTTACCTCTTCCACGTGCTGGGCATCACCAAGCATGCAGATCTTCATCTTAGGACGAGGGATGTGCGGCAGCTTTACAGATCCACTAAAACGCTTGTCCTTTTGGGGATCATAGTTCTTCAGTCCAATTTGCAGTTCAATGGTCTCAGTGAAGTTACGCTTTTTCTCCTTTGCATCTGTAACAATCTGGGTGATGGCCTCTCTCAATGCATCGCTCTGAAGCTTGCTGATAACAGAAAACAGAAGGAAAACATATTGGTTTGATCTTCATGAATTGAGATCAACATTATAAGTTACAAAAAAAACCGTAGTACTCATGTCTTGTTTTAAAATACAGGAGTACCATGATCATGTATTTTTAACACGGCATACAGCTTAGCATTCGATCAGTATAGTTGCAACACTTTTGGATAGGAATAACCAAAATGCCTCAAAGCTAATACCATCAGTCCTATTAAATTCTGAATTTCAATAGAGTGAGAAAAAAAAACAACCAATAGAAAACGAAACAAAATGCTCTGCTCTTCCCATACTAAAAAGAACGCATTGTTCTAATGCCTAAAATGATGAAAATTGCAGGTACAAGGGTAATTTCATAGCACATGCAGACCAATGTGCACATGTACTGATCATTAACAAATTCTTACCCACAGAAACGCTTCTTCTCTAAAAAGGGAAGTAAGGAAGCCACAGTCAATCAAATCCACCAGACTTAATCAATCAGACTAGTTTAAAATATTCGTATTCAATCAATGAAACAAAAAAAAGTCCCATAATCCCTGGGTAAACAAAGCAAAGTAAAGCTTAGCAATGAACAATAAACGTATAGCTTTCAACAAAAGAAATACCACAGAAATTCCTCCTAATAAATAGGTATATTCATAAATTCCAACTAACAAACCACGAGAGCAGTGTTTCTTAAGATTTTTGAACTTCCTATGACAAAATGCAGCGATCTCATTTCGCACGAGCAGCAGGGTGTAGTCAGTTCAATTCTTGGTGATTTGTAAAAACACAGACACATTAAAATATACAGGAGAAACACTAAAATACACTAATACACAGATAGAAGGAGAGAAGTACCTCATGGCTTACTTTCTTTTTCTCTACAGTTTGATAACTCTGTCATCATTATAGAAAACAAGCATTTGCATCCAATGCCAATCAAAAAATAACACTACATCTACGAACAAAATGTAAGAAAATAACTAAATCATAGATTTTATATATTTATCGCTGAAATTACGTACTCGAGAAATTTCGGGATTCAGAAAAAACATAAAGCCACATTATAGATCTTTGAATGCAACAAAAAATTGCAGGAATGGAGAAACCCTAGAAAGTAGAAGGAGAAAGCAAACATACCTAGAGAAAGAAAATCCTAGAACGGGCCTGGCGACTGCAGCCGAGAATAGAGGCAAGGAAAGATGATGTTGCGACTTGCGAGTCATATAAAACCCTAGACACATTACGAAGCTCTATATCTTATTTACCACTGTTTGGTCCTTCCAGTTTTAACTTTTTGTACATTGCGCTCGACATTTTTCAAATTGTCACCAAAACTCAACTAAAAAATAAATAATTTGGGACGGCAGAAGGAGCTGTGATAAATTTGGGACTCAATTTGTTTAATAATTTCTATTCTTAAAAATAAATAAAATAAAATCGTTTCACTAAAATCATTTCAAAATACATAACTGAAAAAATATTTTAAATCTTAATCATCTAATATATAAGTTAAATTTTTTTAAATATATATAAAGTACAAGTAGACACATTGGTTATAATTTAGAAGCGAGCTCGATGGAAGTTGAAAGTAAGTCTTAAAATAAGTTTCTTTGACCACACGAGCAGTGTTTTAACGCTTATGAGCGGTGTTTTTTTCTTTCGATGGTAGGTGCAAGAAATGGAAGTGTCGTTTAATAATTAAATGTTTTTATTAAAATATAATTAAACTTAACGGTTATATTTTAGCAGGTATATTTTCATAACGATAATAATTTGACGGATATATTTGTACAGTAACAATTTCAAATTTCAAATTTCAAATTTTTGTCATGAAATTCAAATTTCAAATTTCAATAGATTGAAATTCAAAATTTGAAAATTTAGCGAAATCAAAATAAAAAAATTAAAAATATTATAATTAAATACATAAATATGATAATTTTTACCGTATTTTTAAATCAATCTATCTTACGATTCTACTTTCGAGTTTAATATCTCATTTCTCTTTGACTATTTATCCTTTCCTTATTTTCGTTCATCAAGTTATATGAATCGTTTTCCTAATATTTTAGGAGAGATCCCTTGATATTGAAAGAAGAAGATAATGATATTGATTTTGATATGTTGTATCTTTTGGCTAGAAGTTCGAAGAGGTTTAGTCGAGGAACGGATAAGAAGGCGTCGTGGTTAGATTCAGGCCCGCGAATGGTTAATCGTATTGATGAGTTGAAGGTCGCTAAAATCTTTCTATCATTGACTATTTCTTTCACATGTGTATATGAAAGTTTTTCGAGGAAGGAGGTTCGAGATGAGTCTTATCTTTTCTTAGAGGTGTAAATGGTTGAACTGATATGATCAATCTTGTCAAGAAGAACATATCTTAGTTGGAGTTAGGTTTTATCGTATGAATGTGATTGCTTATAGAGATTCTTGCCTCACGAACGCATGATTCTGTGGATAGATACATCCAGTGGAGAAGCACGTAATGGGGATTTAGAGAAAGGTTTAATGAAAATTTGTTATTATGTGTTTGTGACCATTACGAGGTCACCAAACAATATCGATGTGCTTTCGATTATTCTGAAGCGAGAGCAGCGTGGCTTTCGGCATGTTAGGGTATTGATTGCATCGTTGGAGTGGAAAGAATTTATCTCTGCGTGGCAAAGTGTATGTATCTTTGGTCGTTGTATTTGAACCAACAATCGTTTAGAGGCTGTGGCGTCTCGAGATCTTTGGATATGGCATGCATTATTTGGTCTGCAGTTCGTTGAATGACAAAAATGTTCTGAATGGGTCACTGTTTTACATTATTATGATGGTCATGCTCCTTGATTAAGCTATATAATAATGAGTCGTGAATATAGAATGAGATATTATATAGCTGATGGTATTTATCGGCCCAATTAGAGCATTTATGAAAACGTTCCACAATCCACAAGGTTGAAGAAAAAGCGATTTTTAAAGCGAGAATTCGGCAATAAAATAGCAAATGGGCATTTGGGGTCACTTGAGCCGTTCTGGAGTGTGGTCGTGTCTGGCCACGTTTTGGGATGAAGAAACAACTTTACGAGATATTATGAAGCGTGCATAATAATCGTAATATAGTCGTGAGGGCCAGAGGAGATATTGGTAACAATATTTTGATGGAAGTGATGCAAATCAGAAGCTTAATAGAAGTTGTTAGATTTTCATAAAGTGAGCTTTATAAGTGGATTTATTAAAGCAAGATTTATTGATTAAGTAAGTGGATTAATGGAAGCTTCTTAATAATTCATATGGAAATTTGGCAAGTGTGTGGGGTGAGTCTGGCCTGACTGTGTTAATAGGAAGGGCCGGAGTGGTCGAGGAGCTCGATATATAGAGGAACTTTAAGTCATGCAAACCACTAAGTGATGCATTACAATTCTCATCTGGAGTTTTTTAAGGAAATATTTTTTGAGATCGATTGGGAGCATTCTCATTAAGCCCAGTTCGGCAAAAATTGATTGGGAGAAGATCTTGAGGTCGTTCTCTTGCAAGTCTTCATCGGTCAGCATCGAAGAAAGCAATGATGGATTCGTCGGTATATAATTCTGATTTTCTCCATTAAAATTATGCTTTGTGTTCTAACACGGTTATCTAGAATTGATAGATAAGTATCACTTGATTGATATGAACGACCATAGTTAAATTAAGCATGAATCGGAGAAATTTTTAGTTTTATGAAAAATCGGGCATTCACATCCCGATTTGAATTTTCTATACATCCAGGTAAAATTTTATGTGTATTTGGAATCTACGGCGGGGCGGTCGGATCGGTGGGTGGCCCGTCGGTGATGGCGGGCCGAGCCTCCGCAGCGCCGCCCACGCTCCAGCGGGGCGGCAGCGTAGAGGACCGCGGCGCGGATCTGCCCCCGGCGGCTTCTTCGCGTCATCGCTGGCGTCGGCATACGATCGGCGTGACGGTCAAGCCGGATCACGCGTCCGTTTGTTGGCGGTTGATTAGTGGGCGAGTGGCGATGGCGTGGGCTGGCGGCGTGGCTTGTGCGTGGTCGTAGCGTCGCGGTAAAAAATCATCTCGGCGAGTCTTGACGGAAACCGTAGGCCGGATATTGGCGAGCGGTCAGCGGCCGGCCGGGCGGTCGGCGGTCAACGTCAGGCGGGCAGATCCAGTCAGCGACCGGCGGGCCCGGGCGACCGTCCGCGTAACCGTCCAACATAACCCGGCTGAACCGCGGCGGCGCCCGCGCGCGCCGCAGCAGGAGCCTTTTTGGTGAAGCGTGGTAGCGTGTGAAAGTGGTATTCTGGGAGATCGGTATCTATGAGACTGTGAGAATTCCACAATGTGGTATATTCACTTTGCATGTTTGGAAGCTTTTACAGGATATGAAAATGCGTATAGAACCTGTTACATAGGAATTAGGGTATTTTCCATCATTACTGTATTCTCTATAGTTTAGGAAATACATATAGTAGCTATTTTGTATATCCTTTGCATAAGAAGTACATGTGCAAGGTCTATATTAATTTGACTATTAATGAATGATTGAGCAATTATAATTGGCATAACATATATATATTGGATGCTTGATACATAAAGTTTATATCCTTGGTATGAGAGATTTTAAAGTTGATTGAGTTGTGACCAGCAGTGGCACGCCAGTTGGGTTGAAATATGATCTCATGTGTGGTGGGATGTCTCTGTTACATTGCGTGATCCATACTCCCAGGAGGTGGTCACGTGTTGGTTCATGGGAGGATAAGTGTATGGCATGTCTTGAGAAATATTTGTTCTTAGTGGTTCGTACGAGGTGGTGATTTATGAAGGATTAGAATATGTTCTCATGGCATTTGTCATGTGGAGTGTCTGTTGCGTGTAAGTATTTTACGCCCCGAAGGTGATTATGTGATGATGTATGTAATTCTGCAGCCTTGAGTATTCACACATGATCTTGATTGTATTGTTTTGTTTTATTTCAGTCAATTTTTACGTGTGACGTTGATTCCATTTCAATTGAGGTCCTTCTTTGGATTGAATTTCAAGTGGAAGGACTTTCATTTGGAATGGGCGCGAGATGTTCACATGCCGTGGCTTACAATGGATAAGGCGGATATCCTGACCTCTAGTCACGAAGGTGAGGAAAACGGACTATCTTTACAGGAGAGGAGCAATAGAAAGTTTGCTTATTAATGATGAAGAAAGGAAATCCATCACAAGAACATGAAAAGTGGTTTACCATTAAATTTATGCGCTAAGGAAATGATAAGCGACCATAGAGTAGAAATGGAGTTTCTAATCAATCTTGAGGTTGGAACACTTCTTCAAAAGCTCTTATTGTGAAGTATGATAGTGCAATTTGGGGTTAGAGATTATGTCTAGGATGGTAGACTAAAGAGCCAGGCTCCGAAGCTCTCGAGTTGCCATTCGGATGCTTGCATTGTGCATCGAGCGCGAACGCCTTCCACGACTTTGGGATTATAAGACAAACTACAATTCCCGAGGCCAGGACTTGGTCGGGTTAATGACAATAAACGAGGGTGGTGGCGGAAGGCGAAGAAGGAGAAAGAGGCATATGGCCTTATATCTTTGCTAGTCCCCATAAAGGAAAATAAGAGTTCAAAGTCGAACTCCTTAAAGGAGTCTTCAGCTAAATTCGATCACGTGATATATGTAGATTAAAGAAGACGTTGCTTGAAGGATGGTGATCGGCGCTTCTTTATAAGAAGAAAGGTCACGTGAAGGGCGTGCAAAATTTCAAAGCTTGGATGTCAGGCATTGGGCTTCACAGGAGTAATGATTCTTTTAATACTTGTTTGTAGATCCAACCTATACGGCACTATCAGGTTCTTGAGTGGCTCGATAGTGGAAGCGACTAATCATGTTACATTCTGAAATACGAGTTAAATGAAGCCGGAGGAAGCGAACAAGGATGAATCAGCTGCTTGTGGGAAATGATAGGAAAGTTTGAAGTCATGTTAAGTGGAGATGTAATCTTAGTTTTAGATTACAGTTTTTTTAAATTGATGTTGAAAGACTACATTTTATGTACCTTCCTTTAGAAGGTGATTTCCATTATCATGTTGGATTCATATGATTACTCTTTTGAAATTAAGAGCAATACATTTCAATATTTCTTAATTCAAATAAGGTTAAGATAACATCATATGTCAACGGATTATAGATTAAGTTTATCTCGATGACATATCGTAGCTTATACGGAGAAAGGTTGTTTCTAAGAGACCACTACCTAAGGAAGAGTCTTATGCATTATGGCATAAGCGACTTGGCCATATCTACAAGGATAGAATAGAAAGGCTAATAAAGACTAATATCACTTTGCTCTTAAAAAATGATTTAGAGATATGTGAAACATTGCCAGAAGATAAAATGACCAAGATAAGAAAGAAAATGCGATCCAGTAGTTCGACTTGTTGGGAGAGTCATTTCACACCGATATAAGTGGACCTTATATGGCAACCTTGTGTAGAAATTTTATTTCATCACATTTATTGATGACTATTCTCGATATAGTTGTTTGTACTTGATTAAAGAAAATTAAAGTCTCTTGACAAGTTCAAGATTTTTGATTTGAGTCGATAAACAATTGGGAAAGTCATAAAGGTTATTAGATCTGACCGAGGTGGAGATATTATATGGCAAGCGTAAGCGTCTTTGGGCCCGACAGGGCGTTCGCCAAATGCTTAGAGGAGACTACGGGATAGTGGTTGCCTGCACGGGAATTCTGACCAAAATAGTATGGCCAGAAGTATGATCGTACTCTTATGGAAATGGTAAGGGTATGATAGTAGAATGAGAATTTACCCGGTTTTCTGGGGTGAAGCTTTGAAAATGACTTTGTACATGTTGAATCGTGTACCTCGGTTGTTCCATTGACTCCTTTTGAGTTATGAATTTGGGGCGAAAGCCTAGCTTAAATATCTTAAGGTTTGGGGATATCCTACTTGAAGTAAAGATATATAATCAACATTAAGTAAGTTGGACTCGACCACTTCAGGTGTTATTTTGTATCTTACGAACATTCGAAGGGATATCGGTTCTATAATCCCAGTAAGGCCTGGGATTGTGGAATCCGCAGACGGTACAAGTTTTTGGAGTTTGATGTGGCTAGAAGAGAGTAGGCTAACTCCCGCAGGCCTTGAGGATGATAGTCGATGAGTAATGTGGTATCTGTATCTCCTCTCATACAGGATAATTGTGGAAACTCACACACCATTTTGAACCTGGTGAGACTAGGGATCTGTTATTGAGACGGCTCACGTGAGAAGTTCTTGAGCTCGGTCACGAATGTGGCTACTACTCAAGTGGAAGTCCCGCACAAGGAGAAGGCGATCAATGATACCACGGACTATTTAGTCTATATAGGAGAGACGAGAAATTTCACGATATTGGTTGTGGTATTGATAACTTATGAGGAAATTTGTTTCTTGTCCTCGTCAGGCGTGGTTGGATCTGATAGAGATGAGAATTCAATCTATGAGGCATAAACGGAGTTTAGAGACTTATTATGAATTACTGATGGTCATAGACCATTGAACATGAATGGGTGTATAAGACTAAAAGGACTCTAAGGAAAGGGTTGAAAAGTTTAAAGCGATTTGGTAGCGAAGGTTTTACTCGAGGAGAGAAGATGGAGCTATGAAGCAACTTTTCCTCCAGTCTCTTCTAAAGATTCTTTTCGGAGTGATCGCATGGCATTAGTTGCTCATTTTGATGTGGAGTTACACCGGGATGGATGTTATTGCACTCTCGATGGAGACCTTAATGAAGAAGTACATGTAATTTTAACTTGAAGGTTTGTGGCAAATGATTCGGAGTAAACTTGTATAGACTGAAAAAGTATTTATGGTCTGCGAAGCAAAGACACAGGCCAGTAGTCTTAAAGTTTCGCCCAGGTGTTCTTGTATGGTTTTTTATTGAGACAAAGTAGATCGATGTATATCACTGCCAGTCGGTGGGAGGAAATTCATTTTCCTAATGCTCTATATGGATGATATCACGCTATGACGGTGACCTTAGTCTTGCATGGGAACCAGCGGATGTTGTCAAACAACTTTGATAGAAGGACCTTGGTGGGGCGTCTTTTGTCTAGGCATTGTGATTCGGAATCGTTATTTTTGAGACTATTGGGTTTATCTCGAGAGGGCATATGTTGATGAATTTTAGAAAGATTCAACATGCAACTATATAAACCGGGGAGTGCTCTATCTGCCTTAAAGGTGATAAGTTGAGTGTCGCAATGTCCTCATTCGAGGATATAGAGAAAGCGAATGAAGAATGTCTGTATCTTTGATGCACTTGGGAGTATTATGTATGCTCAGTATGCACTAGACCCGGATGTGCGTTTGCAGCGGGACCCAGAGCGGTCTCAGTTAAACTGGGACATGATCCATTGGAGTTCTTTGCCGAAAGAAAGGTTATGAGGTACTTAAAGAGGACAAAGACTATATGTTGATTTACAACATGTTCGGGACTCTGACTAGTTGGGTATTGATTCGGACTTTCTTGGTGTCGGGATGAAAGAAGTCAACAAGCGGATTTATATCTTTAAGTTAGCGGGTGCGTGTCATGGAAAGTGAGAAAGCGAAGAAATCAATTGCATCTACCATGCAAGCGGAGTTTGTAGCATGCTTTCGACAACTACTCGGGCAATTTGGCTCGAAACCTCATTAAGGAGTTCTTAGTGTTTGATTTGTGGATAGGCCCATGAATTGTATTGCTTGGCTTAATAACTTCTGCAATGTTGTTTATTAACAACAACGAGAGAAGTCTCAAATTACAAGCACATGGAGGTCAAATGCGACCATAAAGGAAAAGTTAAGCGGTGGCGTTGAAGTGGAGCACATATCAGCGGATGATATGATTGCGGATCCGCTAACTTCAAAAGGCGTATTGTGCTTTGTGTGTATTTGATCGACATGTCATTAACATGGGCTTACAGGAGTATCATGGGATCTTGTAAATTAGTGAGACTATTAAGTTTTTATATTTGCTCTTATGAAGGTTGAATTCAGATTTCATTACATTTTTGTAATAATTGAATTTGTATCAACTCTTGCATTCGATAGGTATTTGTGAATGTAGGTTTATCGAGTTAGTACAAATAGTTGTTAGAAATCTCAAGGCATTGTGTAAACCTTGAATACGAGTACATGGGGCGTTAACGGCGTTAGCACTTAATAGCATGTTTGTTACACATAAAGTAAAAGTTACACTGATGGGTAACACACACATATCTGAGTCGTTGAACCATGATGAATATTCTCTGGTGACACACTAGGTTTTGTGACATAAGGGAGAGAATTTGGACTAACAAATGGATAACACATGAAGTATCGCTCATTATGAGGTATTATCCATTTAAACACGCTCTGTAATGAATCAATATCGATGAAGTTAAGTGGCTCTCGTGACCGTGGAAGGGAACTTGCGTGAGTACATGCAATTACAGCCATGATTAGGTGTCGAGACTTTATGGGATCGGATTGGTATTAGAATAATCTCTAGACGATATAAAGGTCACGTGGCAGTTTTGTTTTGATTAATATCGTGGGAATGTTAGATTTTCATAAAGTAAGGCTTTATTAATTGGATTTAATGTGATTTATTCGGGTCAATTAAATTGAGATTATTAGGCTTCTTAATAATTCATATGGGTACATGAGTGTGTGGAAATTTGAGTACGGCCGACGTAATGAGAAGGGCAGTGGTCGAGAACTCGATATATATAGAAGGCTTTAAGTCCCTCCGAACCCTAAGTGTCACATTACAATTCTCATGCAGTTTTACGAAATATTTTAGAGATCAGGTGAGAGGCATTCTCATTAAGCCCAGGTCGGCAAAGTCGGTGGAAAGATCTTAGGTCGTTCTCTTGCGGTCTTCATCGATTCGCATCAAAGGAAGAAACGACAATGGATTGTCAGTATGTAATTTCTGATTTTTCTCGAATTTAAAATTATGCTTTGTGTTCTAACATGGTTATCTAGAATTGATAGAATCGTATCCAACAGAAGTGTCACATGCGTATACACCAGAATTAGAAGACTTTATGCAAACTCATTATCATATCAGGGACAATGTTACTCATTCTCAACTGCAGTCAGATCTTATCAAGCATTTGTGGGAACGACATGGCGACTAATAACCTCTATCAATTTCAAGTTGAAGTTGTATTTTCAATTCCAATTTCAATTTCATGTTGTATTTTCAATTTCAATTTCATGTTGTATTTTAATTCCAATTTTAATTTCATGTTGTATTTTCAATTCCAATTTCAATTTGAAGTTATCTTTTCAATTCCAATTGCAACATAATAAATAATGACTACAAATTAAAAATAATAGCAACATAATAAATAACAACTAAAATTAAAACCCGTTTTCATAACCTTTATCTTAGTTATTACGATATGTTACCAAAAGTGGGTCCATGCCCGGTAGTGCTCAGTTTCCATGATTTTCATACCGTTTGCGTTTGAATTTCTTTTTGTCTTTTTCAATTTAGTATTTCTGATCATTGCTCGATGTTATCTCTGTTGAGGCGTAAATTTTGTCCTGTCCTTCGACTTTTTGTCGTTTCCACTTCATTCTTTCATTCAGTGGTGATGATCTGGTGATCTTTCAACATCGGTTTAGCTTCTCTTTGTTTTTAAGTTGTTTATTCGAACGCTTTGTACTTGATGGCCTACTCGAGATTGGGGAGAGGGACGAGGGTTTAGTGTCATCCGCAAATATGGAGTTGAATGAAGGATTCGACGAGAGTTGGTCGTGAACTCACAGGTTGAGATGAGTTTTGCTCTCTTATTGCTAGTCAAATTACCGGTCCATTTAGCTCCATTTTCAATATATTCAACAATGCTACGTATTGAAATGGTTTTCCATTAAATCTTAACAATTTCTTTTGCTTCGTAGTCTAAAAAAACATATGAAATTATTCGATTAATAGTTCAAATATCATATCATCACCCCAATTATGCAAATTAAAGTTTGCCTTATCTTACATTATTTTGCTTCGATTGTGTCCACTTTGTAGTCTTCGATTTGTATAGCGACAAATTTCTTTGCATTTTGCATTTATATAAGTCCAACGACTTTTAATAGAAGATTGAGAGCGCTCTTCATTGTACCTCTATTAAGTTTTAAGTATTGCAATAATGCTGCAAAATGCACCACCTTGTTGTTCGTTCCGATAATTCACGTCTTTCTTCAAGTATTAATGGCGCGAGCCAGATTGAATTTATCTTAACCTACCGAGAGAAGTTAACGTAAACTGCGATTTTACCAATCTTGGAAACATTCATTTTATGGCGCAATCTGTAAGTTACTCGAATAAAGTATCGTGCTTATAAATTAGTGTCGTTAATAAACAGACTCAGTTAAGAAACGATCATATTGCAAATCCATCTACAAAAAAAAAAAAATCCTAATCAATTTAAAGAATGAAGCAATTTATAAAGTATACAAATAAATCTATCAATTATAAAATTTATAATCAATTTAAATTAGCAATTTATCAATTAAAAGTATCAATTTATGTTTAAATTTAAAAATCAATTTGTCAATTTAAAGAATAGGCAATTTTATTAATTAAAGAAATTATAATCAATTTAAAGAATGAGCAATTTATAGTATAAATGAATCTACCAATTATAAAATTTATAATAGAAATTAAAATTAGCAATTTATCTATTTTAATTTAAAATCAAAAATTGAATTTAAAGAAAGGGCCGTCTTTTCTTGTGGCTTGATTCTTCCCCCCTTATCCTCCTTGGCTTGGCTCTACGATTTTCTTCCTTCTTTCTTTCTTCCTCTTCCTCTTCGTGCTTTCTTTGTACGTCTTCCTCCCTTTACGCTACTTGACAAATGAGGCTAGAGTTGGACAATATTCGGGAAAGGCAGGGTTTGTTCCGTTCTAGGGTTTCGAAGGCAAGGATTCGGTAAGCTCATTTCCCCTTTGAATCTCTGTGTTTTTATAGAAATTGAAATCGAATATATTTATTGAGGCTAGATTTGAGATCTTGTGAGAGCTATCAGCGACTATTTTACCTCCTCTGCATCTCTCGGCTTCACGAATATAGTGGCTGACATCCACAGTTGACATTTTTCGCGCGCATTCGATCGCATCTCAGATTTGGAGCATAGTTTTTAGTGATTTGGAGTGTAAATTTGGCGATTATGAGTATAGCCTTTACCCCGATAGTAACTCCTATTGGAGTTGCTCTTATATTATTATTTTTTAGGATATATATGTTTATCCAATATGGGACTAATGAATTCGAGGGAAATTACTTCTGTTTTATGATATAAAGAATATCAACATGTTAGGAAGAATGTGAGGATTACACAAGCATTCTACTTGTATTTTTCTACGCTTTTCATAATTTGTATTTTTTTTTCACAACTAAACACTTGTATCCTCATTGAAACTCGAACACGGACCCTTCATTTTTAAACATCTGCATCACATTTAAATGTTAAGCGACTTTCTGATATGAATTAGACATGACTGACGATTTTGATTATATATTTCTATCGACAATTATTGGTTTAAATCAATAAAATTAATTTTCTCTTATACACGTAAAATGCAAGTAAGAGTCCATAAAGCTTAGCTGAATTGGTTAGAACATCAATATTTAAAAAGGTTAGACATGGGAGGGAAGGGGTTTGAGTCTTCTTGGACACAATTTACTATATTGTATTGAAAAATGATTAACTTTAAAAATAAATAAATTAATTAAGAATCAATTAAAGAATCGTTGCCTTGCCCACCACATGGCTTCTTTGTACTTTGACACCACAAACTTTTATAAATAAATAAATAAATATATATATATATAAATATATATATATATATATATAAATTCACCTTCAATAACTAAAAAAATCAAATTGAATAAAATCCCTTAACACTGAAAAAAAATAAACAAATCATCGATAAATAAATCAAACCAAAAAATAAAATAAAAAATAATATTTTATATTTTCATTAAACATTTTCTTGCTTCGTCAACTCTTTAAGTTGGATGATGAAAATGGTTAAAGACAACAAATATTTGAATCAAGAAGGCAGGCAGCTATTTCCTTCAAACAATTTAAATAATGAACAAATCGAAGATAAATGTAGTTAGGGTTGATGATATCTTTCATATGATAACCATATAGCAATGAATTAGAAAAAAAAATCAGAAGAGAGGAACAAGGTAGGCATTAAGGAAAAAAGAATCAACCTGGCTCCGGTCTTCAGAGTTCAAATTTCCCCATCTCACTCATAGCACACTTCAAGTAGGGTCCAAAATTTTGTGGTTTAATGTTAAAATTAACAACAAATAACACACTAAAGCTTTCAGGATTTTCTTTGCTAAACCTTCTAAAAAGGGTACTTTTAAAGTTTAAAGCTAGAAACTCCACCTCATTATATATTAATTTATATTTTTAGTTCAGTTTAAGGAGCGGCGTCAAAAGAAGGAGAAATTTAGTCCTAAGGCAATGCGACACTCCTAGTCCTAGCCATATACAAGGAAGGATACGAGTAGTACGACGTTGTAGAATCGTAGTGACACGGCAACATCTTTACCAAATATGTCAACATTCATCGTAGTAGATGGAAAAGAAAAATGAAGGATGGCGGCCACTGAAAAGAAACATGTCAACGACCAAAATAAAAAACCAGAGCATAAGTTGAGGAAATAAACTAATGTTTGATTCTCATAAATCAGAAAGAAATTCATCATGTTGAACACAAAGCATTGCCACCAAAACAGGTTTTAACATCTGCATAGTTTGAAGCGTTCAGTTGTACAAAACCATGCTAGAGAAAAATACTCAAGCAATACGCTTATTGCAACAATCATTTTACTACCTATTACTTGACCAAATTTCAAGAAGCTTGCAATTTTCAAATGGGAAAAGATGGAAGATTTCTGCGATTCTTCATTCTGCTGGTCTTTGCCCCAAAACTGGAATGTCTTCATATCGTTTCTGCATTGCAGCTTAAAGGAAGCAGGAATCCAGGACTCAGTGGGGACTAGGTAAAAGCCAGCTTCTTTGGCAAGTCATGCACCATGAAGTGGAAATGAATTTATTTATAAAGGTTCAGACACCTACTAACAATATTTATGTAGTAGTAAGTCTTTATCTTTATCAGCATGCAATGCTTGACAGGGATATGAACAAACACGTTTGGTAGACCAGAAAATTCCCATTCCATAATTTGAATGTCAAGAATTTTCACGGTTTATGATTTTTCCAGAAGTGCTGTAATGGAACTTGCAACTCACTAATAAAATTTCTGTCAGTTGGTTTTGTGGCTTTCTTTAAAAAAAATCATGGGAAATTAATAATGGGTAAAAGAAAAAAAAAAGACATTTAGCAACAAAGATTAATCAAGTGAGACATGCATAAGAGCTGAGATGTCAAAAGGACCCCATGCATTGAAAGGTTCCAATAAGTATCATGATTCAACTACTATATTTCGAAGCTGAACTAGTAACACCAGCTTTAGCTTTTGTAGTCCCAATGCCAGACAGAAACTATTTCCCCCAGATTCAAAGAATAGCACTCTCCACAGAATAGTAGAATCTGGCTGATTCCATTTAGCACTATTTCATTTTTTTTCTTAGGGGTTACGATTGTAGGATCCAAAGATAACCTATGCCTTCAGCTAGTACACAATTGTTGAGAACCAACCCTCAGAGAATGGAGTATTAGCTTTCGTAACCCTTCTAACGTCTGCCTGAAATTCTTTCAGGCAGCTTCAGTAGCTCTCTCACAAACCCACAGATCAGCTTGAAACTGAATCATTTCCTCAACTGTCCTTTCTTTAAACACATAAAGTGTTCAATATATAGGATATCAAGCCTAACCAGGCCTATCCACTAATACATTAGTATGAGAGACTAAGCTCCTTTCCAAGATTGGAATACTGATGAGATCAGAGCTGTACCATTAAGAACCTATTCCCCCAAACCAGAGTTTCCTGGATCCGTGTTCCTAACCAGGAAAAAATAGTTTTTTTCTTTTTGTTTTGATAAGTAAAAATATAATGTATTAGAAAATGAAATCAATATAGCCAGTGTGTAGAAACACTCCCTCACAACCAAGACAATAAAGAGGCACAAAAAGACCATCCCTTACTTGACAAGCAATCGATAAAGTCAATTATAAACAAAGCGTAGTCCCTGTATGATCCTAAATGCAATTCCACAAGGTATATAACAAGATAGTCTTAATAGCCTAGTCGAACCGCTCACATCATCAAAGGCACACTTATTCCTTTCCATAAAGCCCACATTCAATGAATGAATAACTGAATGAAGCAGGAGCTATCAGTAAGTTGAGTTCCCATAGTTGTATACAGATACAGCATATAATTTTATAGGAATCATTTCAGCTGGCTCAGCAGCAAGTAAAATGTTCCCCCCTTGCTTCGATCGCCATAGAGTGTTTTTTTTTTTATAGGTTGCATACTTTCTATGATTTTATAAGTAATCATTTCAGCTGGCTCAGTTTTGATGAGCACAGATGCTGCCAAGGAAGAGCCATATCCATGTTGATCTTCTAAATCAATGCCCAATTTTCCTGAACTTTATTATGAAAAGCATTATTGATTCTCTCCTTCCAAAGTCCAAAAGAGGCACAAAGGTACAGAGCAACAAACCTTTTTCCCTCTTTTTACCCACAAAAGAACCTTATTACCCTAATAAGGCTCTCTAATAGAGAAAGGAAGCCTCCATTTGGCTATTCCATTTGTACCAAAAGAACAACATACTATATTCATTCAGCTTCACATGCAGCTTCCGAGTTATGAAATTGTTGATGTAGGGAACTAGAAAATTAGTGAACATTATAGACTATTGAAATAACATATCTGTGATCCTATTCTGTGTGTTGGAAATATTATAAATATGTGACCCTATCTGTAATATCACTTACATTCTTTCATTTGCAATACAGTTTTTAGAATAGCCTCACAAGAGATGTTCCCCTAGCCTCAAGAACCATGCTTATCATGCAGACCAAAACTTTTTACATCAATCACTTGACATGTAGCATAATAATATGATTTTCTGAACACAAATAGCACATAAACACTTTGATTCTCTGATTACTCCATTTTCATTATGGCATAGCTTAAAAAACTTGGAAATTCAGGTGCCATAAAGAGATACATCTGATGCAATCTATAAAACATGTAGCAAACTCCTCAGCTCCTAGAATTGATTCGTGGATTTCAAGAAGTAAAAAAAAAAGCATGGAAAGAAAATGAAAATTATAACTCTCTAATATTGTTATTTTGGTCGTTAAGAAAAAAAACTAAAAAAGATGAGTATTAAAATCAAACAATACTTAAGCCACCCAATAGACATTCCATGAACGTAGGCATGAGAAGGAAATTAGCGACCAAAGAAACATATGATACTGATAAGTGCATGTAAATGCATGCAGATCCGCATTTAGAAAACAAAACAAAAGAGTCAGTTTGCTTAATACTAACATTGTTGCGCTCCCAAAGCTTATGAACTCCATAATCAACAGCCTAAAACAGAAAATCGATTAAATAAGAACCATGTTTTGAAAGATCAAACAAGATAGACATATAAAACAAAAATGAAAAGAATTTGCAGGATTGCGCCACACAAAGTAACACCATCTGCCAGTCTCATTTGAATCAACCGGAGAAAATAATTTTGGATTCTTCAAGGGGCAGATAATGGGTTGCAACCTTTGTCATGCATTTTAGTCGCTGGAATAAAGAATAAAAGCTCCGGGGAATTTCCATTCGTTTGGATCCAACAAAACCAGAATCTCTATTCATCCATTGGAGGATATTTTCCTTTCATTTCCCAACGATTTGCTCAGCAATCAAAGACAGTTATTGGCTAGATTTGAGTCCATCTTCCTTTATTTCCCTGGATTCCTTATTTTTCTCTCAACAGACAGATCGGATGAGAAGGAATTCGTAAACTTAAACTTAAACTTAAACTTACACGTTCTCCGGCGAAGGCGCCGAGGATGACAAAGGTAGCATAGACGGAGGTGCGGCGCATGACAACTCTGTAGAGGCCTTCGAGGAGACCGCCCCCGCTTCTTCGAGCAGTGGAATTCATGGCTAGAGTTGCTGGGTTTGTTGGTCTTCTTCCTCTGTGATCTATCAGCTTAGGGCTTGCAGAGCAATTTAGGAAACAAATCGTAGTAATTTTTAATTTATAAGGGTCAAAACTTATTAACTTGCCAAAAAATTGGTCGAAAATCGAGAAGCATTCTCAGATTGATTGTGTTCGTAGCCCAATTCTGCTATGTGCCATTTAAGAGCCTGCAATATGGCCCAGCCCAAAGTATGGTTTGCGTCTAGAAAGTTTAGGGTATGTTTGGTGAGAAAAAATAACTTTTTTATATAAAAGTAATATATAATATATGTATATTTCCAGTTGCCATTACGTTCCTATTATTCCATCAAAAGTTAAAACTTCTTTGCAGAAGACATCTCTCAAATGGCGTATTCAGACGAATGAATTATTCTCTTTAAAAAAAAACACATTTTCATTGCTTCAATTCATAAAAAGTTTGTTAGCCCTTTCCTCAAGGTACTTTTAAATTTCGAAATCTTAAGTGACCTCGTTTCTTTCATAAATCTGGGTTTTTTTTTCCAATAAATCGGTTCCTTCCATACTGATATGTTGAGACGTGTTTTGTTCTGACTCGTTCTGTTGCCAACTTGGTGCAGCGGGTAATTGTGTTATCGATGATTATCTTTTCGTGGTCTTCGTATTGATGTGAATAAGCGAAAGTTCGATCCGCGATATAATCGTGAATCGAATCGTATTTATCATATCTCTGCCAGTTAGAATGCTTATATATTTTAAGTATTTTTATTATAAAATGTAATTGATCGTTTTATTAATAAACTTGGAATGTTATGTGTCTTTTAAGTTTTTAACATTTTTTTATTATGTGTTTATCGATTATATTGTCGTCCCGAGATCGATAAGTTTATTTTAAAGAAATCATATAAATTTTGTTTGAATGTTTGCACTTAAGGAGACAACCTATGTGTTGTGTAAATAAATATTTGTATTTCCGATTATCATTTTTATACAAATAATATTTGCCACATCTCCTCGTATTATTGGCGAGGTATTTAATTAAAATTTTCTTCAGACAAATGCTATCTTGTTGGAAGGTAGTGTAGGCAGGACAACTCTTTGGAAAATGATCTGGAATAGTTATGTGTCTTCAAAAGTGAGTTTCTCTATATGGGAAGTTTGGTGAGGAAAAGCTATCACCATGGAAGAACTCAAGAAAAAGATTATCAGTTAGCAGGAATACTGAATAATTTGGATCATCTTTTAATTCATTATCATTCAATTTGGAGTCGATGGGGGGAGACTATGCTCCTTCAAGCAAGTCAGGTCTATCCACGCTCGACCAAGGACTCGCTTGAGTTGGGTGTGCTACCATAATGTTAGTTCATAGCAAGTACATTGAAACAAAATGATTGAAGAAGAGGAAGAAAATAAAAGAAACTACAAATGATAAAATTAAACCGAGTTTTGTGTAGCCACAATCGTCTTACAGTAATTCGCCCTCTCCAATAGTGTTTGAGAATTTCGAGGCATTTGTTTTCCAAAGATCTGAGTGTTGGAAGTAATATGACACCACAACTTACAATCCTCATGGCGAAAGGAGATGTTCGTATGCATATCATGAAGACAAACGAATCGATGTGAATATTTTCCTTTCATGCTTCAAAGAGAATCATGAATTCTCTTTAAATAGACGGTTCCTCTCTTTAAATAGACAAGGGGAGGAACGGATAGTCAAGCTAGCGATTTGGCTTCCGACTGTTTCAAAATCAACGGATAATAAAAGAGTAAATACCTATGAAGAAATTAATTGAAGAAAATAATTGAAACAAAATAATTGAAGAAAGAGAGGAATAAAATAAAAGAAACTACAAATAATGAATTAATCGGTATCGTTGTCACAATCTCTTTAAAAAAATTTCGCCTTCCCCAATGATGCTTAAGAATTCCACGGTGTTTGCTTCCTAAGATATAACGGTATTTGAATGACGACAATAACACCTAACTTGTAGTCACTTTCGATGAACTAGAGAAGTTCGTATCTCTATCACGAAGAAGATAAACAACAAAATCTATATTGAATATTTTTCTTTCTTGCTTCAAGGAGAGCCAAGATCTCTCTTTAAATAGAAAAGGGAGGAACAAACAGTCAAGTCATTGTTTTGCCTTTCGATTGTTTCAAGATCAACAGAAGATAAAAGAATAAATACCCATAAATAAATCAAAAGGGTTTTAAAAACATTTTCTCAACCGTTTCAAAACTCAACATTAATTTCATTAAGTTAATCTCATTCAAACAGTTCAAAACCGCACAAGGAAAAAATGCCAAAAGTTATGGATTATGACCTCTACGCCTCTTTTAGACAGTTTAGGAGAGAACATGATCATTTTTATGACAATTCTATGACTAGGCTAAAAACCTCTTTCATTAGCATGCTTGTTTATTGGGCTAATTGCTTTGAGCTTGGGGAATGTTTGTTGGAATTTCGTTATCCATTTGAATGAAATTAACCTTTGAATATAGTTATTTTTAAAATCCTTTTTAAAACGTTTGCATGGAATTATAATCTTTAAATTCCATTTATGAGGTTTTAATTCTTTCTTCCGTTAACCTAAAACGGTCGATGATCATTCATTGGCTTGCCTATCTGCTTCGTCGACTCATGGTGAAAGAGATTCAAACTCCTATTTTGGTAAGAGGGAAAACTATCTAGTTACGATTTCATCGATTATGCCTTTTTCACAGTGATAAGGTACCAACATAGTATAATTTATTGAGAGTGATTGCAAACAAGGTGTTGTTGCCGTCAGTTGTTAAAGATCGTTTCATCTTGAGAAGCAAACGCTATAAATTTCTCAAGGTACCATCGAAGAAGGCGAATTTGCTTTAAGGATATGCTGGTTGTACAAGACTCAATCTTTTCCATCATTTTGTAGTTTTATTTTTTTTTTGTAATTTTCTTCTCTCCTCGATTTTTGTTTCAATGTACTTGTAATTTTGTAACAGTCTTAAAGCAAAATTGTGACCTTGCTTCTCACAATTGAAGCATTTTCCTTGAAACTTCAACTTCTTGAAGATTCCCCATTTAGCTCTCAACTTAGTGTTTTTCCCTTTATTGTTGACTTTCTTGAACATGGAACGTTAATCATGTTCCATAAAGAATGAAGCATCTCTTAGATTATGTACCCTTTTCTTCGTATCCTTTATTGTCTTATTTGATGCAAAGTCTAATAATTAGATCTGCAATACTCATTTCCTTTCTCTCATGCTTAACGTAATTATTGAAGTCTTTCAAAGCAAGAGACAACTTCTCAATAATAACTGCAACTTGAAAAGTTTCACTCAATAACATTCTCGCATATCTCGCGACTTGATCGACCACGGTCTTGAATCCTATAATTTTGTAATCAAGGAAACGACCCACGACAAACTACTTAGCCCTAACATCCTCAATTTTATATTTATGGTCTAGTGATTCTCATAACTCTTTGGTTGTTTTCTTATCTAAATAGACATTGTATAAAGAATAAGTTAAAACATTCATGCATAGTTCCTACGTAGAAAGTCAAAATGTTTCTAAGCATCCACAACATTGATGACTTGGATATCACACTCATTTTGAGTTTAGGATCATCTTCACTCAAGAATCTTACAAGATTCACGTTGGTTAGGTAGAATAACATCTTATGTTACCACCTTTTAAAATTAAGTTCATTGAACTTATCTAGTTTTTTTCCAAGTGAGACAAAGATAGCACTTCAAAGACATTATCAAGGCCGGCCACAATAGGGGTCATTACTTGACAAGATGCGCTTGAACATCATTATTGGAATTAGAGTCCATTTATCTGCAAGATTGTAGAAAATGTGTCAATTTCTTATTCCCCAAATCAATTCTCAAAATTATTGAAAATAACGTGTAACGAGTATTCACAGGAAAGACTGTGGGGTATAGAAACCCAAGTCAAAACCAGTTTCCTTAGATAGAATATTTAGTTCCCAAGAAAGATTTAAGAGGTCATAAACGATTCCGCTAAAGATCCAAACTCCTTAGATATAACTGAGAGATTTAAAAAAAATATGTGAAAACCATCACACAAATAGGAACATTCATATTGAATCATCAAGAATCAAAATATAGGATTTAAGGGCGCACTCGAATCCATAACAAAATATTGGAGATATTTGAACTGAGTCCTAAACTTTTACGCATCTTCCACCGAATCTAAGTTCGAGGCCTTTATGACTCTGCATCTAAATATGAATCTAAGGTTTTATGATCTTCCAGACTTACACTAGTTTTCTCTGCCTATATTTCTATCCGACAAATCTTAATTGTAATGAGTTAAAACCTCATACGATACTTTTTTTAATTACGACCCTTATTATAACCAATTCATGCATGTGATACTTAACAAATACATTGTTCAGAATTTTTATTTTAACCCATCATAAAAAATAGAAATTATGTTTGTCTCAACTAATAGTCTCCCACGCTTCAAAGGTAGTCTGTGTACCACTTCAAAGTGCACTAATACCATTCAGGTTCTCCTCTTCCGGGGAGGAACATCATTTGAACCAATAGGTCTCCCCACGCTTCAGTGCTGTAGTTTGGGGACTCATACATTTGCTAATCGTCTCTTCAAGTGACAAGAATCCATGCCTCTAATTGTTCTTCAGGACAAGAACTGTTAGGAGCATTTCATGCACTTAGATCAAGGGAAAAAAATAACTAAATAAATATTTTCGGCCCCAAAATAAAAAATCACTTTAATTAGCCTAACTTTATTTGATAGCCTATAATTCACATTTATTTAATATATCAGCACATATATTCGATTTTACTCCAACAATAACTAATATGTATCGTAATTTCTAATTTCCTAAGACCAAAAAGGAATTGACACAAACTCACAAAGTGAACGTCGAATTTAACTAAGTAGGCTTATCTCCTTATCATATATTTCTCGAAAGGAAAACCACAACTAAGCATATAGACTAGTAGCAGAAAATTTATCGCTTGAATCCAAAGTTATGGGTTCAATACCATTCCTTGTACTTTTGTACCAAGTATTTTCTTCATTTGGTTTTTAAACATTTTCTTGCAAAAGGAATATTTTTTTCCTTTTGGATAAAACCCTTGTATTTTAAGATTTTTTTTTGTTAATCTCAAACTCCATATACTTTTTTTTTCCTAAAAAACATTTTTTTTTTAGTTTTTTCCCTTAACCGAAATAACCTTTTTGCGATTTTTTTTCTTGTAAGAAGCTTTTCGAATCTCAATTAAAGAGATTCCTATTAATCTAAAAAGACATAGTTTTTAACCTTTTATTTTTTTCAATTATCCAACAAAACAAAATTTATTTTCCAAATTAAGTAATCAAATTCAAGGAAAACAATTGATTGGTTTTTTTCCTCAAACCAAACCTAACATTTTTTTTTCCAAAAAAAAGGTTTTTACATTTTTCCTTTTGAAACTTTTTTTTTGTCCTTTTTTCTTGTTTTGGAGAAAGATATTTTACCTTATTAATAAGCTAAGTAGATTTTCCAATTAGGTAAAAAAAAGAACAAATTTTATTTTTGTTGCCCAAAAAAATTTACGTTCTCAAACGAAACTTTTTTTCCACCTATTTTCCCTTTTCAGGTCTTCTTGTAAGAAGATTTGAAAAAAGAAAGGAATTTTTTTTTTTCCTTTGAAAAAAAAAGGAATTTTTTCCCTTCTTGTCCGACTTCTCTTTCGCGACACGACCATTTTTTTTTCTTTTCTGACAACCTTTTTTTTATCACAACCAACCAACTCTGATGATTCAAGTTTATCCCTTCTTGATTTTCCCCCCTTCTTTCAATTTGCTTTAAGAGTGTTACAAAACAAAATCTCATTGTGGGTATGTGTTCACATTAGGAGGAACAACAATCTCATGGAAATCCTCAAAACAAACGATTGTTGCCAGATTCACAATGAAATATGAGTTTATACCCCTAAACAAATGTGAGAAAGAGGCTAAATGGCTACGCCACTTCCTAGAGGATGTTCCAAGATGGCAAAAACTTGTGCCTCAAATATGCATACATCGTAATGAGCATGTTCATCGTATACATATTCGTCGTAGACACAATACCATTAGACAACTCCTCTCAACTGAGGTTATTTCTTTAAATTATGTAAAATCTAAAAATAATATCCCAAATCCTCTAACCAAAGGGTTAAATAGAGAGTTAGTTAAAAAGTAATCGAGAGGACTGAGACTAAAGCCCATAAAGGAATAAGTTAATACAATGAATAGCCAACCTAGTTGATTGGAGATCCCAAAATTTAGGTTCAAAAGGGATAATTAAATTGTAAAGACTTTGATTCGATCACTGTAGGGATCTTCCCTTGTCCATTTCTATGATGAAAGAATGATGCTCATAAGAAGAAGGTTAATATATGATTTTAATGATCTTTATGCATTGGAAAAGAGTGACATGAACTACAATTAAATTAGGAAATCACTTATGTAAGGCCAAGTCACGCTTCAAAAGGAATTGAATAGAGCACGCCTATTAAACTCTTGCAGAACTAGGTGCATGTTCAAGGACCAAAACTTAACATAAAAGTCAGAATCGAAAAATGTTGTAAGATTATTATGTGAGGTCGATAAGCATGGATTTTATGGTTAATTTCATCCATTTTGCATTTATTTTGATAGTTAAATACTGCTTTAAATGCGCATTATGGATACTTCACTAAATTTAGTGGGTTTTTAGAATATAATGAAAAACAAATAAAACAACAAGAAAAAAAAACAAAAAGTGGTCAAAAATCCAAAGTCGAGACATTAGCTGAGGAATGTCGCGACATCATATCAGAGTCACGACATGGGAAGAAAGGAGTCGTAACATCAGCAAGAGCAATCAGAGTCACAACATAGGTTGAAGGAAGCAGAGTAGAAGGATTAGAGTAGCGACATCACATCAGCCGCGACAACAAGGAGCCAGCCACAACATATTTTGAGAGTCACGACTTCAACAACGACATCATAGTAGAGTCGCGACATCGACACTCAGAGTCATGACATCATAACAAGGCTGCAACATTGAAGACACAATTCCAGTCGCAACCCACAACAAATATCATAGCAGAAATGCTGACATTGTACGTACATGCCAAATGTGTGTGAGTCGCTGACATCATAGTAGAAATGTCGCATCTCAGGCTGGTTCCGCATTATCCACCTCATTTTCAAGGCCCAATCATTATGACATATAAATAGAAGCTCTTAGGGTAGAGTGCGCAGCTTTCGAGGGATTAACTTCATAATTTATCAAATATAGAAGTAGTTTAAGCTTTTGTACATAATTCTTATTTTTCTTTTCTTAATTTTATTTTGGTTTTTCATCTTTTAGATTATAAAAGAGGAATCGAAATAAATATCGAAATGGGATCAGACATCAAGCTTCATTTATGTTTGAACTTGAGAGGAATCTGGAGTTATTTCTGGAATCCATTTTATTCAGTTTTGATTACATTTTCAATGAATTTGTTTGATCAACTAGTCATTGTCACTTGTGATCCAGTTATGGAAGGCTAAGCTCCATCTCTAAGGGATTTTATGTTTTGCTTATCATTTTAGTATTTAAATGAATGTTGTGGGTTTCTGGGTGAGATATTGGATTGATTTAATTGACATTGTTCTTTAAAGAATCTGTTTTACATCAATGGGATCATACCCAAAAGAGCTGTATCTTTTTCCACTTAGGATCCCTCCTGAGTGACACAAAAATGGGCTACCCAGATAAAAAAGCAATAGAATCAGGGTGATCAGGCTAATAAATTCTTTGTAAACTAATGCACTCTAAATATCACTATGATGAACTCATGATGTTCTAAACTTATGACTCTTATTCTCTTTAAATGATAGAAGAAGTAGTGTTCTATATAAGGATCATATGGTGGCTGAATCATTTTAATATTTAGAGAGTTCATCCAACTTGAGAGAATGTTTGTGCTCTAATATAAGATGATTATTCCACCTAACCCCAGATTGAGATGTCACTCAAATTGAATAGGTCATGTTATCCCGTCTACGAGGCGCGCATCACCTTTGAGAAACTTGCTGAAGTACTGGGTTTAAGAAAAATAGTAAGATCTTAGAAAGATGATCAAATCATAAAAGTAGCTATTAATGACCTATCAATTCGGTTTAGAATATGGTGTTCTAAATAAATAAATTATATGTTTATAAGGGTATTCCAAGGCTATACTACTCTGCTCTTAGACGAATCCAGAATTCAAGTCCATGACTATATTGTTTTTGAACCTCATGCAATTTGATAATCATAACACTAATCTAATTCCTAGTGTTATTCCAACTCAGTAAAACTTCTAATCCATTTAGCTTAAATTATCTTTTTCATTAAAGAAAAATATACAAAAATACTTTCATTCCATTTAGGCTAGTTAATCCAATCTTCAAGTAAGAGGTTCAAATAGTGATGATCTTGAGTATTAGGGGTACTTGATCTTTAAATTTTCTCATCAATCCTTATGGGAAATGGGATATCTCCACTTATAATCCACTTTATTACTTCAGATTTATCTATGCACTACAAAGGATTTAGACCAATTGAATTTAAGTATATTATCAAAGCAAATAAATTAAAAACAATATTATTATCAACGCTGTTGGCATTGTTGTCGATTTTAAAGCAATTTAAGAGCAATGATTCAACAATCTTAACAACAATTTGGTCTATAAAAAAAATATAGTCATCAGAGGTATGCCATCATCTATACCAATGACATAACGGTTTAAGGACATTGTGTCTACTATTTAGTTAATAGAGTAAAATACTTTTACAAGGGAAAGTTCAAAAGGTAATCTACTCTCCCATGTGTGTTTCAACTGTCAGACTTTTATCACTAGTGTGGAATTGTCAGTCTTATCCTCAAAGGCTTCACCTTTGATCATGGGGAATTTTATTTTTTCTTGGGCGAATTTCTTCTTTTCTATGAAACTGCTTGTCAGGTTCAAAATTTTTCCGTCCTTATTTTTTTTTTAAACCATCGAAATTTTTCTCAACAAAAAGAGACAAATTCTTTCCCCTTTTCAACATCTTTTCTTTATCTTTCTTAAAGAAATAAAATCAGATCTTCTTTTTCTTTCCTCCTACCAACCAATCATTGGCTCTCTCATTTTTTTTCGATCAAATATGTTGATTGTAGACTGTTGAAGATGAAGAAACCCAAGGAAGCAAATGTGGTTTATGACATCACTAAGGATGAGTCTGACATTGACCTCACATCAGTAATCTCCGAGGTGAACTTGGTAGGATCTAACCCCAAGGAATGGTGGATTGACACTGGTGCTACTCGCCATGTGTGCTCGGATAAAAAGATGTTCTCCATCTTTAAAACAATTGAGACGGGGGAAAATGTGTTCATAGGAAGCTTTGCCACTTCTGAAATCAAGGGTCGAGGAAAAGTGATCTTGAAGATGACGTTCGGGAAGGAATTGACTATGACCAACGTTTTATATGTACTTGAAATCCGCAAGAATTTGGTGTATGGTTCGCGCAACATTCGCGGATTTCTAATGTGTTTGAGTCAGATAAATTTGTCTCATTAAAGAGTGGAATGTATATATGTCCGAAAAGGGTATATGAGTGATAGTATGTGGAAGCTCAATGTAATGACCATTATTAAGTCACAAATGAATAAAACTAGTACTTCTGTGTATATTATTGAGTCTTTTAATCTATGGCATGGTGGATTAGGACATGTTAATTATGATATACAACGTAGATTAATTAACTTAAATCATATATCAACATTCCAAATTGATTCAAAACGTAAGTGTGAAACTTGTGTTGAGGCAAAACCGACCATGCCATATTTTCAAAGTGTTGAAAGACCCATGAACCTCTTGACTTAATCCATAATGATATATGTGATATGAAATCCGTACAAACAAGAGGTGATAATAAATATTTTATTGCTTTTGTTGATGATAGCACCAAGTTCTATTATGTGTACCTACTCAAAAGTAAGGATGAGGTGATAGAGAAATTTGATCTCTATAAAAACGAAGTTAAGAATCAGCTAAACAAGAAAATTAAAGTGCTAAGAAGGGATCAAGGTGATGAGTATGAATCACCATTTTTTTGACTTTTGTGCTCAATATGAGATTATATATGAAACTACAACACCTTATTCACCTAAATCCAATGGGTGGTGAGACGAAGAATCTCGCTCTAAAGAGGAAAATGATGAATGCAATGTTGATAAGTTTCGGTCTACCATAAAATATGTGGGGAAAAGTCATCTTAGCTGCTAATTACATTTTGAATAAGGTACCTAAAAAGAAAGTACAGAAGACTCCATATGAGTTATGGAAATGAATAAAATCATCTTATAGATACTTGCGAATGTGGGGATATATAACTAAAGTGACAATTCCTCCACCTATAAAGATGAAAATACAACCTAAAACTATTGATTGCATTTTCATTGATTACACACATAATAGTATTGCTTATCGATTTATTGTCCATGAGCCGAATATCTTAGATATTCACAAGAACACAATAATGGGAATGATGATGCATTATTATTTGAAAAGGCGATCTTTCCATGTAAATCAAAGAAGACCCAGCTCTAACCAAGCGTGCTTGAGACTATTAATGAAAATAGTCAGGATCAAGATAAAAATGGTGAGGTAGAACCTAGACGTAGCAAAGAGAAGGACATAAAATCTTTTGGTCTAGATTTTCTAGCATATGTGCTTAAAGGGGAACCTCATACTTTCAAAGAGACAGTGAACTCTATGGAGCGTCTCATGTGAAAAGATATTAATAATAATGAAATTGATTTCATACTGCATAACCATACTTGGGAACTAGTGAATCTTTCACGAGGCCTAACAGCCTTTAAAAAGTTCGTAGATTTTCAAAAGGAAAAAGAAAGTAGATGGAACAATTGACAAGTACAAAGCAAGACCTATGATCAAAAGCTATAAACAAACTAAAGACCTTGATTATTTTGACACATATTTTTTGATCACGAAAATAAATTCCATAAGGATGGTTGATTCGTGCCACAGTAGGCTGAGCTGAATCAACAATATTTATATACCTAAGTTCCTCCCTACGCATTAGTCAAAAACTCTTTGCGATATAGTGAATCTAGAGATTCGAACACGAGATGGGTTTTTCATCCTAGAATGTAAGTGCATTAGGGCATGAAGGTAAGGCTTTCTATTTGGACTTTTGGTTGTGTCCATTGTAATTGGTTTAAGCCAGAAATTGCAAAAGCGGAAATGGTAAGCGAATTTAAAGTGAAGAAATTAAACTTGAAGATTTGGGTCATAACCCGACAAGCTGAGAGCGAGCCACATGTCCTCGGGTTTTATCCTCCTATGAGTCAACCACGGGATGCGTTATGGCCCTTTTTGTTTTAAAGCCCTAACATTTCATATCATTTTCAGGCTAGTAAGACCATCCTAAAGAATCCTGATGCATCTCTCACTGAGGCAACGAACCCTAAAGTATGGAGAGTATTGGCCGGGGCTAGTAAAGACCATCTAAAGAATCTGATTGCATCTCACTAGAACCTTTGAACCACTAAAGTATGGAAGTAGCGAAACAATAAAAGTCAATGTTATTTAACCCTAATTTGAAGAACCTAACATGTAAATGCTACCTGAGGCAAGTAAGGACCATCTAAGAGCCACGATTACTGTCACTAAGCCTTTGGATCTAAAGCATGGAAGTGTGGCGAGACAATAACGCTCATGTTGTGCAGTGATTTTTGAAAATAAGGGCCATAAATACCTTACCAGTGACTTTTAGTACAAGAGGGCCAACATCTTAACCCTGCCAAAACTACTTCCTTCCTCTTCAAGGAGGCCGTAACATCTCTTTGAACTGTCATCCTCAAAGGAGTGTATTTTTATGGCAGGAAAAGTGAAAGAAAGAAGAGAGAAGAAAGAGAGAAGAGAGAAAAATAAAAGCAAAGCTTAAAAATAAAACAATTTATTTACAAAAGCGTAAGTAAGAAAAGAACTTACAAATCACCAAAAACTGTATCTTCACTTCTATCCACCTCCTTTATTACAAAACATAGGGGTATTTATAAGCCTCCTCGAGGTATGAAAGTACCAAAACCCTAATAACTAGGCTAGAAGTTATAGGGCGATTGGGTAATAAACCAAGTTTGAAGGCGGTTGGCATTAATTACGAAGCTATGGCGAGCGTAATTTCGCTACGAGGAAAATTTCGCTAATTAGCGAATTTGGCAAGATGTTTGTGAAATTGGCAAAGAAATCTAATTTAGTAAGTGTTTAGCGAATTTGCGGTTAGATTTAGCTAATATGAAATTTAAACTAGCTTCATGAATTAATCGATGAGAAGCGAATTTACGCAAATGCAGTCTACAAGTTGGCTAGCGAATTTCGCAATTGTCTTTGGTCTGGCTTGTTGCGAAACGATTTACGAAATTAAGCTAGGATTGCGGAATTGGTTGCAAACGATTTGCGAATTCGCTAAGATTGCGAATTGATTGCGAGCAGTTCACGAAAATTCTGTTTTCTTTGTTCCTGCGTGCCTCGTCTGTCTTCCATTGCATGTCTCATTTCCTCCACTTTTCCTTTGTTTTTCCATTGATTTTAGGCTTGTTGATGGAAATGAGACTAAACTTCCAACCTCATGATTGAAATCATTGCATTGTGGTTAGGCTTTAGAAGTGCATAAATACACAAAACAACCAAAAACATCTCCAATTGCATAAGTGTTACTAAGATGACATGAGCAGCTACAATTGGTTTATATGACATGATTAATGCACAAAAATTTTCAAAAACCTATCTAATATAGGGTTCAAAATTGTACTTTTTGGACACTAATCACACCCCCCAACCGAAACGTTGCTAGTCCCTTAGCAATGCAAAAGAAAAAGGAGATTCATGTGGTGATTTTCAAAAAGGTTGTGTTTCAAAAAGGTTATTGTACTTATATACAAACTAACATTACTTTAAAGTGAACAATTGAAATCAACATTTGAAAACCTATATACAAGAATAAAATCCATAAGAAAACAATTTTTAGAACAACCTTTGTTTCCATGATTTTCAACTGGATTTCTACTAAGTCTAATGATTTCATTTTTATCTGGGTGAGTCGATAAAATGCAAAATTTGCCACCTCCCCCAAACTATATGACATGGCCTTAAGCTGTTGAACAATTAAGATAGAAGATTTGGATTTACATACTACTTTCTCAATTATATTGTAGGATGCAATGCTTAAAATCTGACTGCCAAAGTCCATGCAGGGGTCCTGACGACTCCCCTGACCAATTAAGGTTTAGGGCATCAAGCCGAAAGGATCAAGACCACTAACCACAAGGCTTCACCGGACTCGAATGACTTGAAAATTAAGTACCCTAGGGTATTAAACTTCACCTATCCACCCATGCTGAACACTAAATCGATGACTCAGCTGGTGGGCTTAGGGCATCTGGTTTCAAAGGCTTCGCCGCTTTTACCCCTCGGGCCAGTGCTGGGTTTCAGCAAATTCACGACTTCAACATTTTCTTTTTCTTCTTTTTCTTTTTCTTTTTCTTCTTGCTTTTTCTTTTTCTTCTTGCTTTTCTTTCTTTTCCTTTTGGAAGACAACATTGGTCTTCAAAATGTGGAGTAACTCAAACCCTATCCCTAGGTTGCCAACATACCCTAAGGCCGGCTATGAGCGAAGAAGGCCTAGGTTACAACCTATTGACTGTCCCAGAGTGCGGTGTGTGACATAGCATGAGGAAGTACCAAGTTGAGCATCTTTGGAGCATTGAACACAAGATTGTTTCAAGCATGGAATTTGTTCACTTATATGGTGGAAGCAAATATGAGTGGTTCAATTATCAATTTAAAGCAGATAGTTGTTTCAGTTGGAAACGTTCAATTGTCGATTGAAGCAATTCAATTGTCGATGAAAAGCAATTCAATTGTCGATTGAAGCAATTCCAATTGTCGATTGAAGCAATTTAATTGTTCAATTGAAAAGAAAAGCCATTACCCAAATATGGAAATACAAAAGTACTTCACGAGATAAGATGGGCATGCCTGCAAGCTGCTCTACATTGCGCGAAAAAAAATCAATCATTAAGCTACAGCATTATCACTATTTTTAAAAACACCCACGACAGTTTAAATAACTAAAAAAAATGAGCGTTAATTCTTTGGAACCAAGCGGTAGCCACCACAAAATTCTGAATGTAGTTCGAGGAGGTCTTGAGAGGAGCTCCTCCACGAGGCAATGGTGTGTCTTTGCGAGTGCCTTCATGCTTTCAGCTCCATTGTTTCGAACGTCACGATGCTCCCAGTGGCGGTGGGCTAGCTGTTCGCGGGAGAGGATGGTGGATTCTACATTAGCGCTTCATTGTTCTCCATCAATTCTTCCTGCTTTGTTTGTTAATATCTGCCTTCCTACCCAGTGGCACCACTGGGCAAACTTCATCGATTTGCTCCTCGTCCTGTTGCGTTTCCTTGTGCTCAAGTGGAAAATGTTGAGCTCCGGTGTCATGTTGCAAATGTATTGCATGACCCCCATTAAACGATTGATAATGGCATTTAGGTAACTGGCGAGAAGAAATGGCCTTCCCAATATAATAGACGCAATTAGTACTTGCCCTTCAGTTCTATGTAGAACCACGAAATCCACCGGATAGTAGAACTTTATCTACTTTTACCAACACATCCCTCCCTATTCCTTTTGGTATTTTCTTGAACGATCGGCTAAAGATAGGGGTGATGTTGGTTGGTTCGACTCTCGAGCCTAGGCGCCTATCTGCCCGAGTATGGCATTAGGTTGACAACGGCACCGAAGTCGGGTGCTTTGTCAATGCCGGGTTCCTCCAATCTTACTTGAATAGTTGGGGTCCACGGGTCCTTGTATTTCACATTGTCTTGCATTGAATGGTAGACTAACTTATTCGATTAAGTCTTACTTTGTAATGCCCAACCTTTTTGATTGTCAGAGATCTTTGAGAAAACTTTGCATAAGCGGGACTTGTTTGATGATGTCAAAGGGTATGTTGACCTTCACTGTCTTAGGACTTCTAGATACACCTTTCTTCAGGATGCCTTCTTCTTGCTTCTAGTGCACAATAGAAGCCGAAGTGTGGCATGAGTGTTTCATTGAATCCTCCTTCAAGAAAAGTAATGTTCGGCTCCAATTCTTCCCTTTTAAGACTTTTACTCAGCGAGGCACGGGTGTTGCTTATCAACCTCTTTCCACTTCTTAAGAGTAATGGCGGCTTTGACTTCATCCATTTTTGGGGAGGTTCAACGGAATAACTCAGTTCCTCTTATGGATTTAGCGTGGCGAGAAGGAACACTCACGCCTCTTGCGATGATTTTCCATTCTTATTGGATTTTCTGTTTGTCAATTCTTCAGTTAAAGAACTTTCAGCCCATCTATTCTCTTGTTAAAGGAGCTCTACATTTTCAATTTTTTGGTCGGTGAGCATTGATGCCTTTGCTCCTCCTACTTTCCCTACCTTGCCAGTTCACAATGGCTTGCTCAGAGGAGAGGAGGTGGGTGCTTGCGAGCTTGTGAAGTGGTGTGGAATCTCTTCTTTGACGCTCTGGGGTACATATACGGGAGGTTGAGGTTTCCCGGGACAAGTTTGGACAATATCTCCAAATTAGGGTTATTAGTGTTACACCACTTATGGAGCATCTATGGGTGGTTGATTTTAGCTTATAGCATGGGCATGCTCTGGCGATTAACTCACCGGGGTAGTGTTGTGAAAATTGAAGCAAAGAAGATTGGATCTGAATAACTGTTAGCTGGCATTTCATGCTGATTTTTATTTCAGATCATCAATCTTTGAGTTAAACTAATCAATTTTTCTTTCATCTCAGTGTCTTCGAGAAATGCAGACTTGTAAGCCTTAGGTGGTTGCGTGGCCCCAATCTGTCAACTTTAGGACTAGGTTCATCTAAGCTTTGGAGGTTTATTACATAGTTCAAAATCCATAGCCGTCGGGATGTTTATAAGTTACCCCACACATGGTTTCGACAATTGTTTCATGGGAGACATACCACCATAAGTGGTTCTGACATCGAGTGTCAAACCAGCTGATGTGGGCATGCTGATGGTTTCCATAAATCTCTCCCAAACCTTTAGTAAAATCTCTCACCATCTACATTTGCAAAAGTATAAGATTTGTCTTTTCAAATTATTAGTCTTACAAATGCTTGAAAACTTCTTGAAATTAAACTGCGGCTATTGATTTCTTATAGTTTCTAGGCCTCAATAGGTTACAGGCTATATCTTGCCTTGTCCTTTAGAGTCAATGGAAATGCCTTTAACCCCGGCAAATCCATGTCCATCATACCTTCCTTGAAGGTGGTGCAAACCTCCTCAAAAATCCCATATATGAGTGTATGGATTTTCATTTTCCCATACATGATAGGTGGGGTAGAGTACGAAATATGGCCTCATTTGCTACATCTTGTGGGAGAGGGATGATCTGAGGATGGAACCTTAACTCTAGGAGGTGGATGTGATCTCCCAGTTCTATAGGCATTTATTTGGATTCATAGGGTTCCTAGTTGACTTTGTTGTTCCTCAGGTATAGGATCATAGTATCGATTGGTACACTAACTTCACTAGCTAGGTCAGTTGTGTGCGCGATCCTAATCGATCTACGTGTGTCTCTATCCTTTGTTGCATACAGTTGTTACACAGTAAAGACAACAAAGAGCAACAAACAACCTGCAAAAGATTAAAATTAACTAACAACAATAGCTGAATACAAAGCTGGCGAAAACGGTGCGATTGCGCAAAGTGAAGCAAGCGCGAGTTCACCTTGTGAGATTGCAAGAGGTAAAAGGTTACCTTCACTTGTGATGTGGATCACAGAATTGCTCTTCAACTTACCATAGTAGTTTGGCACCATCGACAACGGCGCCATTTGATTCGTGCCACGGTAGGCTGAAATTTGAATCCAACAATATTTATATACCTAAGTTCCTCCCTGTAGTAGTCAAGCTCTTTGCGGTATAGTGAAGTCTAGGGTCGAACACGAGGATGGGTTTCATCTAAGTAGTGCATTAGGGCATGAAGGTAAGGCTTTCTATTTATTTGGACTTTTGGATTTGGCTGTCAAAAGCTGTAATTGGTTAAGCGGAAATTGCAAAAGCTGGAAATGGTAAGCGAAATTTAAAGTGAAGAAATTAAACTTTGAAGATTTAGGTCACCAACTTGACAAGCTAGAACGAAACACATGTCCTCAGGGTTTATCCTCCTATGTGAGTCAACACGGGATCGATTATGGCCCCTTTTTTTGTTTAAAACCTAACATTCCTTTATCATTTTTCTAAGGCTAGTAAAGACCATCTAAGAATCACGGGCATCTCTCACCCAGAACCTTTGAACCCTAAGTATGGAGAGTATTGGCTGTATAAATAAAGACCATCCTAAAGAATCCATGGTGCATCTCTCACCCGAGCATGAACCCTAAAGTATAAGAGTATTGGCCAAAACAATAAAAGTCAATGTTATTTAACCTAATTTGAAGAACCTAACATGTAAATGCTACCTCGGAGGCAAGTAAGGACCATCCTAAGAGCCACGGTACGTAAGCTCAAAGCGGCTGGATGCAAGCGTGGAGAGTATTGACAGACAACATCCCATGTTATCTGTTTGAATTTTGAAATAAGGGCCATAAATACACTACCACGTGACTTTTAGTACAAGAGGACAACATGTAACCCGCCCTGTTGCTTCCTTATCTTCAAAGGAAGGAGGAGCATGCAGCATCCTCTTGAGTTGTCATCCTGAGAGAGTGTGTTTGAAGCGGCCGGGAAAGTGAAAAGAAGAAGAAAGAAAGAGAGAGAAGAGAAAATAAAAGCAAAGCTTAAATAAAACAATTTATTTACAAAAACGATAAATGAAAAGAGACTTACAAATCACCAAAAACTTGTCTTCCGCTATCCACCTCCTTTATTACAAAGCATGAGGTGTTATAAGCCTCCTCAAGGTATGAAATTACCAAAACCCTAATAACTAGGCTAAAGTTATGAGACAATTGGGTAATAAACCAAGTTTGAAAGCGGTTCGGCATTAGTACAAAGCATGGCCAGGCATGTAATTTGCTCTGGGGAGAATTTCGCTGAATTAAGCGAATTTGGCAAGTGTTGCTTGAAATTGGCAAAGTCTGGCAATTTGGCAGAGTGTTTGAATTTGGCAAGGTTGGAGATTTCGCTAGCTAAATGTTCGCTCTTCTTGAGTGTCGATGAGAAGCGGAGTTCGCAAATGCACGGTGCAAGTTGGCTAAATGAATTCGCAATTGTCTTTGAGATTGCGAAGCTGTTTGCGAGCAGTTCTGAAGTCGCTAAGTTACGAATTAGTTGTAACAGTTAAGAATCAACTAGATTATAATTGATTACGAAACGGGTTCGCGAAAATTCTGTTCTTTGTTCACTGCACGTGCCTCGTCTGTCTTCAAGCGCATCTCATTATCCCTTTTCCTTTGTTTTTTCCATTGATTTTGGGCTTGTTGATGGCGAGACTAAACTTAACTAAATGATTGATCATTGCATTGGGTTGGCTTATAAGTGCGTAAATCACCTAAAACAACCAAAAACATGCTCAAATTACATAAGTGTTACTAGAATGACATAGACACCTTCAGGTGGTTTATATGACATGATTAATGCAAGTACTCAAAACCTATCTAATATAGGGTTCAAGAATTGCTGGACACTAATCAATGGTACTTACAATTGATATTTTAAAAGCGAAGTCAGCCAGTGATGTAAACAACATTTACTTGATGGAATTTAGATGAATAATCTCTACATGGGCAACAATTTATGCTCCAAAAGGAAATGAAAAAATAAAGTCCATAAATTTGTAGAAATGTTAAGCCAGGTGAAACAACTAGCTAGAAAACGATAGCGTAGGAATTTGTGATGTTATGATAATAAATGGGACTTCCAAAATTAATGAATACTAATAAGTGTGCATATCAAGATATAGCTATGGATATGTCATTGTATGTTTGTACGTGGATGACATGCTTATTGTTAGTAGTGATGATAAAATGATTACATCTACTAAGAACATGTTGAATTCAAGGTTTGACTTAAAAGACTTAGGACTTGTTGATGTTATATTAAAAATAAAAACTAAAAGAATATTTGTAATTATGGAATTAAAATCTTTCAATTCAATTTATGGGATTTTAATCCTTTATTCCATTAACCTGAAATGGTCATTGGTTTGCTTGTATGTTTGCTTGAATTCGATTTAAAGAAAGGTTCAAACTCTCTTTGGTAATAGGGAAAAAACTATCTTGTTATGATTTCGTCTTTTGTTTTCTTCACAATGATAAGAATGCAAACGTATTCGGTTTAACCAGAATTGAATCAAATAGTTTTGTTACCACTAGTCGTGAAGATCTATTCATCTTGAGAAGCAAACAACTGTAGATTTTTTTTTGTAATTTTCTTCTCTCCTCCTTCATTTTGTTTTGGTGTGCTCCAATTTTTGTTAGGATGTTCACTCTTTAAGCCTTTTTTTTTAGTGGTATGTATTATTGTCTTTTGTATAGGTCAATTTCTGCCTTGTATACTACGGGAGGCAACCTAACTATTCTTTTTGTGATTAATATATGGCCTGCTATTTGCTCATACAAAAATAAAAATAAAATAAAAAAAGTGTTGCATGTGTATATGATAATACCAAATTCTATTGACGTGTGAACGCATGAACGAGTAAAATTTTTAGATGCTTATCATGTACTCTTAATTGAATATATGATTTTCATTTCATCAAGAGTTGGAAATAGATATGTTTATCACGGAGTGGAGTTTTGAAAATAAATGAAAAAGACAAATATTGTAAAAACTAGAATTATGTAAGGGCACCGGTGTGAACTGTAATTATTAGCCACGTCGAAGGAGATAATTATAATTAATATATGCGCTTATTTTCAAATTTTCGCCTTTTTAAGTGTTTTTAAAGGGAAAAATATGCATTGGGTTATTAATTTGAAAATAAAGAATTACATATATACATTAGGGTGGATTTATAGTTCTGATTTATACTACTCCCTAAAAAAATAATTATAGATTCATAACTAATCAATATACTATTATAACTAGTTAATATATTAGGCTAGTTATCACTTGGTGGAGTCAATATATGTTTAGGGTAGCATTTGCCCCTGATTTTTTTTCCATTTGCAATCAAACCAACTCCTACACCATGCCCCCCTCAAATTTACAAATACCAGGCCCCCCTCAAATTTACAATTGTTAGGGTATTGGATTAAAACTTCTAATTGTTGATTTTTGCAAAAAAATTTTACTTAGACTTTGTTTTGAATTTGAAAAGTGTTAAGAAAAGAAAAATATTATGGAACAATGATTTTCTCATGTTGATTTAACTATAAAAAATATAAAAGAAATAAAATGAGTTTGAATAAACATATATAGTTAAAATTTTAAATTTAAACCTATTTTTATTTTTCTCTAAATATTATTTTCTTGATTTCTTATACCATTTTACCGTACATATTTTATTTTCTTAACAAGACTCCATTTGGGTAGAAAAAAAAAAAAAAAGAGAGATTTATAGGAAAATAAAAAAATATTAAGGAAATTGATTTTCTTATATTTTGGTTTTAGGAAAATATAAAGAAAAAATATAATCAAAAATTTACATATTTTAAATTTGAGGCTTTATATAATAGAAAGCAAATCGATGAGTTTGACAAACATGCAATTATTCTTTAAAAGTTTAAGCTTTATTTTTTCTTTATTTTATTTTCTTAGTACTTTCTTGGAATAAAACTAGAGCCTTAGGGCCTATTTGGTTTTGGTTTTTGAAAACTTTTGAGGTAAAGTTTTAAAAGCAGAGAAGGCCTCTGAATTTTGGTGATATACCGAAAGCTTTCTTGTTAACCCGAATTTATTATTTTTTGTATTTTTTATGTGTTTCAGAACAAAAAAAAAAGAAAGAAATCAAACATATTTTTCTTGTTCATCTTGTTTTTAAGAACATCAAATAATTTTCAAAACTAATCAACAAACCACTTTAGGATTTGTCACGACTTTTAATTGTAGGCAGTGCTACTAGTTATAATAATATATCAGATGATTTATAATTATTTTTAGGATGTGAAATAGATCATATAAATCCAATTATTTGTAATATATGCATTAATATTATCCAATTATTTGTAATATAGCAATTAATATTTTAAATTGATAGTATAGGCACACTTTTTTCCTTTTTGGTATAAACCAAATTAGAAACCTAACCACACCGAATACTATTTATACTTGAGGCAAGGTCGAGCCAGGCCCTTGGCTCAGAAAGTTTATTGAAAAGGATATTTACCTGATCTTCTTCATTTGATGAATCCTTCCCAAGCAAAAAAAAAGCGGCGTTCTGTTTTCCCCACTATCGAGAAGCGACCAACCCCGATTCTTCACGGATTTTCGAATCTAGTCGCTCGTGACCTGAACTCTTTTTACTAACCCCAAACTCATTGAACAAGCCGTTTCATTTTTGTTTTCCTGGGATGGATTTCTCGGAAGAGGGATTGGAACTGAAGGAAATTCAGAGGCTGGAAAGGCACCGTGGAGTTTGGAGTCTGGCCTGGAACCTGGCTCTTTGCTGGCCTTCTTACTAGCGGCGACAAGACCGTCCGAATCTGGCAACGTTCTTCCTCTACTTCTTCTGCTTTCTGAGTTTCTTCCTAAATTTCCTTTAAAAATGTTTTGGTCAATCGGTTTTACTTCTGACAATAAACGGCACAGTATGTAATAAGTTTTTGAATTTTCAGCAACCAATTGGATCAATGTTTGTACGTGTGTGTACAGTTGTTTTTTTCCTTTTCTTTTCTTCTTTTTCTTCTTCTAACTATTACTATTATTATTTGTTTCTGTCTGAATTTGATCCTATTATGTCCTGGGATTTCAGTATCAAATGATTGGTGCTTCGAGGAAGTGGATGTGAGTTATTATTATTATTTGACTCACATTGATCTGGATGCTCTATTACGCAGGCAGTTTGGAGAGCTTTCACTAGAACCAGTTAGATCTTGTGCTTGGTCACGTCGGAAATTATTGGCCACAGAGTTTTGATGCTACTACTGCAATTTGAACTTATTGGTGATGATTTTGAATGTGTATCCACCTAGAGGTACTTCTATTAACGCGTCCTTGGCTTTGATTTTGCGGTAACTGTACAACATCAGTCAGTAAGTCTTCAGTCTGATACCTCCAGTCTATATTCGAACTGAGTAATATTTGTCATGAGGCATTTACTTTCTTATGTTAGAGCGTCTCTCATTGTGGCATCTGAGAAGAGAACCCTTGACTGTTTTTTGAACTCTTTAGTTTATGTTTGGTTGAATATTTAAACCTGATTTTATGGGCTTTAATACTGGGGTCATAATGAAGTCAAGCGTTTCTTGGAATGCATCCGGATCTCAACGCAACCTGTAGTAGAGACAAATCTGTTTGGATTTGGGAAGTGCTGCCTGGGAATGAGTTTGAGTGTGTTTCAGTGTTGCAAGGACATACTCAGGATGTTAAAATGGTTCAGTGGCATCCCACTATGGATGTGTTCTCTGCAGCTAACGATGTAGTGTTAAGGTGCAAATACTATTTGTATATCATTTATGTTTTTCATCTTTCTAGTCACAAGCTTATAGAATTAATTTTGCTTTCTTTTAAATCAGGCAATACCGGACACTAGGATTGATAATGATAATCGAGGTGTTTGTTCTATATTCACAGATTTGGGCAGAGGATGGTGACAGTGATGATTGGCATTGTGTTCAAACTCTAGGTGAATCTAACAAGTACTAAACCTACCAAATCTCCCTCTCTCTCTCTCTATCGCTCTCATTCATTTAGAAATTATATATAGTCATGTTTCTTTCTTGTTTTTGTTTGTTGTTAGATATGCTGATTTCTTGGTTAACTGTTATTAATATATGTACTGATGCAATTAATCACTTTTATTTCCATCCTTTTCATGACAGAAAATTTCACTAAAGGGAGTTGCCAAAAATAACAGTGATCTAATAATACAAGAAGAACTGAACCTATACACATTGAAAAACAAGGCCGAGAAAGAGATAAAAAAACACCCCCAGCCTTAAGAAGGACCAAACCAGTTAACTTGAGATGAAGGATGAACATTTATAGGCAACTTTGTCTGACCAATGAAATATGAAAAGAAAAGAAACTGAAGCTTTTGATGGGCCAGTCTATCATAAGGAAAAGCTTGCTTGTTCTCTCCTTTTAAACTGTCTGAAATTCAAATAAGGAGCTCCCTCTCCAAGTTTCTGCTTTTTCCTAAAGATCCATGCAGTTGTTAAGTGCCTTCACTAAGGAAAGCCTTGTGCTTCAACCCGCCTATGAGAAGAACATATTCTAAGCTCTTGTTTACTTTTAATGTAGAAAGAAGGTGATCTGTCATCTCTTGCTCTTCAAGATTAAGTAAAATCCTATTTGCCATATCCCAAGTTAAGCTTTAAAAGATGCCTTCTAAGTAAAAGACCGATTTGAGGCTGCACCTATGCCTCCCAAATACCTTTGTAGGAAAGAAAAACACTCATCTCTTTGAGGTATTGTAAAGACTCTAAAAAATATACCATTTTGAACTTATTATTATCTACATCTTTCATTTTTCTATACACCTCCTTCTTGCCTTAGTCTTGGCATACATCTCTATCTCCTAATCATTAAAAGATCTAGAGATCCATGAGCTACGAAATGAAAAAACTGTGGCTTTTGTAAAGTTACCTCTATTGTGCCATATAGCACATCAAGATTTTTATGATATTAACAATTAGATTCTCTAAAGCTTTCTCATTTCTATGTCTTATTTGACTCACATACCAGAAGGAAAACATCCTTCCTAAGACCCAACATGGTACCCAATTATCTGTATAAATAAAGTTCAGGATTGCATTATACATACGTTTTTAATATAGCCCCAACACATAGAGTTGAAGTGCAAAACAATTGAGCTTTTTTTGTTTATATTTTTATGAAAAGGGTATTTGTGTTGCATTCATAGTTGGTATTCATCACTTCTCATGTGAAGAAGTGTGCACCCAATATTCGCAGAGATAGGATTGGTGCAATATTCTATAACCTCTTCTTGAACCCTCATCACTTGGATTCTTGAAGATGAACTTAATAGTGGTCTTCTTATTATTGTTCTTGAAGGGATTCTATTAAAACATGATACATGTCTCCAAGATCTTAAAGGGGTAAATTGATGATTCAGTCTAACTTTTGTGGACTACAACTGCGCTAATGTGGTTACTCATATTGCGGTTGATTTAGGGAGCGCCTTGATGATATTTGTTTTTGGTGGATTTTTCTAGTAGTTTTCTCAATCTAAGGTAGATATATTGCCTAATAGAGGAACATTTAATTGTGCTTTACTATCTTGTCTAAGGTAGATATCTTGCCTAATGAAATGACCTTTTGGTCTTTTGGTATTGCTGGCTGTGGTTCCTAGATGAAGATGGACGACCTACCTTTATCCCCTTTCTTTTGTTGGGTTTGATTGGAGGTGATCCCCTCCTTCTCGCTTTTTTTTTTCCTGATAAGTAAGAAAGCTGAATATATTCATAAGAAGAGCCGCTAAAGTGGCGACTCAGAGAAAGTACAAGGAAACAAATCAGGCCCCCAAAAAACACCACAGCAAGCCAAAAAAGCAAAGACAGCCCTAAGGCACCACACAGAACAGTAAACAAAGAACCTGTCCAGAAATGGGCGCTCTGATCCTCCCAAAACACCTAACAGACAAAAAAGCTAAACAGATGCCTACATCGCTTTAGACAGCCTACGATAAAGTCAACAAGCGTCGTAGGGCCCTCTTTTACGCCCAACTTTGTCTCTGCCCAAAGGAAATACATAAAGGAAGACTTTAGCTCTGGATGGACAACATCACATCCTCAAAAACAATTTTATTTCTTGCTTTTCAGATCGTCCAAAAAAGACATAAAGGCCTGGCCCTCCACACTTCCTCTTCTCACTTTTCTTGTTCCGCTTTTCAACAATGTTTAGTTCACAAGGCTGTTAGATTAAAAATGAATGCTAGATAGTATTGATTCTTGAGGATCATGCGTGTTGAGCGTAATCCTTGTGGGTTTTAATGCAATTGGTTTTTATCCATGAAAAATATATTGATTTTTATTTTAATTCTTATTTTGAGGATGGAGTAAAAGCAATAGCATTAAGAGTTTCAAATGCTCTTTTTAGAATTGTGTTTGAAGTCTCCTTTCTCTACTCCAAGTTGGAAACTTATCTAATTAGTTTCTATCAAACCTGTTGTGGATTGGGATGTGCGAGATGTGGATATCTCTTTTGTAGAGATTATTAATATATTCATAATATCTATCAGCTAGGAGAGTTAATAGCTTCCCTTGAGAACAAGTTTGTTTTTGTCTCTGCCTCTCTTTTCTCTTTGTATGGACGGTGGCCTCTACAGTTTACTCCTGTAGACATGGGGTTGCTTTTCTTAGTGTTCTTGGTTCGATAAAGATTTTTCTTCTTTGCTTGCCTATAAAAAATAAAAAATAAACAAGTTCCAAAAGGCATGAAGCATACTTGATGGTGTATAGACGAAGAACACTAAAGAAAGGAAACAAGGACACTCCCTATTGCTCAAAATCTTAACAATCAATAAAATTGACTTTAAAATTGTTGAAAATCCTATGAACAAGTTCGCCTAAGATAATAAGCTACAAAAACACATATTTCACCTTATACCATGATATAATAAATGTTATTTATTTTACACCATGAGATGGGACATAAGGCGACATCTAAGGCTTTATGTATTCCTCCTAAGAAAGGAATAATACTATACTGAAGGGGACCTTTTTCTAATTGCGTGATCACTATTACTAATGAGAAACATTGCTGACACTATTGTTTGGGGATACCCTGTGGTGCCTATTGGCTTTTGTTTTGTTCACATTAACTAGTCTCTGGCTTGAGCTTTTAGGAGAGTTGGTCGTTTAACATGGTATCGGAGCCTGGTTTAGCAGGAGGTCCTGAGTTCGAGCCTCCTCTCTACAATTTATTCCGCATTTGTTGATTTGAAAGTCCATTGAGGACTCTATTTGGTTTACTTGACTCTCCACGTGCAGGTATGAGGCTACGTGAGGAGGTGTAAAGGTATGGTATTCATATTAAGCCAAATCTTATAAGTTTGAGCTTTAGGAGCTTGGTTGTTCCAACACTGAAAAAAACATAGGGAGCATTTAGTAGCTGAGCCTAACCTCCTTTAAGTTGGTCTCGAGTTAAAGCGTTCATGAAGCATCTGAACAAAAAACTTACCTTTGGAGGACCCTAGGGTGTTTCATACAAAATTGGAAGAATGACTTTATTCTTCTATCTTAAGGATGGAAAAGAGGGACAAAGGGTCCACTTTATGTCACACCAAACAGTATACCTTCATTATATCTTATGTGAAGCCTTGATAGGAAACATTCCAAAGCTGTCCCATCTACGTTTAGGGTTCTTGAAAATGGTGGACTAAACCCTCCTCTAATCCAGAATATATTCACTTATCGTCATCCAATCTTCTTTAGGGAGTACGAAGAAAATATAAGAAGTGAGCGAGTCATCACGAACCACATTACGCACCATTTGTTTGTCTAGAGCTTTATCCTTTTCCCATTGCCCATCAAGAAGGAAGTTTGACATGGCACCAAATCTCACAAGTTACTTACAGCTTTTTAAAAACCAATGCTATGGCTATGCCTGCTAATGTCTTTCAGAATCTTTCTTCAATCAGATCCCAAGCCACTACATAAGAATGTTGACGATCTGTGAAATGTTGTCTGAATGGGTCCAAGGAGTGTGATATGTATGGGAAAGAATGAATTTTTTTTTTTTTTTTTGGTTCATTCCTAGCAACATACTGTATTTTGTTTTAATTTTAGAGCTTTGGCTGTGGTTTAGCCTATGGTTATAATTGATTTCAACACCTAATAATGTTTTCTGCATCTCCACATGGCCTTTATGATTTTTTATAAATATGAGTCAGGACTGCTTGTTATATATTCTGGAATCTAATTCAAATGCTTTGTTTACATATTTTTCTTCAGTGGGCACACCTCTACTGTTTGGGCTCTTTCTTTCAATCCAGAAGGGGACAAAATGGTTACCTGTGAGTGCATTGAAATTGTTCTCATACCTTCGTGATGCTAACTAGATTTTCTACTAGAACCTATAAATGGCACTAATAAGGATATCACTAAATCAAATGGAAACTTACTGACAAGGAGACTATATTTAATGATAGTGAATTGATTTTTCAGTGATGATCTTACTATTAAGATATGGGAGACGGATAACATAACAATGCAAGGTGGCGAAGGATATGCACCTTGGTGAGTAACATCCTTGCCTATGTGTTCAGTTTTTCACTTCCTATAACTTTGTCAGTCGAACTCTGAAGTATCTTATTATACAATCTGTTTCTTAAGCACGGCTATTAAACAGACAGAGAAACTTATGTTCTATTTTGCTTTCAGTGCATGTGCATGCATATTATTTAAATTAAATATTCCGTTTCCTTGCCAAGGACTGATATAACCTTGATTATTTGAAAGGAAAGTGCACTTGATGATTGTTGATGTCTTGGATTTTCAGAGTTCAGTGTGTCAGGCCCGTTATATGAAGATCTGAGATGTGACTGGCCTAGAGAATTTGGCTTGGAAAAATAATTCATAAAAAATTTTGAGTACTATAATTTCACTACTATTCTTGATGCTGTCCAGAAAGTCAAAAAAAGATGGAAATCCAACTATTACAGATAAATGGAATTTTATTAAATCTCGCTTGAGCCATAATGGAATGGAGTATTATGCTATATCATATTTCACTTTTCTGAGTAGGACTGTAGAGATTGGTATTAAACCATGATTTTAAAGGAACAAGAAAAAAGATAAAGTCTAGTTTATTTTTGCTGACATTTTGAATTTATTGTGACATCGTCTTCTATAAGATAGCTCTATTTTGAATATTTCTCATCTTTCTTTTTTCCTTTTTCCAGGAAACATTTTGCACTCTCCGGGCTATCGCCGATCGAACAATCTTTCAGTACATTGGTCAGGTAAGGACTGTCGATTCAATTACAATAAGTATTTATGTCACATATCGATTGTAGGCGCGTTTCGTTCTGTTGTACTCTGGATACTCTTTCTCTCCGGACGGACAATGGACGGGGCGGAAATCAGGATTTGACAAGACGAGTGGATGTGTTCGTGTTGAAGTGAGTGTTGTGATACTGTGAGTCGATCGATGATATTGTTGTTCTTTAAATCATAATCTTATCTTTCTTCTTTGATACAGCGCATGATGTATACTGGATGATTGGAGATTGCGATGTTGATGTGTTGTGTATTCCGATGATGATGTTGTCGTTCCGTCGATGTGTTGCGAAGTGGTCGCGTGGTGAGACTTCGATGGTGTTGCGCGATGACGTTCGTCGCCGTGATCGTGTGAATTCTCGACTCTTTGTCGAGTGTTGATGTTGCCGATGATGATCGATGCCTGATGATCATCGGGTTATTACCGTGAACATGAGAATTGATTATCGCGTGTCGCGATGCGTTGATGTTCGCCGGTGCCGACGTCGTGTCGACGACGACGACGTTCGTGCTGCCGACGATGATGCTGTGTTCGCATATCTTGTTCGTTCGTTGTCGCGCGTTGAATGTTTCGTTGCTGCGTCGTTAATCGTTCTTCGATCGTCGGATTAATGAAGCGTATTGCCGGCTCGAATGTTGTTATGCGGGTTTGTTGAGTGAGTGGTTTTGGTGTTGTTGCCCTCTCGTTTTGTTTGCTAGTTATCGTTCCACCGTGATATCTTAGTCTCTTCCCGGATTACTGGATGGTATCTTTGGGTTGATTTGTATTGAGATGAGTTGGGATTAGTTGTGGGATGTCGATCTCTCGCGTAAACCTCCTGTTCTGTTCCCGACCATCAGGGATTCTAACCTAACTCAATGCTGTTCTTGTCATTATTTCTTCTCTGCTGGCCCATGAAGCACTAACCATGATTTGGTTTTGAGCCGTATGGTTCGATTGTGGTTTAATAGATACTTTAATAGTTGGGTGTGATAGATAGATCTCCTGGCCTGATAAGATAAGTGCATCGAACTGATCTCTTCACTCCGTCGATGGACCTTTGTATAAAAGTGCAGTTGAAGAAGAACAGGCTCATAACATGGACGTAAATTCAGTGCAATGGAGTTTTTGGGGTAAGATTTTACTGCGGAATCACATATTAGATTAGCTGAAAGAGACATCTACATTTTATTTTCATTGCCATTCAAATGAAACCCATTATTTTAATTTTCTTTTACTTTGTTGTGGCAACTTTATCAGGAGAACGGTTACTGGCTTCTGCAAGTGATGATAGGTACAATAAAGATATGAGACTGGTTTCTATAACCTGATATACCTTTGAATTAATATTATTATTATTTTTATCATTTGGTCCTAAAAATTCTGAATATCAGCAGCCCAATGTGTAGGTGTATCATGCGGTTGGAAACTTTAGGAGCGATGTTAAAAAGAAAATAATATTTGTTACAGATATTGTTGTAACATACTAAGGAAAGAGATATCGGCGTAGAACAATTGAAACACAAGCTAAAAAATAATTGCCTCTACCCCATTGACCATGAAATCAGCTTTGCTAATAGGCAAGAAATAGAATTACGATGCTCTATAATGTCTCACATCTTGATGCAGCTGTTTTGAGTCTTAGTATCTGGGCAGTCGTATAAAAATGTTGTATTGGGAGGAGCATAGCGATCAGTTGTTGAGTTGTCAATTTCTGACGACGATCGAAATAATAATTTGGTAGAGAGGATGTCTAACTGGTGGAAGAGATTGACAGTGCATTGGAAGTATTGGTGCGACGATGAATGCCTCTTTAACTTATATGGGGGGCATGTGTCAACAAGATATGGGAGAGGAAATGAAATGTCCAGTGAGTACGTTTTATGTTGTTGGATCCCAGGTGGTGGTAGCATGTCAAGACTCAAGATCGTGAAATGAGGATGATACGGGGATGGAAGGTGGCAGGCGGTCTTCACACGATATCATTGAAAAAAATATAGGCTTATGTTTGGTTAGTGAAAAATGCTCAGGAGAGGGAAAAAAAAAAATCGTGGAAAATCATTTTCTCAAGTTTGAATGACATGGAAAGTACAAGGGAAAAATATTTAAGTAAAATGTTGTAATATTTTCTTTAGTATTTTTCTTAAAAATTAATGAGGAAAATAAGTTATAAAGGGAAGAAAAATGGGGGAATTATGCTTTAAGTGTGATGGGCCTCATATCTATCTATCTATCCTGCTATTCTTAGTATGACTTCACCTGTTAATACGTTTTATCCATTCAATTAACCGTTTCTTAAAATTCCTCAAATACCATCATTATATTAACAAAATATCACTTTTATTTATTTTTTCCACTAAAATGTTTCACACCAATTTAGTAATAGAACATTTTTTAAAGTTATAAATTTTTTTTCCGTTACCCACCCCCATGAATCAATGACACCACCATAAATCACATCCGTTATATTTAAAGATTTTATAATCCCTCAAATGCCATTAATATATTAACAAAATACGCTTTTTTTTTTCTTTATTGAAACATCTGAATCCAATTTAGTAATAGATCGTTCTTTAAAGTCATAATTTTTTTTATCTGTTACCCACCTCTAATGTCTGAATCAATGACACCACTGACTCTACAAATTCGTTATATTTCTCTCTACATCATGTTGTTAAAATCAAGCAGCAACAATTTCGATTATGAAACCTGCGACTATGAAGCCTAAGGTGAGACGATCCCAAACCAGAAGATCAAATTCGATCCACTGGCAAGATAATCTTAATGGTAAAATTTTTTTATTCATCATTGAATTTGAATCACTAATAACTAGGCTTTGATTTCTTTTAGATTTATTGACACATTGTTGTTATTGGGTGTTAGACATAAGGTTGACAAGACTATGAATACAATAGAAATTATGACAGATATTATAAAAGATCTGGGTGAAGATACAAAGAAGTTATTTGAGGATATGAATAACAAGATTCTAGACCAAGATGCAAAACTTCGTTGATCTCTGAGACGTTTGTGTGTTCGTTCCACTTCGGTGAGTATCAAAGAAGAGATCGAAAATTGGGGTTTGATCCTCTATCTGAGTACAACTCACTGGCAAACCTAGCTTTGGACATTTTGGGATATCTGCCTTTGCTCATTTTTTGACTTGGAATAATGTCATTTTAACAGTACTCGAGTTTTCAACTTTCTGATTACTTTGTTGTAGTGTATCATCTGTTTGGTTTCCAAGAATCCGGAATGAAAGATAAAAAGAAATAAAAGCAAATTTAATTTTTTCATAAATTATTTTATTGAACAAATTTTTTATTGAGTGACTGTTATTTTCAAACTATACTATTGTTTATTATCAAATACATTATGAACTAATATCCTTATCATTTTCAAGATATTTAAAGTTATGCTCTGTCAGTTTATGTCATTTAACAAAAATAAAAATTATGTCACTTGCATTTAGAGTTTATTAAGGTTAAATTTATCTTATTATCATATTAAACCACAACCATAAATTTGTTTAAATTCGAATCACTTAATAATATTAATTAACTTTATAAAACATAGTTATATCCAATATTCTAAAAAAATTTCAAATCTGAATCTCTTAATTTACTTTTTAATAATTTATTAATTATAATATATTAATAAATGTTATAATATTATTTTAATTATAATAGAAAATTGTAATTTGTATTAAAAAAAATTGTTTATTATATTGTTAATATTTTATGACAATTTGTTCTGCCATTTTTGACAACTAAGTACTTTGTGATTTAAGATTGGGGACATTTTATTACCATATTAATACCACAAACATCATTCTAATAACATTATAAAATGCCTGACACAAATATGTGTGAAAGTGTGCAATGTTTTAAAAACCCGACGGGTCAACCCTGGCCTCCCTTTTTTCCCAACTTTTTATTTGTTAGCCTCTTTTTCTTAACAATGAGGGGTGATTTTTTTGTCATTTTGACCTAAAATCATCCTTCTATATCCCTTTTCCACATTTTTTTTCTCAATAAAGTGGTTCTTCCACACAGATATAGGTTTTTATATGTTTTTTTTTTGTGATTTAGTCGTCGCCTTAGTATGCGTATGATTATCGTCGCTTTTGTACGTATGTGGTTGTCTTCATCTTGGTGTGACGTGTGGTTTGTGTAATCTGATATAACGAGTTGGTTTTATCGTGCAGTGCGGTGTTTGTTGTGTTTGGGCGATTTGAGCAGACAAAGTATATCGGTAGAGACAAAAAATTAAATAATGATCGTCAATATATTCACATGGTGTAGTTAAAGGTATTACATTGTGATGGTAATATCGGTTGTAGACTCATTCTCCAAAATAGGCTTTTGGTCGTTTAAATTTATCTTCATTAACGCCAGTTTGTTGTTTCATCCTTTAGTGGTTTTTAGAGATTTTGATTATATGTTTTTACATCGATGTATTCTTAGTTTTAATGTCGATGAAATTATTTTTCTCTTAAAAAAACCAAATGAATCATAGTCGGAAAAAGTTCTTTAGTTAAAGTTCTTAATTCGAGCCTTTGGTTGAGTGAGTGTAATAATAATATATAAATTATATTTTTTAAAAATATAAAAATAATTTTTAAACTTTAAAATATATAATTTAATATTTATAATTTTATTTATACATTTTTATATAGTTGTATTAATATTTTAAGTTTTATGAACATAGAATGTATGCTATTTAAATATAAAAATTTATTGAAAATGGAAAAATGTTACGATGAATTATTGAGGGAATAATCAATAATCTATATAGTTTGAGCGATAGACTACTTTAACTACTGAATAATTTCAGAAGTTTGGGAGTTTGAACCTCGAATAAACAAGTAAAAAGTGTGCGTGTTACTATATTTATTTGATACCAGATTTGTAGTGGTGTGTATCATTATCTGTTTGGCTTTAAAAATTTTATTTAAAAAAAAAAAAAAAAAATCAGTTTTATCACACTTCTTTCTCTCCTCCTCCACCTCTGCCTTCCGCCCCGCCGATTACGATGGTTGTGATGGTGTCAAAGCTTTCAGATTTCAGTTCCAGAAAGTTAAGGGAGGGAAGATGGGTGCTGTAAATGGAATGCATCATAATGGAAAGGTGGATGAATCTTGTATGCAATGACACAGTGGAAGTATAGTTAGAGTCGCCTATATGTTGTAGCAGCTACTTCATGATTCTTTCTCTTCATGGAGAATTAAGCTTTCACCACTGCAGAAGGTATTTTCCACTACCATGAGTCCATGGACAGAAAGGAGAGAGATATGCTGATGTTTATGATATATGTTCACATATTGTTAGACTCATGTATAATCATTAATTTTGCTCAAAAACAGAGGGTGGGTTCCGTTCGTCAAAAACTGGGCGGTTCACACGGGCCGCGGTCCAATCACCGGTTTAAGCGGTTTGAGACCGGTTCCATGGACCACCCGGTTTGCATATACGTGTCAATCGATGAATCTCTCATATATATATATATACCTTTTAATTTTAAAATATATTTTAATAATTTATTAATTAAAATATATCCAATATTCGACCCTGTATCCTAATATTTTTAATTGTATTTTTTTCTCCATATAACCTTTAATAAATAAATCCATAGTATGGGTAGGTTGTCAAATTTACATTTAAAATATCCTTTAATTTACTTTTAAATTTTAAAATAATTATTTTATTTATTATAATTTATTAATATTTAGATTAAATTTTAGTTTATGTTATGAAATAAATGAATGAATATTAAATTATATTCATTATGCACATTGTAAACGCATTCGTAGCCTATATATCGATGAATATTGATATGCATATTATGGCCAGCGTTTTCTTGGCCTGAAGCCAAATTTACAACCTAAAAGTATCATTATGCTCTTGAAGTGGCGGTGGATATTTGAAAATCCTTCTAATTAATTTAAGGATTAATTTGTTTTGCAAGAATTATGGCAAATATTGAAAAGCCCAGTCGCATCACAAAATTAGTGAGTATATCCTAGTGCGCCCGACATGAAATGCGTCGAGCGAATCTTGCTAACGCAATTACGAAATGGAACCTCAAATGCAAGATTAATGATCACGTTTGTTTTATTAAATGCGTCATTTGCATGAGAACTGGAACTCAATATTTATCAGATTGAGGACCCTCAAACCTTTGTGGAAGGTTGAAGGATAGAGTATGATCATACTAAAACATTATCCTTCTCAACTAATATCAAATGCTGCAAAATCTCGGACTACGAATTTTTAAATCGAGTGTATGGCCCATAACTCGCTTTTATTTGATATTGTTTTGCCGGCTTGAGTTATGCGGTATCAAGCTCAACGATGCGGGCATTAGAAAGCTTTCTCCACCTTCTCCATGCTTGAATCTTTGTATTACCTTGATAATACCGACAACGTCAATTGCCACCTTTCTGATTTAATTTATGTGCTCTCATTTTGCTGAGCAAACTAATAGTTAACAGCTCAAAATCGATCTCTATTAGACCTAACTGGCACAGCGTTACTGAAGCGTACAGCTACGAGAAAATTATTGGCCATTTAAGGCTACAGCGCGAGCAATAATATAATCCTCAAAGGGTGGTAAATTCAACCGCCTAGGGAAATCTTTGGCCGAATCATGACAAAGAAAAGCCAAAGGTGTGTAGTGTTGCCATCGTTGTGAAGAAAAATGGCCCGAAATGACTAGTCGCGTCACGTAAATGCAGCCAAAGCACTTTATTGATCTATACCGGGCATCTTTTAAAAAGAAATAAGAATAGCGTGGTGAATCTCACGCCATTGAAATTAATCTTTGCTGCCATAACCTTGTTAAACCAACAATATCTGCATTGGTGGGACTCGCTCTTACTCTGAAGTAGCAAATCGTCTGGATGTCTCGGTTTCTTTGAGGACCTTTAGTTAAGTTGTTGAAACGTGAAGTGGGTGGATGACATCATAGTTTGAATTTTATGATTCCTAATATTTCTTTCTAGTTGTTTTTCAACTAAATGTATTTTGCTTTTATTGTTCTTTAATATGGTTGTACAATGAAATGCTCATGAACTAGATATAATATTTATTATTTTGAAATTTTATTTGACCCTATAACTAATGAAAATTTTATGATACTTGACACGAAGTTATAAAATAAATGCGAATGGAAAACTTTGAGAAAAAGGAAGATGTTGTTGCTTGATAGATCATCAACGCATACCATATTTCGTAGTAGTACTTTTTCGAGTATGATACGTAACACATGTCCATACAACAATATCTGAATTTTATTCGATTATTGATGGTTTCGGGAATGCCACAATTGTTTTGCCAAAAGGTACCATCCTGCATATTGAGAATGCATTGAATATTCATTGATGTATATAGATTCTGAGATATTTATAACCATTACATTGATATTCAAATGATGTATACAGTTACGAATGTGCCATAATAGGTACATTGAATATAATGAATATTCATTCGTATTTCATAACACTCATGAATATTCATTGTATTCATGAATGTACGACATTGGGCAAATCTTCCTCATTAAAAACCTTAAGCGGAAAAACCGGTGGGATAAAAGCCAGGATAAAAGGGGAAAAGTGAGTGCAAAAATTTTATGATCTCTCCCTTTTATGGATGCATTAATTGCCTCATTAAAACGTAATCAGAAAAACTAATGGGACAAGCCCGGACAAAAAAGGAAAAAGAGAGTGCAATCATAGTTCACAATATCTCACACTCAGTTTGAGCTATATAGCCTTCTTTGGGGGCTAGTTAATCTTGCATCTTATGAACTGCGCCGCATGCAATGCCATATTCTAATTTCTCAAAAGTTGGCGTTGGCAATGATTTGTTAAGATTTTTAAAGATTATTTATGGATTGAATCACTTAACATCAATTGTGGTGACTTTCTTGAGTTCAGTGAGGTATAGAAAAAATTTCGTGAGATAACCCAGGTCTATCACCTTTGATATATCTCCCTAACATTTCAACCTGGCGCATGTCTTCCATAAATTATAGTAGGAGAATTTTTAACCGGTGTTGTAGCAAGAATTGTGAATATGTGTTGCTAATGGATCCTTAACCAAACACACTCTCTTCAGTGTGATGCCCACAAAACCCGGGGGTTAGTTGACTGCGAATCAGCCATGGAGCTAGAGTGGATGTCGGGTTGCTTGAGCTTCCATGAGAAAATCGAGGGCGAGTCCTTTGTCACGGAGAGCTCTACCCAAATCTTAGATCTGCATATACACAATAAGCAGGTCAATATAAATCCCAACATAGGTAAACGGCCTCTTAGTTTCTGTCACATGCTCATGCAATATATCAAACTTATATCCAATAGTTTCAAGAGTTCAATAAACTACTCTTATACAACATATATTAAAATGAAAAGCATTCTAATACACATGTATATAGTGTGACACAAAGCCATCAGAAACTTTATTCAAAGCGACCTCAAGACAGACGTCTCCTCTCTTAAAACTCCTGTGCACAGCAAGGGGATCCACGACGGGTTGAGCTAATGCTTAGTAGGAGAATTGCCCTAAATGAATTAAGCACCTAAATCAGATCTGATATTTAAAAGTAAACACTCATTCAAACAGTATGATCTGCTTGAATATCTCACATGATGACTCGGATCCGAGGTCCTCCTTGAGCTCTCTCACTTTCACTTCTGCCTTATGTAGAATTATTTGTTTTATTAGTGGACAGACCCTCTAGATCTTGTATACTATATCAATTGGTGCTACGACTGATTGATATATTGTTGTTTTGTGTGGACTACCCTCCATTGAATATCAATTGAGCAAAGCTCAGAGCAGTGGTATTTTTAGTTTGTGGACTACCCTCCGATAACTTCAACCTTTAGACTACCCCTCCGAGACAATTTCTGCAGAAGCTGGCTCGTGTGCGCTAACTCCACATGATCATAGAGTGTTCGATTATATAGGATACCTTAATGTGCCAATTCAATACAATCTAATCACATGCAAATATATAAACACGAATATATTCACATACAAATTAAATCACACAAACATGTATGTATTATATTTTTAAACATCAAAATTAGCTCACTTGGGCTAATGATCAAACCTGAAAAAGATTAGATTAGTGCCAACCATACATATTTTCACAAAAATGCATTTTAGTGTCACACTATTCTGAGCAGTAAAACCTAGGGTTTACGGTTCCAATACTCAACAATTCATCGGTTCACTTTGGCGAACCCTCATCTCACGACCAATCGACCTTTCAAGTGTCTGATTTATCACAAAATGCAACATTGAACCTGTCGGCCGTGGTGATCCACGGAATTTATCCCGTCGTTTCAAAATCTATGCCGGTTCCAAGATTTGGAGGCAGATCCGCCAAACCTCGACCTGTTAGCTAAAACATTCGTAAAACACTTAAAATAGGAATAAAACTCATTAAGGAGAAAACACTCGCCAAGGTTGGTAAAACACATCTGATCTTTGAAAGCCCTCTCAGCATTAAACGATTCTCCTTCTTGCCCCAGAAGGCTATGACGGAAGAATTAGGATAGCCAGGTATTTTTAGAAGTTGATCTTCTCGCAACTCCATTTAAACTCTTGAAGTCGGTTTGCAAATCACGTTTTTATCTTTTGATTAATGAAGAAGATCACTATTTACAATTTCGTCTTTTAGTGACTTAAATCTTTTCCAAACATGACGTTATGTCCCTCTTTTACCAGAATTGATATTCGGCACTATCTCGGCCGTCCATTTTCATCATTTCTCTACTCATACCACTCATGGCACATGATGCGTGTTATATGTGACTTTAGTACATGTGAAATCGTTTCTGACTTTTGAAACGATGCCTGAAAAAGCGTGTCAACTCCCTCTTGTCTCGGAATATTACGAGGAATTTGTATTGCAAGCTAGATTTCGTGAGGCGTTCAACGGTGCTGTCCAATTTAGTAAATCAGGATCTGAAATTGATTTCGGGATTTTAACGAAATATGATTTATGTCGAGGTACGATTTTACCGCATTTTCCGAGAAATTGGAATTTCTCGGGTTTTACATTCCCCTCCTTAGAGAATTTTGATCTGAAGTGGAGCCAAATCATGATCAATTAAATGCGTATGCGCGTCGTCTACAGTAAGTATGGCGGTCATTCATCTTACGCAGTAAACCACGTACCTTCATCCTTAAACAGAAGGATAGGTGGCCCATAAATGTCCTCGGCTCCCGTGGAATCCTCCACTCCATAGTGCCTCCATAGTACTCTCTACTAGCCTCACGGTCTTGCGTCGCAAAAACACGATCACGGTATCGCGATATACAACGGTCCCTCTTTGAAGGTCCATCGTGTAGCCTCGATCATCACGTCTGCAGCATGAAATTTGGATCTGGGTATATTTAGGAGCATGGGCGTGAAACACCTCGTGGACACGACTGTCTTTAGGCGGTAAAACTGGCCGGTCCATGTCCCGGTGCCTATCTCGAGTATCTCGAAAGGTCCAATGAATCTGGCGATAGCTTCCACCTTGCCCGGGCAGCCATCTATAGGAATTCGCTACAGGAAGCGTGATCACTAACCTCGAACTCTAAGGGTCGGCGTCGCATTAGCATGGCTCTTACCAGGCTCTGAGCGTGAAAACGCTATCGTATCAAGCTCACCTTCTTAGAGGTGTCTCAATCGAATCGGGACTGAGTGATGGAGCTCTCTCTTTCGATTCAGCATGTGATTGATCTACATGGCCTCCCATTACAAGTACCTCATATGGTACCATTAGGTATACTGCTTTGATAACTATTGTTGTAAGTAGGGTTCCCATAAGGGCATTATCCTCTACCTTTATGATCCAGACGCATGCTCGCGGCATATCCTCTAACTCCGTATGCCAATCCACAGCCTTGCAACCACCACACAACGATACTTGGTGTGTAGCGACGCTTCCGAGGTCCTGATCCTTGACAATCAATGGATTTGTAAACTTAGTCCATGTCATGAATGACATCCATTTGCAGGAGCCCTTGCGTCACAGCACAATTCAATTTCCAATGGGGTGTCCAGGCCTCGAGTCACTCTCGACTCCTATCCCTTGACCTCACAAGTTTCGTGATACTTGACCTGATGTTTTCATTTGAACAACATAATTCTTAAACCGCCGAGCTGTTACATTCCTACGAAGTCGGGCGCTCCGCGGGTCTCTTACACCCACACGGGACCTTCCGGATACTCTGCGGTCTCTTCCCATAACTCCGGGCTTCTCACGTGGGGATTAACGGCGCCTTCTTGCTGCAACCTGCATTACTTGCCTTCATTTCCGATTCGAACTATAGTCTTCATTGGACTTGATCCTAGACAAACTCAGCCCCATACAGAGTGGTAGACCAACCATCTTGCGTACACCACACCCATTTCGGCTATGTCACCGTGCACACATGAGACACAATGATGCTATATTATGACAACAGTCCGGACACCATGAGCAGAATCTGAGATCTATCACTCATAATCCCGACCTGTCAGATTCGACTCTGCGCCCACATCCTAGGAAAGAACATCTATACTGGCTTTTCTAAAGGCGCCAACACCTCAGCCCCCAAATCAAGCGCGTGTCGGGTATGACAACCGGTCTAGGTCTCAGTCGCGACAGCCGATGGTTGTCATCTCATCCATGTCAAGCCTGAAAATCAACAACCAATGGTCTGCCACCACTGGGTCCCACGCTTCCCGGCTGCGCGACTCGTCTGTCCGACTTTGACCCACACTCACAGCCCCTTTGGCCCATCTGTGCTGTTGAGTGCTTGTATGCGCAGCGAAACTAGTTCTGACCGTACTAGGGTGTGGAGAATGAAGCTGTATACTCTCTGTCCTACATTTTGACTAGCGGGGCCATTGTCCCCAGTCTTAGGATCTTTTGTCTCTGAGGCGATCCGTCACCATGCTCGATCTGGGTCCACGAAACTAGTGACGAAGTCATACGCCTCTTCCCGAACTAGGAAAAGCGATCCTCCCTCTTACCTGCTTACCGTATCCAGAGTGTTCCATGTATCCTCGATTTCTACTCTCTATGGTGGGGGCAGCGACCAGCCAGATCCGTATCCCCATGGGGTGAAATCCACATAATCACGCCACGAATGGACCTTGACCCATTCTGAATCTCTGTAATATCCGGTAATCCCAAGAAACTTAGTATCTCGAAGATTGACATTCGGTCTCTTCAATTCATCATTACTCTGACCTTCTCTGGGTCAGAAACGACACTACAAGATGCTGACACCACGTGTCTGAAATCTCACCTCGAGTAAGTTAAAACTTCTTCTTGATCTTAGCGTCTGTTGATGGTCTCTTAACAAGCTGTAAACGATCCTCTGAAGTGATACTCATTACTTCCCTGCGGCTGGGGTAGATCAAAATGTGCCTCTGAAGACTACGACAATGATCTAAATAAGGTTTGAACCACCATATGCATGAGGTCCATGAATCTTTGTTGGCGCGTTAAATCGATCAAAAGGGCATCATAAACAGCTCAAAGTGCCATGACGTCTATGTTGTCTTAGGGATGTCTGTCTCCCCTAACCGGCTGATGGTAACGGTCACGAAAATTACATCTTGGAAGTAGACTCGCGCTCCTCCTCAAACTAATCAATGATTCATCGATCCTCTGCAGTGGAGTGCGATTCTTGATCGTAACCACTGTTCCAGCGTTTGTAGTCAAATACAGTCAAAGAATTGTGTCTTCTTTTTCATAAGCGAGCGGGAGCGTGGTGAAGTGCTCGGTCTAATGAACCCCTTGTCAGTGGCTCATGGCTGGACTGCAGTTCTATAACTCAGCCCAGATGCCATCTATGGAGTCATAAAGATGGGTGAAATACGAGTGTCTGAAGTCACATCCCTATGGAGGTAGTCCGGTGGCTCATGCGGAAAACACATCCACATATTCGCACACCTGGTAGATCCAAGTCGAGCCTCCTCGTCCTCTGAGTGGAGGCTCGCGAGCCCCGACCAGCTAGCGTCACGACACTTGGACTCGTATATTGTCTGGGGCAAAATGTCATCTTGTCCCCACTGAAATACCATACAGTGCTGAGTCACTGCTTTCATTATGGCGGTATCCTCTACTCTCCTGATCGATAACGATCATGGCTACTCTAGGCTAATCCATCTTAGGACTGATGAACTCGACATGTGTCTATGATCCTCAAGTCCACTGTGGTAGGAGTCCCAGGATCTCTGCTGCTTGACCTGGAGCATATGATCCCTATTCTGGCCCTAATCCTAGGGAGAACTCATCAGGCTCTACCTGGGGTCCTTGCCCATTCCTGCCATGTGTTGGGCTCACTCTAGGCTGGAACCTGGCTAGTCTAATCCTAGTAGTGTCAAAAGTAATTTCCATAACCTCTAACACCTTCTCGATCTGTATGAACCAATGGTCTGTCACCACCGGATCTCCTCCCCCCTGTGAATGTAGGAGGATGATGCGCTCTAAACCTCTGGAGGTTACTAGGATCTTCTTGTCTACCGCTATCGTACAATGCATTAATTCAGCTATAATACTACATTTCGGTACAAGTCTGTTGATCAAACATTGGTGAGGTGCTGACCAGTGCCGAAAGTGGGCCTCGTCTCGATCCTCGACTATGTCTATACGGTTCAAAGCATTAGATTCATAATTTTCATTTCAGTCCACAACTAGCAGCGCCATGCTGGTCTTGTAGACTTGTGACCATGAAATGACACCAGTTGCATTCTAAGTGGCTAACTTCCAACCACTCAATTCATTATTAGATAAAATTCAAGCTTTCTGTGTTCATTTCATTATCCATATCACTGGGTTATAGTTTCTAACCTTAGCATTCACCCTTTTCTATACGCATTACACAATGCATATTATAATTTCCCTCTCTGTAACTCTTGCGCCAAATCAGATTTCAAATGGTGATTAAATACAGTATAGTATCTACAAGGCGTAAACACAGGTCTGAGACACTATCCATACACTTAACTCGATTATTATACGCAATCAATTTTAAATTGCGATATTGTTTCGACAAAATTTTATTTTCAAATTCTACGAAAATTTGCATTTTTCGGTACATCAAATTTTATTTGGTTTGATTTTAATTAAATTTAAAATATTTTTTTCAAAATTTATTTTACAATGAGCAGTGTTATTGGTGACTCGAGGAAAAATCTGAGTCGAAAAACCGGAGTTGAAAACCAGCCAGTTGCCGCGAGCACCCAAGCGTGACTGTGCGCACATGCGCGCACCCGGCGCGAGCCGCGCTCGCGCCCTGCGTCGCCCGGCGCTGCCACGCCACAGCCGCCGCGCTGCGCGGCGTCACATCAGTAGCGCTAGCGCTGCTTGCGCTTTACTGCCCGCGCCCGGCGCGCGCCGCGTCCACTGCGTGCTCGCGGCGTACCCTGCGCCCGATTCGCGCGCCAGCGTCCTGTCGGCGCTGCTCCTCTGATCGCGATACAATTTTGTATTGCGATACAATTTGGCCTCCTGCAGCCATTCCAGCCACAATACACTAGACTGTATTGCGTCTACGGTCTCGACCCGATCCAAGCCTCGGCTGCGATACAAACCCGGTGTATTGCAATACACTTCCCGGCCCATCAATCATTTGTATTGCAATGCGCGAACCCAATATCCTCATGTTGCAACACACTTTTCTCCCAGGCTGCAATACAATATTTTTCTTGCAATACAAATGGCGATAGCCATTCGATTGCACGGATGTTTTTTTTTTTCGTTTTTCATTATAATAATAATAATAATTATTATTATTATTTTTCCAGCAAGTGGAAAAATCACTAAAAATCACTAAAATCATTTTTTTTTCCATTTTCTTTAACACTCAAATAGATTATAAAAATTATTTTCTTAAGCTTTCTTCAATTTCACACCTTGTAAAATCCTAGAAAATTATTTTCTTCCCTCCTCTTAACCATATAAATTTATCAAACTTATTTTCTTTGCTTTAAAATTTTCTTCTCATTTCCAACAACCCCAATAAATTTAGTAAAATTTATTTTATTTAATTTTCTTCGGTGTTACCTTGTAAAACCTTAAAATTAAAATTTCTTCACCTCTAAACAAATAAATTTATAAAATAAATTTTCTTTTCGATTTCCTTTGAAAAATTTTCTCCCTCAATAAATTTATAAAATTTATTTCCTTCCATTCTTCAATTCTCATCCAATAAATTTATTAAATTTTTTTTTTTCATTTTCATTTCCAGTTTTGTACCTTTGTACCACTCGGAAATATTTTCTAACATGTTTTTCTACACACATTCATGTGCTAATCACCAACACACACATACAATCTCAACACATAAAAACATGACATACACCATCATCTGATAATTCACCAATCCACACAGCGCATCAACATGCATGTAGTGTTCTAGTTTCAGTGATTTTCTTAAAATAATCTCATGCCTCATAGAACATCACCACACCTAGTGGTGATGTACTCAACTAAGGCCTAAGCCCCAAATCCTCAATCTATAGGTTTCCATGTTGCCTATGCTTCATCCAAACCACCTAGTGGTGATGGTTACCTGACCGAGCTCCTAGGTATTCGGTACTATGGCTCGATGCAGTTTGTGATGCCCCAAGCAGGGTCCAGTTGAATACCATCGACAGCGAGGAACCACAATTGGATGTCGGGTTAAGCGCGCCACTTCAGAAAATCGGCGAGTCTCCTTTGTGCGGAGAGCTCTACCCCAAATCTGATCTGCATATACACATCCCAAGCAGTCCAATATAATCTGACATGAGTAAAAGCGGCCTCTTGGACCCTAATACAATACTCATCACAATATGTCAAACTATATCCAATAGTTTCAAGTTAATAAACTACTCTTATACAACATATATTAAATGAAAAGCATTCTAATACATGTACACGATGTGACACCAAACGCGTCAGAACTGTACAAAAGCGGTATCAAGGGCTGAGCGTCTCCTCGCGCGCTCCTGTGCACGTAAGGGGATCCCGGCGGGGTGAGCTAATCTTTCGATGGGAGAATCGCCACTAAATGGGCTATTCACTAAGTGCGGTCACAATGTTCAAGTAAACCTTTCACGTCAGCGAATCACGTAGTCATAGCGAATGTACACATGACTGACTTCGGATAGAGTCGCCATGAAATTTCTCACACTAGCTAAGCCTTGTAGCAAATTATTGTTTTATTAGTGGACAACACTCGATGTATATATATATCAATTGAAGTAGCTCACGATTGATATATTAATTGTTTAATGGCCTCTCGATGAGATATCAATTGGGCGCTCAGACGATTGATATTTTTAGTTTGGTTCTACTCCAGGCCATTATATTTAGACACCCACTTGAGCGGGTTTTTCTCTAGGCAAAATACAAATGCATTTGCTTCACCTTAGTCTGCGGATGTTCCGGTGCATATGGAATACATGTGTGCCAATTCGATACAATCTAATCACATGCAAATATATATTCCCTTTATACCAATATATTGTTATTACCACATACAAATTAAATCACACAAACATGTTATGTAAGTATCATTTCAAACATAAAATTATTTCCTTGAGGCTTCAATGATCAAACCTGAAGCAATTCGATTAGTGCTTGCTTATCTGTAATATTTTCACAAAAATACATTTTTCGGTGTCACTATTCCTAGGAACGATAAAACCACAGGGTTTACGGTTCCAATACTCAACAGTCATCGGTTCGCTTTGTAGACATCTCAAACCATTCCCGATATTTTCCAAAACCAATCCATGATTTATCACAAATACAACATTCAAACACCCAAATCAGCCCGTGGACGATCCACGGACTGTCACGTGGAGTTTCCAAATCTAATAACCGGTTCCAAGATTTGGGCAAGTCAGCGTAATATGTGGCCTCATTCATTAAAACATTCGTAAAACACTTAAAATAGGAATAAAAGCTGAAGTAGGAAAGCACTGCTGTCTCGAGAGTTTGAGAAAACTCACTAAATCGATCTTACGCTGTGAAGCCACTCCGTGAAGCGAGTTCTCATGCTTGCCAGAAAATGCATCGGCCAGTCGGATGCTTGGAGTATTTTAGAGAAAGTTGATCTTCTCTGCTTAAAACTCCATTTCGGCTACTGGAAGTCACTGGTTTTCAAATCACGTTTTATCTTTGATTTAATGAAGAAGATCACTATACAATTCGTCTTTTAGTATTGACTTGTCTTTCCAAAAATGGCGTTTATGTCCCTCTTTTACGAGAATCGATGTGGCACTATCAGCCGTCCATTTTCATCATTTCTCTACTCATACCACTCCTTGGCACATGAGGGTACGTATTTATATGTGACTTTATGCGTCAATCGTTTTCGGCACGGCGCGTGCCTCGGCGTGTCAGCTCCGTGTCTCCGGAATATTACGAAATTTTGCGTGCAAGCTAGATTTCGTGAGGCGATTCCAGAGGTACAATCGTTTTGTCATCGAGATCTGAATTAATTCGGATTTTGAAATAACAAATTTTGTAATCGAAATTACGATTTTGTTTTTAGGAAGTGGAATTTCTTAGGTCTTACATCCGACCGTATAAAGCAATGATCTTAGAGTGGTTGAAGATGTAGCTACTAGCGTTGCTTAAGTAGAGCGCGAAAATGGCGGTGCCATTATAACAAAATAAATAACCGGTTTGAAATGAGCTTTATGTTGGATCGAAATCTATATCCATCATGAGAATATCCTTCTAAACCCGGAGGTAGTAGATTCCTTGGAAGATAATAATCCCAAATCTATGGTTCCTCGGAGATAACGAAAATATGTTTAATTCCATTCCGAGTGTCTGGAGTTGGCTCATACTTCTAGCGTGCCAATAAATTCTGCAAAAGCGATGTACGGTCTTGTACATTGTACGAGTACATCAGCCCCAGTGCATTGAGATATGGTACTTAGGGCGAAATATCTCTTCTTCAATTCTCCTAAGTGGCTTGATCCTTTTGGGGATCTAGAGACCTTACAACCATAGGGATTATCAATGGGTGAGCCTTGTCCATTTTGAAGCGTTTAAGTAATCTTTCAAATGTATGATGATTGATTGGCGATTATTCCATTTTGATTTATGCTGTTTGTGGGCAGACAAAGTTTGGTTTTTACCCAAATCTCTTCTTCAAATTCAACACTAAATACTCGGCCAATTTTAGCTAACTCTTGAATTCCAGTAAATTTATATGGAAATCGACATAGCATTGCTTTCTGATAGAAATCCGGTTTGATTTCTTAATAAACACGCATAGGCGAGAAAGGATCATTCTTGGCCTCTTAATTAGGTACTCACTTAGGCGTTGATACCCATGCGGCCAGGTTGCTTTAACGATAAAGATCTTTGCAATTTTATTGAGAATAAGTGCGAGGTGCATGCATCGAGGCATTTGAATTCCTCGGAATTTTCATATAAATATCTGAGTCTAATGAGCCATATAGATATCTTGTCACAATGTCCATAAAGACGCGTTTAATTTTCAAGAGTGCCGGACTAATGAAAGCGAAATGTAATCATATCCATCACGGTCAAGATATGTCTCATCATAATCAATCTGAGTCTACAGAGAATCATAAACGGCAAGTTAGCTTTATACTGACAACCTCATTTTCTGTTTCATTTAGGACAAAATACCCATTTATATCCAGACTTTACGTGCTCGAGGATGCGAGTTATGGGTCCAAAAACCTCATTTAGCTAGGGAAGCTAATTCAACTATAGTACTTCCTCCACTTAGACTAATCTTGCCTTTAATGACATTCAATAATGGGTGCGCTCTAATCATCATCCACTTAATTTTATGAGCAGCACGAGAATGCAAAATATCATTAATGAAATTTTATTTAGATCTGAATCTCATTACAATATGTAATGGAATTCTCGTATTCCTAGGGTTGGTGATCTTTTCATGGGTTTGTGCCTCTTCAAGAGGGCATTAAGCTCTCTTTAGTAAGCATGACACTAGGCTCTTCGAGGAGTGGATTCTTGATTCTTTCCCCTTCGTTTTCGAGGAACAATATCTTTTGATCCTATTGGTCTCTGCGCTGAGCGTAGGATTTTGATTCCATTTAAGCTTGTCCTTCGAGAACAACTATCTAGTGGAGCATTTATAAATTTGGAATATGAGATTTCGTTACCTTAGTATTAGCATCATTAAATACATCGGGAGATCTAATGGCTATAGCATGTAAATGGATTCTCTGTTGCACCTCCTTTTTCGCACTCGGGGTTCTTGGGTGGTGGATAAATTTTCTCATTCAGAAAACCTTAAGCGGTTTTGCTCATGACCATTTTCATTTAGGTGTCCCCAATCGATGGAAACATAGTCTGTGGGAGAATGATGTCTGAATGCGCGACTAAAAAGATCTGATGTCGGTTCAGAACCTAATGATGGGCGGTGAATTAAACCCAACATAAATGCCCGACAGTTGGACCCATTTCGTTCTTTTTGGTGGTGCAATAGGCTTTTTATCTTACTGTCAAGATGGCCAAATGTGAAATATCGAGTTCATAACCAAGAACCATTTGAAGGAGATTGTAAGAGACTAGCGGTGAGCGCATGATCTTATTAGAGCGACCGCATCATGGCGACATGACCCACGTGCTGTATCGTTGAGATCGTTCTCAATAATAGAGTCACGGGCAATGATTTGTATATGTTTAATCAAGGATTCGCAATCCATTTGATTATGAACATATGCGTAGAGTCTCAACCTCGATTCAGTGCTGTTTACAATATGTATCAAAACTCTTTAGTCTTAATTCACCAGCATTATCCATCCTTATACCTTTAATTGGATAATCAGGGAATTGTGCCCGAAGCTTTATAATCTGCACAAGTAAACGTGCAAAGGTGACATTACGCGTAGATAATAGACAAACATGGGACCATCTCTGAGGATGCGTCACTAGATAAAACTCTCCGGAAAATAAGCAGGTAGTTGTATTAGTCCTGAATATCACTGCTGAATTCTTTGCAGGAATAAAGGGGATTCAAGATCAACCTTTGTTATAGAAGGTTTGATAATGAGTTTTCCTTGTGAACAAGCTTCACAATTATAATCTTTGGACAACAATACCTTTGTATCCTTTAAAGGGTGCCCTTTTGTATTCTGGATTATTCTACGCATCATTAGGCGCCGGGGTGACGGAGATCATGTCATAATCAAAGCGTCGGGATTTGCAATCTCAGATATGGTGGAAATTAGGTTTTCATGGCCTTAATCATGACACAATACCCATAGAAGAAAGCCTAACTTCTCATGGATGAATCTTCAGGCCCATCTTATAGAGGTAATGCCAATATGTTCTTTATTTTGTAGTAAATAGTCTGTTATATTGCCATTCTGATACTATCTTTGGGCTAATTAGATTCCTTTTTGATCTTGCTTGAAATACCCTTCTCAATATGTAGGATGGTGCCCTTTTGGAAAACAATTGTGGCATTTCCCGAAACCATCAATAAATGAATGGACCCCGGATATTGTGGGACATGGCCAATGTACGTAATGTCATGCTCGAGAAAAAGTGTCTACTACGAAATATGGTGAGTTGATGCACTATCAAGCAAACAAACATCTTCATTTTTCTCGGTGTTTTCCATTTTGCATTTATTTGACAACCGGGTGTCAAAACATCATAAATTTTCATATTAGTTATAAATTCAATCTAAAATTTCAAAATAGCTATTAAAATATTATATCTAGTTCATGAGAATTTCATTGCATAACCATATTAAAGAACAATAAGGTAATACATTTAAAGAAAAACAACTAGAAAGAAATTATTAGAATCATAAAATTCGAAATCTAAGATGTCATCCACCAGTCTGATGCTTCATCAAAGTAATCAAAGGTCCTAAAAGAAATCAGAGACATCTAGGGATGCATTTGCTAGCCGAGAACAAGTGGAGTCCACCAACGAGATATTATTGGCTTCAACAGTGGATTATAGGCGGCGAGATTAATTTTCAATGGCGTAGTTCACCCCACGTTTTAAGTATTTTTAAAGATGCCTGGTATAGATCAACAAAGTACTTTGGCGTACGATAAGTCGACCAATTACCGACCATGGCACGGCGTGTAAACACTTTCATTAGTGCACCTTCTTTGGCTTCTTTTCTTTGTCATGATTCAGACTGAGATTAGATTTCCCTAGGGCGGTTAAATTTTAAATACACTCCTTCGAGGATTATATTCTTACTGCACTTGTAGCCTTCATGTAATAATTTTCTCGAGTTTGCATGTGATTTAGAGCAATGCTTTTGAGCGCGAGGTCTAAGATCATGATTTTGAGAAGCGACAATTCATTAGTTTGCTCGGCAATGAGAGCACGAAATTAAATGAGTATGCTGGCAAATTGGCGTTTGCGTGCTAACATTGCAATACAATGATGAACATGGAAGTGGAGAAAGTTTTCTCTAACAGTTCCGCATCAGTGAGCTTGATACCGCATAACTCAAGCCGAGAAACAATATCAAATAAAGCGGAGTTATAGTCATACACTGATTTAAAATCTTGTAGTCTAAGATTTTGCCAATTATATTGTGCTTGAGGAAGACACTTAGGTCTTAGTATGATCATACCTATCAGCTAACCTCTTCCACAAGGTTTGAGGTCTCGACGGATAAATATTGAGTCTGCAGGCTCTTATGCAAATGACGACGAATAAAAATCAGTGCATTTGCTTTATCTTTTGCATTTTGAGTTAGTCTTACGTAATTGCATTAGCAGATCTTGCCCTTGGGCGTGCATTTCACATCAAGGCACCGGGGATAGATAATTATTTCCACTCACTTGAGGATGTGGAATTTGGGCTTTTCAATATTTATATAATTCTTGCCAAAACAAATGATCATAAATTAATTAGAAGGATTTTCAAATATCCGCCACTTCGACGAGAAGGATACTTTAGGTTGGAGAGCTGACCAGGCCAAGAAAAGAAAAAAAAGAAGAATTGATGAAGAAGATGAAGTATAGGATTGATTAATAAAAAAAAAAAAAAATACTCACCATGCAAAAAATATTTACTCAATTGGTAGATCTTAGTAAATAATGTTGTGTAAATATTGCGTTACAAGAATATAATAGAAATAATAGAGATTAAGAGAAAAGTAGATAAACACCAAGATTGTAGAAAGGAGAGAATTTTATTTTCTTTAGTATATTTTTCCTTTTTTAAATTCTTTTAATACCGATATATTTTATACATGATGACCGAAGCTAAAGCTTCTATTTATAAGAACACAAGGATGCACATATCATTAATATCGATGTATTGAATATATACATTGAATAGGGAGATGAGCATTCATACGTAGAATGTATGTTACGAATGTGCCATAATAGGTACATTGAATATTCATTGATGTATATAGGTTACGAATGTGTCATAATAGGTATATTGAATATAATGAATATTCATTCATGTATTTCATAACACATTGAATCTTATAAAAATAATTTATGAATTATAAATATTTATTTTTCTTTACCCTTTCTTATAATTTGGTTTAACGTTCTTGTGGACCCCGCATTTTTTGGCTATTATGCGTTTTCCACTAAAAAGGCGAGACTCGTTTTTTTATTTAAAAAAAAACCATTTTTAGAAAATGGTTTAGAGTCGCCACTTATTTTTGTTTTTATTTTAAAAGGGAAAACAAATTAAAAAAGAAAAACCCTAAATGTGACTCCTTGATAAGAAAATAAGTGCAGGGAAAGCCGAGTCTAGGTCGGGGTGGGAGTTATTTATCGGAAGTGCGATGAAAGCGTAGCACCTCTAAGCCCTTAAAGTGGGTATCTACTAAACAAACTAAAGAAATATGACTTTTGACTGTCAGCTAATGAATACCGAGAAGATAAGCAATAGCTGTCTGGCTTATGCAAGACATATATAAATAAATAATCAAGCAAAGTCTTATGAGAAAAATGTGTACCTGGACGGCATGTTAGAAGCGCTATCAATTGGGAAACAATGTTAGTGCAATAACAAAAAACAAACTATTCAATTAGAAATTGGTTATAAATCATATGTCAAATTATTTATTAAAATGAAGTAATCGATTTTAAGCCCATTTATATGTTACACAAATTAACTCTTGAATTCCATTTTATTGGAATGTAGTCTAACAGTGTGTTTTGAGATTTTGAATACGGTTTGAAATTGAAGTTTTGAAAATTGGAAGTTTGAAGTTGAAATTTGAAATTTAGAGATTTTTTTTGGGACTTGAAATTTAAAATTTAGAATAGGACAACGAATCTTGAAAGTGAGATTTTAAAATTTGAAATTGATAAGCAGATTTTGAAATTATGAATTTTTGTAAATTTGAAATTAACTAAATTAGAGTGATTGTGGAACTTATTTTGAAATTATGACACTTGATTTTTGAAGTGGAATTTACGGTACAGAAATTAAAACATTGAAAAATTTAAATTGAGATTTGGAGGGTTGAATTTTAAAATTGAAATTTGAATTTTAGAAAATAAAGAAATTTGGAATTTAGATTTTAAAATTTGGACACTTAAAAATTTAGAACTTGAATTTTTTAAATTTGAGATTTTACTAGTCAGGTGGGTGATAGTTCATATGTTAAAGGAAAAATAAATTGACTATAATAAATAAAAAATAAAACAACCAATTTAATTAAATAGTAAAAAAACAACAATATACTTACAAGGAAAATAAAATAATAAGACTATAAATTAAATGACTAATATATATCTAAGACAATTAAAAAAAACTATATAAAGAGAATAAGAAGTCAGAAAAAAATACCTGAGTGGCGGGTAGCTCTGGGGACTGAGCGCCTCTCAAGTTAGAGTGCCTCCAAAGCGAGATTATCTCCCAAAATTACGAGGCAAGATTTCACTCAGAGGCTCTCAGAGCACTTTAAACTTTGAGGCAACCAGTCATACTCACTCTTGGGGGAAGACCATAGCCTCATAAAATAATTTAAGGAACTATGGGGCCTAAATTAGGCCATGCCTTAATTGATACTCGAAAAATATTTAATAAAGTAGTAGGGTCTCGACCTTTTTTGGTGGAAGCAGCCTATAGTTCCTTTTGACTTAGCCAAAATGTCAAGGGGAGGGACGCACATAGGGGAAAGAAGCCTCTATCTCTTGTAAATTTCCAATGTGGGATTGCCTCCCACAAAGGAAAAAAAATCTTAAGCCTTAAAATGTGGGGTCTACACCTCTCTCCCTTATAATTTTCCAATGTGGGATTGCCTCCCATAAAAGAAAAAAAATCCTAAGCCTAAAAATTTGGGAGTGCAAATAGCCTGCCTCTTGATAGAGTTCATGAGTGTGAGCATGAACAATAGTAACGAAGTGTGAAAAGTAAATGAAGTGAGATGAACTCTACGAAGAAAAAGAGACCCAAAGAGTCTCAGAGGACACTAAAGCAAGGAAACAGAGGGCCACTAGGCATACACAGAGTGAATGATAAAAAAATAAGACCTTTATAATCCCGCCCATGATATAGATCCTTCTCCATCTAAAGTCTATCTCAGTCCAAACCTGTATCAAAAAAAATCTAAAACTGGCGATGCGACCCACTTAAGTGGTACTAGAATGGTCATGTGTCTTTGTATACTTGATCAACGCAAATCATGTGGAGAAACTCATGAGCTATATGACGGAGAGTCACGACAAGCAAATATTATATAGATCAGAAATATAGATGATAATGATATGATATTGAGTAAGCGATATATATCTCGATAAAGATAAATCTGAGAGTTCAACTATAGTGAAGGCATCAAAGGAATGCGGCTCATGCTAGCAAATGTAATTACAAATGAGTATGAACATCGATCGTATGAAGGCGAAGTGCGACGCCCTAATCTGTGAGAAAACAAAGAATACAAGGCGTGCATTTGAGTTAACAGCGGAATGTGATGGAATGAGTCAGAACATCTGATCCATATAAAGTGATCTGAATACCTGATATGCGAAGAAGAGGCACGAGCGTCCCAAAACTCTTCTTCTTAGCAAATGTGATGCAAATGAAGTCAGGTATCAGTCGCGAAGGCGAAGTTTGACGCTTTGATATCACGAAAACAAAGTCGGCGTGATTGCGGTGCTAGCGATGATGCGAGATGAAGTGAACTATCGATCATAAAGCGATCTGAACCCACGATGTGCGAAGGCGAGAGTGAGCGTCCCAACTACGGTGCTGGCGAATGTGATGCAAATGAAATCACGAACATCTGATCCATGAAGCGAAATCGATAGCGATATCAGAGACAAGTGCGAGCGTCACGATGTTTAATGTAGCCGTGATCTGAGATGATCGAACATCTGATCCATATAAAGCGAGTCGCGGCAACTATCACGAAGGCGAAGTGCGGGCGTGCGATCTGCTACGCTGCGCTTAGTATGATGCAGATGAAGTTTGAACATCGAGTCATAAATGAAGTCTGAACATCGATCCATATGGCGTGCGAACGCGATATCACGGCGAAGTTTGAACGTATGATCTGCTGAGCTAGCGAATGTGATGCAAATGAAATCTGAACATTTGATCCATATGAAGACAAAGTCTGGATGCACGATGTCACGAGAAGGCGAAGTGCGGGCGATGCGATCTATTGCGGCTAGTGATGTGATGCCGATGAGTCTGAGACATCTGATCCATATGGAAAGCGAAGTCACGAGCCTTTAATATCTGACGAGTCTGAACGTCTAGCTAACGTATAGCGAATGTGATCTGGATGGAAGTCGAACTTATCCCCGATCCATATAAAAGTGAAGTCTGGCGCTTTGTCACGGAAAGGCAGTCTGAACGTCACATTATGATTGCTAACAAATAATCATAGATGATCTACGAACATACGATCCATATAAAGCGAAGTCACGAGCGCGATATCACGAGAAGGCGAAATGCGAGCGTCACGACGTGGTGCTAGCAGTGTAATCTGGTAAGTCGGTTCATCGATCCATATAAAGCGAAGTCACGAGCGGCTTGATGTGCGAGAAGATGAGGCTTTGAGCGTCGACTTCTTTGTCTTCAGCAAATGTAGGCGGATGAGTACGGCGCTGATATCGCGAAGGCGAAGTCTGGGCGTCGACTCTTGTAACTGAAAATGTAGGCAGATGAAGTTTGGTGCTCCGATCCATATCGATGAAGTCTGAGCGTGCGATATCACGAGAGGCGAATCTGGGCGTCACGACTGCGGTAGCGAATGTGATCTGAGATAATCCCCGAACATCGATCCATATAAAGCGAAGTCTGACGCTGATATGCGAAGGCGAAGCTGAGCGTCGACCCTGCGTATATGAATGTGAAGCGGATGAAGTCGAACCTCCCGATCCATATAAAGGCAAAGTCTGAGCTAATATCTGACGAAGTACGAACATCGACTCTTGTCTTGTAAAATGTGAAGCGGATGAAGTCGAACATCTGATCCATATAGAGCGAAGTGAGCGCTGGCCCGAAGATAGTAAAGCGAAGTTAGCAGAGGGTATGCCCCGATATGACATCATTATAACATGTGAAGTCAATGTCTGTAACAATAGCTCGTATACATCGATAAAACTGTCTGGACAAACCCGAGCCCGTCAGGTGATCTAGAAAGATAAGGGATGTGCGATGTGGCATCTATAAAACATGATGAAATCTAAAGTATGCAACAGGAGCACCATCCTCATTAACGATTATATGCAAACAAACAAAATTCTGATGATCTTGTGGACAAGGGATGGCCCTTTAGTATGACATGTATGTCATCGATAGAATGTGATGAACCTAGATATCAATATGGCTTGACATCTCAACAAGAATCTGTCTACACAAACGAACACATCCAAATAGTCTAGATAGATAGAGGTATGCCCAGTAGCAACACTATGAGAATCATTAAATCCATCCCCCAATATAAAAGCCAGGCTGATTATCTAGGCAGCTAACTAAATGGATCCTTTACTAGCAGGCATCTCTTGAAAAAGCCACATAATAATGTCGAATATTGACCAAGTCTCAAATACCTATCAAAGTAAGTCTTTGTCTCAGCATTCATCCCATGGTCTCGAGGTGGTCTTATGACCTGAGATCGTAATGTGGCTTAGGGTGATAAGGTAAAAGAAATGAAGAAGCAGGCTCAAACATACCATTGATCAACTATGCCCCCTCGTGTGTGGAATCTGCATCACAAAGTCACCACAGAGCCATGGACACAAGACATCAATGGAAGTGCTAGTAACAATGATGTAAACAAAAGTGTAACATGTGGTGAGATAGGTAAGAGAAAAGGATGTAAAGTGAAAACACTCAAGGCACCGAAATCAATAAACATATGAGGGTGATAAATGTGAAAATGAGGTATGAAATTAGAGAAGATAAATATGATATGGAAAAAAGCGTGATGTGCAGTGATGCCAAATCACTGCATGGGAAGACATGTAAATCGACAAATTGGATGATGAATATGTGCCTTTCTGACCTATGAGAGGATCGGTCATTCATATACCACCTAATAAAATCTCAAAAATAAACATGATACTAGGATCTCAGGAAGCCCACATACGAACTCCCACAAGTAATACATACACTAGAGACAATGATCCTCATAAATCCACATACGAAAACAAGGAATACTTATACTAAATACATATACGTGCGCATTTATATATATATATATATATATATATATATATATATATATATATATATATATATATATATATATATGTATATTTTCTTCTTTTTTTTTTTCTTTGTTTTTTTTTTGTTTTTGTTTTTGTTTTTGTAGTAGGTGAAACAATGAGAGATAAACGATATGGTAATAAATGAACATATCTCGAAGCACGAGAAAGTACAATAAAACAACTCTGATGAATGACCTTGTAAGCCTCTCAAACCAAGTCTCGAATAAACATCGATGGAATGAGTGAAGGATGACATGATAAACTATCAGGTAAAATGAATAGACCACCCGATCTAAGTGGGAAAAGAATGAGATAGAGCAGTGGGATGAAAAAGTGGTGAAAAACATAGAAACTATGAAATAGAAACGGATGAGAGTGAATGTGGAAGGCGATATAAAGAACTGTCAATGTGTCCGCCTTTCGGAAGATCCCTAAACTAAGGCATCCACACACCAAAGGGCCCCTATCCTAGGTATGAAAAGGTAAGCAGGGCTATAAGAGAAAAAAAAAGGCCAAAATGCGTGCGTGAGGCTCAATGGGCTAGCAACGGTAAAAAAATATGAGTAACAAGTGATAAGGTATATGACTAACCGAAATAATGGCCACCCATCCTGCGACCAAGGTCTCAAACGTAAAACTTTTTCAGTTGATCCACGTTGGTTGGCTTTGAGAATTGGTTTCCATCTAAGTCCATCAGCCATGCAGCTCCCTCTGGGGTCAACTCTGTAATGTAAGGATAAGCTCAGGTTAGGTCTAAACTTCCCTCTAGAGGTGGTGACTAATCCTGGGACTCTCAGAACCAAATCAACACCATTTTGTAGTGGTCACAGGCTTGACCAGCTTACTGCAGCCAGACGTCTTTCCCAATGCTGGCTTGAATATGGTGAGCGCTCTCAATCTCCCTCATCTAACAGGCTAAGGCGGGTCAAGCGTGGCCGAACCCACTCTCGCTACTCTGAAATCTGTGCTCTGGGCTCTCTCAAAGATCCCATCTCTATCTTAGGGCCATGCCTCCATGCCATAAACTAGAGTAGGTGTGGCTCTTGTAGAAGTGCGAGGTGCGATCATAATGCGAAGGAAGCTTCTCGGACTAGTCTCGAGAAGTCTTAATTATCTTGCGTAGAATCCTCTTAATATTCTTGTTCGCGGCCTCCTCCCCATTTATGCATGGCCTATCTTGCAGACGATACGTGATCTTACAGATCTGCTCTCTGTATCAAATGTAATAAACCTCACCTTGAAATGCACACCTCATCAGATATCAACTCGCAGGGAACCCCGTATCTGCAAATATTAATGCGATCTAATAAGGTGGCCACTTTAGTTTGCATTTGCTTGCTGCATAAGTGGCTCACTACACCGTGAAATAATCATGTGAAACTAGAATGAACTCATGACCACTAGAAGACTTGGCCCGAAATCTTCGATAACTATCTATGCCCCAGGGCCCGAAAGCGACCCGAGGTGAGAGTCGATACATGCAACTCGATGGTGGAGCGTGTATGGAGATCTCCATGCATCATTTTCTATACATCTCTGAACAAGCGACAACAATCTTGTCTCCGTAGCCGACCAAAATAGCCGGTCCTCATAGTCTTACGAACTGACATATGTCCTCCCATGTGGGGCCCACAAACTTCCGGCATGGACCTCTCTCATTGCCCAATTAGTTGAATCTCGATCTAAGCACAACAATAACACCATCAGTGATGGCCTATATAGTGTCTCCATGTATCACAAGCGGGTGTGGCGCCTCAGCTGTGTGCTGGTGTCACGGCCTCGAGGGTATGTGCCTTTATCAAACTAACAAATATCACTTCAAATACCATGACAGTCTATCATCAAGCCCCGACTTCATCAATTAAGCAACAATAGCGGGAACACTTCACCCGTCAACTAGCGGGTGAACTACCACACATAGGAATGTACTGTCAATCTCACCCAGGCTTGAAAACAGCAGGCATAACACAGGCGGTCTGGCAGCTCTAGGTAGGTGAGTGTAGCTCAAGTCGTCAAACCTCCCTACTAGTAACTCTAAATAAGCATGATATGGCCTAAGCTTCACATCTTTGGTCTTCCACTCACCTTGGATATGTCTAATCACTAGATTAGAATCACCAAATATCTCCATCCTTCTAATCCCGAGCTTAAGTGCAGTCTCTAACCCAAGGATACATGCCTCATACTCAACAATGTTATTTGTGGCCGGATAACGATCCGCAAAGGCCAAACGAACTGATCTTGGGATATGATCGCCATGCGGAGAAATCAATAGAACACATATCCCATATCGGGAATAGGTTGACTGCTGCAAGTAATCGTGATGCATGACAGACCGAACTAGTCACCCACAACGATCTCGTCAGGAAAAATCATCATCAATCCCTCTCTTTGTCTTCGATGGCTTGGAAGTGAGGCCAATGATCACTAACACACTCCCTTTATAGACTTTTGAGTGACACCTAAATATCAAGCCTACATAAAGTACAAACCATCTCATAAACTGCCTCAGTAAAAGCTGGATTTGTCTGAGCGGATATCTCGAAAGGATCTAAGCAGAAATAACAGGTTGCACGGAATACTTTCTGTCATGTATGTCTCGATCTACAGTGTATTTGAGCTAGAGCTAAGCGGAAGCGATAAAATCATAATGTGCCTGCGTCTCGCCTCTGTGTCCTCTTTGGATAGCCGATGGCGCTCAACCCACTAGAATCCTTCAGTGAAGTGCGTACCTAAGCGACATCTGTGACCAAATATAACAAGAGAGGTCGTCCGGGCATGGGAGGTACAGCGGGAGGGGAAAGCATTCTCTCTAATAAGCTCAAGCGCCTGCATTAAGTGTGTGTTATTTGATCATCCCAGGCAAATTTGTTTCTTCCTTGAAGTCGGAAGATAGGCTGTGAGTAATAATCGATCCTAACTTGATAAACCTGCTAATATTTTACCTTCCCAAGAAACCTGGATCTGGTCTCCAGTGCGTAGTGCGGAGACATATCGAGGATAGCTCGATGTTATGGGATCTACCTCAATACCTTTCTCACTAATCATGTAGCCAAGAGCTTGAGTCAACTCCCAAAGTGCACTTCTTAGGACCGATCTCCGTCTAAACATCCTGATCCTCCCGGGCATTTCTAGAGCATGATGTCTGCCCTATCTAACGGGACTTCACGATATATCATCTACATAGACCTCAACATCCATTGCATCATGTCATGAAACGGTCATGTGCATTTGCTCGATGAAATTGCTTTTTGCATTCTTCGATGGCTTGGCATGACTCGCAACAATAGGTGCTCCACTCGGTGATGAAAGATGTCTTCTCCTGTCTCGGGAGCCATCACTAATTGATTATAACGGAGGAATCCATCCATAAAGACAACATCTTTATGCCTGTAGTACTATCAACTTGACATGTGTCAATACAGGAGGAGGGAGAAAATCATCCCTTAGGGTTGGCACTTTTGTTGAAGTTTCTGGGAGATCCACGCAAACTCTAACCTTGCTTAGTCCTTTTTTGAGGCAGGACGACATTAGCCGACCACTCGGGATACTTTGGACCAACGATATAAACCAACACTAAGTTGCTTTTGAATCTCCTCCTTCTTACTTTGTAGCTCATCGGGGTCTGTCGCTCAATTTTTTGTAATCGGTCTAGCATGTGGCCTGCAGTGGTAGATGATCTTTGAACTATAGAAGAGGTCGAGGCACACGGCATGCCACTCATATGACCATGCAAAAACATCCAAGTATGATCTGAGTAACCTGAGCAATCTATCCCTCTCATCTGCAGACAAAGTGATACCGATCCTCATTTCTCTTGGTTGGTCTGCTGTACCAAGGTCAACTGTCTCAAGGTCATGAAAAGGAGGTGAAACTCGCTCATCAGTAAAGCTATGATCGGAGTCAGACCGGTAGCTATCATCAGGTTGTAAAGGCTCATCATCAATATCATGAATCTGTGATGTGGGTGAATGAGGTGCACATGCATCAATATCATCAATAAAAGAGACAGGTGAATACTCGAAAATGCTCAAATCCATAGATGAAAAAGCAAGTACATCATCGAAACGTGAGACAAATCCCGACAAAACATCAAAAGAAAGTGGTGGGTCCACAACATCGGACTCTCCCACAACATGTCCTAGAATATCAGGAGATGCAATATCAACAATAACATCACCGCAAATGTCGCATCATCATGCGGAAGCGAGAGGGCATCCTCATCATCTCTCAAAACAACACACCAAAAAATAACTAAGTGCGAGAATCGAAAACCGGTGACTAATAACCATCCGGAGTAGCTCCTCATCATAATCGTCAGACGGCATAACCCCATCAATACCCCCATAATCAGCTATCTCATCAGGAAAGCATATAGTGAGCACACTAGACCGCCCAGGGGAAGGAGGAGCGATCAAGGTGGTAGAAGTGTCAGGAGCCCCACCACGCAACTAAAGCTGTGAAAAAAGCTGATGTAGCTCAACATGCTGGATATCAGTAGGCTCATAAATCGATCCATCGAGATGCAATAATGGCTCTGAAGCCCTCACAAAATAGTCAGTTAACCTCAAACTGTAAGGACGAAGAGGATAGTCAAATGGAATGTGATGACGTCGAGATCTGACCCTCTCTCGGCGCAGCTGTGCCATGCATAAAAAATCTGCCTCTACGGGTACAAATCCTAAACCAAAGGGTGGGTCGTGGTCCAAAACTGTGATAAATTATTCTGGCCATCTTGACGACGCTAAACCTAAACAGGCATGTCTACGACTATGCTCCTCATCATGTCCCAACAGTGTGCTATCTTTGATCAAATGACATGGTCTTGAATCTCGACAAAATCCCTCGGCTCCCACGATTACGTATCTCATCAAAAGCGAATCAGTCATAAGCCAAATCATCACCCCGGCTAATCTCCGATACTTGACTCGAAGTCAAATGCCCCCCAGTAGATAGACAGTGATCGCCCGACCATCATGAATGAACTTCACCTTCAAATGAAGGGAAGATGGGATAAGCGCGGCACTATGGATCCGTGGGCGGCCCTAGGTTAAAGGATACGGGGATCCTCAATCTGGTTCAAGCCAGGGAAAAAGCAGGCGGCCCCGATCATTGTTTCGAGGGGAGTCAAGGTGCCCACGTCACCTCCTGCGAGTCTTGTCATAAGCTCTCCTTTATGCGTGTAGATGGCTCAAAATATGTGGGCCCATATCCTAGAAGCGATTAGTGGCAGAAGTGGACCAGGACATTTATAGCGAGGATCCATTGTCCCAGAGGGCCGGATGGAGTGACGACCTAAACAACCCAGGTGATATATCTGGTCAGTGTGGTTTGAACCCCTCCCGGAGTAATTCATCACTCCCGGAGAAAATAATGTAGCGGCTTGACCGGTGGCGGAGCATATGTATCGAGGCCTCTGAGAAGATGTGGTCGTGTCAACTCGAGATGCGACTCGAGCCACTAATCAAGGAGTCTCTCTGCATCGTGGTAGAGAGGAAGGCCCAATAAACTCGAATAGAATGCGAGCATGTGTGCTCTGCCAGTGCTTGATGATCTCATCATCCTCTCTCACCATCTCGTCTCTAGTAGTATCAGGATCTATAAATTTGAGATGGAATGGAAGTACATTTGTCCAGTCCTCCTCCTCGATGTCGTGGATCTCTTTGGTATCTGGCTGACCTCGATGGGGTGAAATAAAGTCTGAACACTATATGAGGCAAAGTCACTGGCCTCAGTGTGGGGATCAAGCCCAGGGCAATGCCGCTTATTTGAAAAACGACATGTGAGTGAATCTGCCGGCTCGAAAACACCTCATGAACCCCATCCTCATATAACCATCATCAAATGCTATGAAGCCCGACCTCGATCATCCCGTGCGCTGTATGGATCGATCCCGCCGGACTGATAAAATCAATGGAATGAATACCTCCGTTTGGAGGAAGGCATATGTGTGGAAGTAAGTGGAGAGGGGGTTAGGGCGTGTTAGGTTGTCCCCATTGCTGGCCACACTGTGGTCGATCAGTCTGAGCAGCGTGTCAAGCGGTCTGTGATCGTAGTATGCCAGGCCTTGATATCAGCTGTGTAGGTCCATCCGAAAATGAGGGTGAACAACCTGTGGTAATGGCCTCGATGCTAATGGACTAAAGCAATCCGGCGGTCGTCAATGTACGCCAAGACCTTACCCAAAGCATGCCTAGTGGGCGTAAGTGTTTGACTGTCTAGAAGGTAGCGTGGAACATGGGCGCTCAAAGTTCAAGATGAGCAATAGGTGGTCCTCTCCACAACTTGTGCAATATTGGGTGCGGTGGGTATGGGTAGTAACCTAGCGGCTGAAGTGGTATGGAGTCTATCTTGAAGCTGAACTGGCGTGCAGGAAATCTGTCTTGTAGTATAGATGTGTGTCTCTTGGGGCTGGGTGCCCCATGTCTAAAGGCCCGATGGCTCCTACAGCTACTGGTTCTGATCCGGATGACTGTTCCCTTACTATCGAAAGAGAGGTGGAGCCATAAGCGGTAGCGCCATACCATCCTCGATGCCATCTGATGCCTCTATCGAAGCTCGTAATCCATATTCGGTATGCCCGTAAGATATACAGCGTAGCGGGGTGCGTAAATACTCATGATCATGCTAATCTGCTCTCTCTACGATGGGCGATCAATCATCTAAATAATATTCTCTCAGGAGATGAAAGATGTGATCTCATGAGCTCTACCTTACCTCACTGGCCTCAGCTCTCTCTAGTGACATACATGGCGGTCTTTGAAGAAGGCGTAAGACAGCTCATAGGAAAGATCTCCCAAGTCACTGCTTGAAGCATCAAGGTGGCAAACCAGCTTTATTGCCACGCTTGCTTTCTCGGTGACAAGGGAACGACATGATCAACTGAGCCTCATCTAAACCCATGCCCCTCATCAACTGACTATATATCCTCAAATGACTACGTGGACATCCTATGCTTATATACCGCTCCATGTCAGGCATCTGAAATTTAGGCGGTAGTGGGGTCACAGGTGAACTATCAAATCCATCCCACACATCCATACCCTCTGCAACTCTCAACTGTCTAAGCATTTGCTCTACTCGTATACGTCATGGAAAGCACCGATAAGTCTGAGACATGAGTCGCGTGTGGATTTGGATCACCTCGTGGCCTACAGAACAGCAGCAGGAGTGCCGAGGGGATGGGCGGTGGTGCCATCGAGCCATCGTGGAGGTGGTGGAGGGTGGAGGTAGTGCCCCATGTCCAAACTGAGTATCCTCCTGTGATGAAATTTGTGGGGTCTGCTGCCTATCAATCCTCTGACTGAGGCCATGTACTGTATCCTGGAGCGCAGCGACAGCGGCAGCAAGCTGCTCAATAACCGCTGCATGTTGATCCATATCTGTTTGATCTGATGCACGTACTAATCTACCCTCAACTCTAACCCACGAAGATGGTGATGCGTAATCGATGAATCACGAAGTGTAGCGAAGTAACAAGATAAAGTGGAGTCCGTATCGAGACGAAAAGTATTGTATAATGGCGAAATAAGCAGTCCATCACTATGCACAAAAATTGCCCCCTTGAAGCTCAATATACGATCCAATCTCTATATCTGCTGAGAAACCAAAATAAATTAATCGGATTGTATAAACAAAGCCCAGCCACAGGCTCATAGATGCACCACGTGTAGGATGGAAGATCTGTCATTAGGATAGCTGACCTAGAGGTGATGGTGAAATAAAGACAAGGTGAGTAGTCTTTTAAAGGGTCCCTAGCGGAAGATTATACCCTCAGGTGATACACAGCCTCCTACACGTCTCCGAAGAGGCGGGGCGCTTCCATGGAGTGGTCATCAACTCACACATCAACTTCCTCGACATCCCGAGTGACCTATATGTGGAAACCTGCTACTCTGACACTCAGGAATAAACTAAGTGTACAGTGTATGTGTGGGTGCATCTGAAAAACCTAAATGACATCTAAACCAGAAAATGCACACCGGTCACAAAAGTATCCTAAAATCTAGCTCTGGGCTATACAAGTCTTCGAAGATCGGACTCCTCAGCATCAATATGTCGACCACCTCCAAAATGCTCACAAACATGGATATAGCTGTCCCAGCAGACCTTGCTCTGGTCAGCTACGGTCGAAAACAGCGAAGGCTATGAGTCTCAGCAAACACAAAACCAAGAGACACAAAGTCGACTGAGACTAGAGGTTTGAGATAAGGGGATACATGTGCACTCCACATAGACATACGACAAGCAATCATGCGGGAGAAAGGTAGTGTCATGACAGAACTTGGTCATTACAAGCGTAGGTATATCATCACGCTCTACCATAATCTAAGTAGATGAACATGATGTGTATATATACTTGTTGAAAAACAAGTGACATATAGGTGAACGGAAGAATGAGCCGAAGAGTCAGGGTGATAATACAATGATCTGACAATTAAACATATGAAAGATCGTCAATAGTCAAAATTCTCCAATGTGCTATACACAAAAGCCTGAAAAAATATCTGATGTCATTGATCAAAACTCATTTTCCCACTAATTTGTATTCAAGCTTGACCTCCTTTGTCCCCATTGATCATGCATTTATGGACCGCATTTTTGGCTATTATGTGTTTCCACTAAAAGAAAGTGAGAGACTAGTTTTATTAAAAAAACCATTTTGAAAACGGTTTGGAGTCATACTTATTTTTGTTTTATTTTAAAAGGAAAACAAATAAGGAACCTAAATGTGACTCGATAAGAAAAAGCGGTGTACGGAGCGAGTGCAGGTCAGGAGGTCGGGTTATTTTATCGGGAGTGCGATGAAGCGTAAGCAGCCATCTAACACTAAAGTCGGTCTCTCTTAAACAAACTAAAGAAAATATGACTTTTGACTAATCCCAATAATAGTGCCGAAGATAAGCAATAACAATACAAAAAGCATGCAAGACATATATAAATAAATAATCAAGCAAAGTCATATGAGAAAAAATGTGTACCTGGACGGCATGTTAGAAGCGCTATCAATTGGGAAACAATGTTAGTACAATAACAAAATACAAACTATTCAATTAGAAATTGGTTATAAATCATATGTCAAATTATTTATTAAAATGGAATATTAGATTTACCCAAGCCCGTTTATATGTTACACAAATTAACTCCCAAAGATTGCAAATTTTATTGGAATTGTAGAATTAACCGTGTGTTTGAGATTTTGAATACGGTTTGAGTGAAGTTTTGAAAATTGGGTTTGAGTTGAAATTTGAAATTTGAGATTTGCAGGACTTGAGATTTAGAAATTATGAATTTTCAAGATTTAGAATAGGACAAGCTGAATCTTGAAGTGAGATTTTGAAATTTGAAGTGTTAAGCAGATTTATTCTGAATTTGTAAATTTGAAATTATAAACACAAATTGGAAATTGAAGTGTAGGCTTGAATTTTGAAATTATGGCCTTGATTTTTGAAAATAAGGTACAGTTTTGAAGTGAAACATTGAAATTTGAAATTTGAGATTTGGAAGACAATTTTAAAAATTAGAAATTTGAATTTTAGAAAATGAGAAATTTGGAATTTGAATTTTAAAATTTGGACACTTAAAAATTTAGAACTTGAATTTTTTTTTTAAATTTGGGGATTTTACTAAATTAAGGGTGGGTGATAGTTCATATGTTAAAGGAAAAATAAATTGAATATAATAAATAAAAATAAAAACAACCAATTTAATTAAATAAACAAAAAGAAAACATTAAACTTCTCTTTTACAAGAAAATAAAATAATAAGACTATAAATTAAATGACTAATATATATATAGACAATTAAAAAAAATAAAAAAATTAATTATATAAAGAAGAATAAAAGAAAGTGAAAAAAAAATACTGTGAGTAGCTCAGACCAAGAGGCAAGCCTCTGAGAGATTTGAGTACTCCAAGCGATTATCTCCCAGAGTACCCCAGGCAAAGATTTCCTAAAGGCCCTCAAACCTTTAACTTTAGGATACTTAATTGCTTACTCGATGTGGAAGACGTAACTCACATGAAATAAATTTAGGAAGCTAATAAGGCTAAATTATATGAGCCAGTACCTAAATTTATTCTCCAAAATATTTAATCTCAGGGCCATTAAGTGCCGGCTTTTTGGTGGAGCAAGCTATGATTACTTTTCTGCTCCTTGAAAATCAAGGGAAAGCACTTTTATAGGGAAAAGAGAGCCTCTCTCACTTATAAATTTCCAATGGGTTGCCTCTAACAAGGAAAAAAATCTTAAAGTAGCCAAAATGTAAAGTGCACTCTGCTGCTTGTAATTTTAATGTAGAGATTACTCCAGTAAAAGAAAAAAATCCTAAACCTCGAAAATTTGGGAATTCTGATTCTATAAACTAAATGTTGGTTTGTTTGAGTTTTTCTAAAAAAAAAAAAAAATTATTATTATAAAATAAAAAATACGTATATAATATATGTATAACATAATAACATATTTAAAATAATAATAATAATAATAATAATAATAATAATAAAATTATTATGATAAATAATTTATTATTACCATTCTTACAAAAAATAATTATTTTATATAACTAAAATAAAATATATAAAATTTATAATTTAGAAAATAATAGATTGATGAAACCAAAATTAAAAATATTTCGTGTTTTTAAATATTTTGAAATATTATGTGTGGATTTTAAAAGGTTTTGTATAGATTCTAAAATATGTCTTTTTTTTCTATTCATGATAGAATTTTAAAAATTCATAAATAAGTTATGTGAAAATGAGAAAACAATTTGTTAAAAGTCTTAAATCAATTTGCTTTCAGAAAAAAAGTAAAAACAAAACAAACCTTCATAATCAGTTGAGGTTTTGTTTTATTTTGATTTTGAATAGATATATAAAGAAAGTTAGATGATAATACATCAAAATATAATTTATTTTATTTAATTTCCTTTTGAGTGCTTTTATAATTTGAGAATCCTTTTATTATATTGTTTATTTTAAAGGTAGAAAAATTTACAATTTTGAATTCCAAAGTTTTATTACCACTTCAATTTACAATCACCCATTTTAGCAAACTTTTCATGAAGGATATTTTTAATTTATTAATTTATTTTTATTCTTCAAGAAGAATATGAGATATGATATAGAAAAAATAATTTATTGTCTATTATTTTTTATACAAACTAATAAAAAGTTATGGGTTCTCTTTCAATATTTTTTAGTTTTATATCAATACTCAAAATTTTAAAGTTTTTTTTTTTTTGACATCTACTCAAAATTTTAAAGTTCAAATTTTATTTTGAATTTTTTTGGGGAAATAGAATAATTAATTAAAGCATAGGTTAAAAAGATAGTTTAATGTTTTCAATAATTTAATTGGAAAAATGTTCATGATTAAATTATCTTAAATTTCAACTGATATTAGTAACTTAAATCTTACATATAAAAAAATGATATAAATGTTTTCAATTAAAATGAGGTAATGGGTTCTTGAGTTTTTTTTAATTAAAATAATATTTTAAACAAATATGTTATATGATTTAAAAATGAAATGTCAAATAATATATTTTGGACGTTTTTTTATTGAGAAATATATTTGGAAATTTAAAAATACTTTTAAAAAATATTTCTCTTTTTATCCACTAATCAATAGTTTTTCAAAAATAATTATACATATTTGAAAATAGAAAATAAATTGATAAAATTAAAGGAAATTAATAAGAAAAATGCACAAAAAAAAAAAAATTTGTTGTCATCAATTTTAAGAATGTCAAATATAATTACTTCATAGGTTCACAATTAAATAGTGATATAAATTTTTCATCAATTAAATTATGATTTATTTCTTTTAGGTTTTAATGCAAAACCACACATCAACTATTTTATAAATACAAAAGTTAATCTAATTTATACTTTTTGTAGTGTTCCTATATCTTTTTTTTATAACAATTCCAGAACGACTTTCAACACAAAGTTGACTAAAACACTTATTATGTTGATAAAATTGTTTAACATTTGTTATAATAAAGAGGAATAAAAAGTGATAAAACAATAAGCCCTTACACTCAGCTCAAGTGGTAAAAAGGTGAAACGGGTTTACAAGAGATCTTAGACTCGAATCCTTATAAGAACAGAGCATTATAACAATAGAAGTAAAAAATAACAATAATATCTTAAATACAAAGAAAGTGATAATTATTATATATATATATATATATATATAAATGGGTGTAGTGTTATGTTATTACAGTAATTATTTTCTTCTGAATTGTCCTCGTTTGGACTTGGCTATGGGCATTCACTCATTATCAACATTTTAATTCTTATACGTAGGTTAGGTGCTTGTGGATGAAGAAAATATATTTAAATTACATATAAAATAATTAATTTAAGCAAAAATTGTTAAAATTAGTACAAAAGAAATTAACAATGTGGTTTGAATATGATTTTTGAAAAACAAAATTTACAAAAACAATGTGCTATTCATTAAAAAATTTCTCAATTTTTTTTATTTATTTATGATATTTCACTTTTTTTTATTTTATGATATTTCGATATTTAGATGTTAAGTTTTGCTTAAATTAATATACACTTTCCTTATTATTATTATTATTTATTTATTGATAAAACTATTATGATTATTATTATTTTCTTTGTCACCAAAATTTTTTGCCAACTTTTTTGGAAATTTTTTTACAACATTATATATAACTCAATAAACAATTATCTTAATATTAATTGAAATAAATAAATTTATTTTTTTGTTTGTTATAAGATTCAAGTAAGTTAAAAATAAAATTCATACTACTTAAAAAAGCGTGAAGTGTTTTACACTTTTCTATTCCAAAATTGCCCTAATCCTTTCCATTTCTTTTTCAATAATGTCCCCATTACCCTTCTCGCCGTTATTTATCTTCAAATCTATCATTTTTTCAAAAATTAATTTGTAACGAGTCATTTACAATTTTTAAGTCATTAAATTACCTCTCACCCTTCTTCAATTGTTGCCCTATTCTCCTCTTTATTTCCTATTATGGTCTTTATTTTATACTAAAATATTCATTATCATAACCGAAAGCGAGCACAAGCAGCCATGGAGAGGAGGTAACAGAAATGTTTATTTCATCTTGGTTTTTGGGGATTTAATGGCATAACATATATATATATATATATATATATATATATATATATAATGGTTTTTCTTCTTGGGTTTAATATAGGGTTTTTGCCATCCATTACTGCTACGTTGCTCTATTGCACCCCTCTTTCTCATCTTCTCTGCATCTATTTATCAATGTTTGTCTATTTTCCTGGTTTTCTTTTGCTTTTTAGAAATTCTCTTTGATTTTAAGGCGGTGTTGTAAATTAATGCTCTCTCTTTTGGTATATTTCATTTTCTATTTTTTTCCTTTATTTTTCATTTTTCGCAGCAAATGCCATTATCGTCACTGCATCGCAACCCTTGATCTTATCTTCCTCGCATCTATTTATCAAGGTTTGCTTACTTTCTTCCTTTTTTTTTTTTTGTCTTTTCGTTTTACTATTTCTTTTTCCTTTATTTTTTATTTTTCATTTTTCTCAGCTAACAAATAAACTAGATTTGATAAATTTGTATACCTTCCATTCTCTCTCCTCCTTTATCTCCATTTTTGGTATTTTTTAATTTGTGTTATGATTGTTTATCTTGGATATTGGGAAATTTTTTATTTTCTTTGGAACTTTTTGGAATGAGCTACAAGAAGATGGATTTGATTTTTGAGATTTTAATGAGACGATGGATCGCATTGATTGGACCAATGCGGTATTTTTATTATAATTCTACCTCTTTCTCTCTCCATTTCTCATTGTAACAAACATCCTATAAAATTCAAACATTGTTTCTTATTTTCTCTTTATTACAGATTCTACTATAGTATATGGTATAAGAAAGCTTTTAGGTGTGTCTCACTATTGTTCTATTTTTCCCCTTATTATCTCTAACACTTTTAAACTACACATCCCAATCTTTGTTTTCACTATACTTTTGCTATACCTTTCTAGGAGGTAGAATAGAAACAAACCTAATGTGAGAATATTGAGATAGTCGATATAAAAGTGCAAATTATTTCCTTTTGATTTGTAATTTACAAACTTGAATGGAGAGTGTCAATGAGCTAGTTCATGTTTGGTTAAGGTAATAAGTTTTCCAATGTTATTATCATAATTATTGTACAATTAAATTTGTTAAACATGTCATATGTCAGCTTAATAGTGATTTTTTTAATGCAAAAAATATCTGTTTTTAAAGATGTAAAAAATCAAATTTGTCAAACATGTCACATGTCAACTTAATAGTGATTCTCAACGTAAAGAATGTCTTGACTATTAAATAGTGATTTTTTAATGTGAAAAATGTGACTATTACGAGGCTGAGGATGAGGATGATATTCATTAGTTATTGCCAATTTTATTTATTTTTAACAATAAAATGTTAAAAATAAAATAAATATTATAAATTAGGTTGTGCTAGATATTTTTATAAAGTTACAACATGTAATAGAAAATTAGAACTTTATTGGATAGCGTGTCTATTTGAAGCATTTTTAATAAAACTTGATTTTTTAAAAGCATTTATACAAAAATTATATTAAATATTTAAACAAAAAATATCATTAATATATACATTTTTTATTTTTAAAGAATCTTTTAAATTCTCTAATATTGATTTCTTTCCAAAAACACTTTTTAAGTCATATTATATCCTAAAATCACTCTCAATCTAGCTCTTCAAAATTTATGGGTTTTATTAATACAATATATATATATATATATATATATATATATATATATATATTAATGAATAGTATGAGAATTAGTGAAAATTTTTAGGCATCATGAGTTGCCTGTAAAATAAGGTAATATATTATTTAGGATTTGTTATAAATTCAAATTAAATTCAAGTATTTAAAACAAATAAAAATAATTTATTAATTTTGAATATATAATAAGTTATTAAAATTTAAATCATATGAATAAAAAATTAAATGTTAAAGGCTTGTAAAAATAATGAGTCATTTGTAATAAAAAGTTAACAAAAAAATGGTTATTAAAAACATTTTGAACAAAAAGATTTTGATATAATATATAATTAATTATTTTTATTTTTATTTATGCATTTTTTTACATCTATATATTTTGCATTATATCACAGTATTTTGTTCTTCTTTACAAATTTTTTACCACTTGAATTAGGTATTATTGACATTTTTATTTACATATCTAAACTCAAAAAAGTCATAAAAATATGTTAGATTTAGATGATATAGTATCTACATTTTGTCAAAAAAAGAAGAAGTAGTTAAATACATAAAAACAAGCAAATATGTTACAACTAATTTATGGTTACATTTCGTTTGATTCAAATAAGAAATATAAATAATTTGATAGGAATATTAAATTTGAGACTTTAATTTAAAACAAATTAACATTTAAAATAGAAACAAAACGTAATTTGATAAATTATAGGAAAATGGAATGAATTGCGAGGAATAAATGTAAATTTAATGTCTTTTTACCATTTATAAAATAGTTTACTTGCCCTTATAAATTATAATTTAGTTTATTGAGAAAATTTGATATGAAATAGGAATATATTGTAAAAATGGTAATATATCATTTTGAGTTATATGAATAAATTAAATTAATTCAAATACATTTTAATAATAAAAATAATTTTCTTTTAAAAAAAATTATTCATTTATTTTGAATATATACTGATGAGTTTTTAAAATTTAAATAAGATGAACCAAAATCTTAAATGTTAAGGGCTCATACAAATAATGAGTCATTATGTAGTGAAAAGAAAAAACATGGAAGTAAAAAGAAAAAATATGGCAAATAAAAAAGATTTTGATATTATATGTAATTAATTGCCTTTATTTTTATTCATTGTATTTTAAAATTGATGATCAATTAGATTTAGACGATATAGTCTCTACATAAAAAAACAAGTGCCAATAATAGCATTTTCAATTAAAATTTAGGATCCTTAAACTTTTAAACTCTGTAAGAAACATGACAAAGCAAGGCATAGTGAACAAAGTTTCCTGAGGAATCTAAGTGTAGGTGATATCATGATCTCCAGTGTATAAGAAGGTCCTAACACCCAGTATATGAGAAAATATTAGTATTTAAAATGGAAAGACAACATTATATAACAAATTATAAAAAAAATTTATGAGTTGTAAGGAATAAATATAAATTTTATTTTATTTACCATTTATGAAATAGTTGACTTGAATTTATAAATTATAATTTAATTATTTTGAAAATTTGTTATAAGTAGGAATTATTGTAAAAATAATATATTATTTAAATTATATGGATAAATTAAATTAATTCAAATAAATTTACAAAAGAAAGATAATTTATTAATTTTGAATATATAATAATAAGTTCTTGAAATTTAAAGCAAATTAAAAAAAATTAAATTTAAAGGCTTAAGAAAATATTGTGATAGATAATATTTATAACAATATATCTCATTCATAATATTTGTTAATTAGAATTAAAAAAAATTCAAATATTAATAATTTTTTAATTATTATTTGTGACGCCCCAAAATCGAGGGTCCGTTGACAACCCGTCAACCCGCGGAATACTTGTGGATGTCGGGTCATGCCATGACAAACAATCACATTCAAGCCATTACATGAACTTATTCGAATGTCCACATGACCAATCCTATGTCCCGAGTCCTCACCGACTTCACATACGCCAGTTCGAACGCGAAGAAAATATCTGGGGCTTTCAAATGTGCTTCTTTTTTGTTCTCGAAAACCCACCACCGAATTTCAGAAATACATCGACTACCCTTCAGGCTAATTGTCGGAGAGTCCAACAAGGGTTCGCTCCGAGATTAACTGTTGGACAACTCTCCAAGGCAATTCTTCGGAAAATCTTCCGTCGAAATTCCTTTCATAAACATTTTCGTTTTTGTTTCATTTCATGTCATGCACTCACACCTAATATTCTAGGTTGCCCCCAGTGCATATGGAATGCATTATGCCAATTCCAAAATAATTTATGCTAATACAATTCATATGAGCTAATTAGCACACACAAGTAATTCATTTTGAATCACTAACAAAACACATTTTCACACCAAGAAAATCACATCACTATTCACGTGAACAATGAAACCCTCGGGTACTGTTCACAGCCACAAAATTTGGGATTTTCTCCTACTCAAAGGTTTCGAGGATCGACCATTCGCTAAATCAAACCTCAGAATATCCCTAAACATAAACATGGCTCTTAGCCAAAGAATAAACCACGTAGGAAAAGATCCCTACCTCTTGGAGTTGTCAGAACTCCACCAAATAGGTGCCCACACGTAGCCCTCTCCGCGTAGATCAACTTTGCTTCTTGTCTGGTCAAGAACCGACTCATCCGAATGACCGCAACCCAGAGAGCAAGGAGCTCATTCTCTCTAAAATCACAAAATCCTATACAACCCGTCTATCGCACCTCTTGCACGTTTTTGGTCTTCAACAGAGAAGACAACTATTTCGTTTTTGTCTTTTCCTCATTAAACATTCCAAAATTTTCATCATGCCCCTAACTTTGGATTACACTGACACAATGTGCCTTCCATTTCCATCATCTCTCTAATTCGCAACACGTATCAAGAAGATACGTAAGAGCGACTCACACATCATATATCTCTCAAACCTGCTTTACTCGCACTCGACACCCGGTGCCTCGAAAACGTGAATTCGACCGCTTCTAATCTCGACGAAATTCGACATGCAGCTGATTTCGGCAAGATTCCAAACGCAAGCTTCGCTTCACATCCGAGATCTAGAAAATTTTGGATTTTTACCGAATGATTCATTTTACCCTTTTCGTAAAATTGAATTTTCTGGTCTTACATTCTTCCTTCTCTCTAAAGGAATTTCGTCCCGAAATTCTGGACAATCACAACAAATCACATGCATATGCAACGTGCGCTATTCCATGCATGTAAAATAGTCACGGCTAATTAAACGACTAAAACCACGACCTTCATCCCCAAATGCTAAGGATAGGTGGCCCGCATCGTGTCCTCGTGCTCCCACGTTGACTCCTTCACTCCACCTGCCACCATAGCTAATCTCTCACTAGCTTCACTAGCCTTATCGCCGCAAAACCCGATCCCGACTATCCATAATGCACACCGGTCCCTCTCCCCGGGCTGGGTCCCATCCGTGTCAACTTCAATCTGTTCCCAATCCACCACATGAGCCGGATCCTCGAGTGTACCTCTGTGAGCATGGAGACGTGAACACCTCGTGACACCGATACGCCGGGCTAGTAGCTAACCGACACGCTATAGTGCCTACCTCCTGAGCATTCAAGGCCCACGAACTCCTGCATGATATTCCTACGCCACGAACTCGACCACTCCTCCCAGCATCACCTTCAAGAAGACGCGATCTCCAACCTCGAACTCTAAGGGGCCACGTCGTACATCGCATAGCTCATACTCTCCGAGTCAAGAGAAGAGCATCACAGATCAAGCTCACCTTCTGAGGTGTCTCTAATCAGATCAGATCGCTGATGGAGCCTCCCACCCTATCCAACATATCTAATCCGTACGGCCCCATACAATGCCTCATAATGGTACATCTCGCATACTCGCCCCGATAACTCGTTGTCAGAGGCGACCCACTCAAGGGCAAATGCCTTCCTAACCACCCTTATGATCCAGACGCATGCCTCGTAGCATGTCCTCTCTAACACCAGATAGTCCTCTCCGACACCATCCGCTCCAGGTGGAAAGTCGTACTCATGGTCAAACAGGTGCCCATAGCCTTTTGGAAACTCTTCCAAAAGTGCGGCGTAAACCTCGGGTCTCTATCCGACACTATGACTACTGGTACTCCATGTAGTGGAATGATCTCTCGAATATACAACCGGAAAAATCTCTCCAAATTGAAGGTCATCCGCACGGCTAGAAAATGTGCCGACTTCGTGAGCCGGTCCACTATCACCCATACCGCATCATGTCTCGGTGTTCGTAGCAAGTGGGTCATAAATCCACGTGACGTGCCTCACTTCCACTAACCACCTCCAATGGTCAAGTAGCCTCACGCTTCCGTGTTCAAATTTCAACCTATTGACACGTGAGACATCGTCAAACAAAGTCCCCATGCGGTTCTTCATTCCACTCCGGCACATCGGCCGCACAAAGATCCCGGCATATTCGTACACCCGAATGCATCGGCAAATCGAGCAAGAAACTCCCCGAGAATCTCCTCTCTCAACGGCCAACTGGGAACCACTACTCGCCCTCTATACCGAAGACTACCATCCGAGTGACTCGCCTAGCCCTCACACCGTACCGTCCTATGGACACTCATCTCCGTGTCCTGGCCCTCGACTCAACCACATTGCTCAATAGAGACTCAAGTAGCTACTAAACTCCCCAACGCATTCTCAGCCCGCTCGCTGCAGATCGTACCTCAAACTCGTCCCACAATCTCGAGCATCTCGCCTACTCCCTGAAGCTATATTAGCCACGCTCCCGTGACTTTCGACCGAAAGTGCATCAGTTAATTACATTTGCCTTACCAGGATGGTAATGCAAAGTGAAGTCATAATCCTCTAGAAACTCCATCCATCTGCGTTGCCTCATGTTGAGGTCCTGATGCGTGAAAATATACTTCAGACTTTTATGGTCTGAGTACACTTTGAACTCCTCGCCATATAAGTAGTGGCGCCAAATGTTTAAGGCGAAGACTACGACCGCCAACTCTATGTCACGCAGGTAATTCGCTCATGATTCTTCAACCGACGGGAAACCATAAGCTACTACCCTCCCGATCGCATCAAAACACATCCCAATCTGTAGCCTCGAGGCATCATAATATTATCATGGTACCCTTTTGTCCCCCGTCCGACTATCAAGATAGGAGCCAAGTAAGCCTCCTCTTAACCTCCCCGAATGCCGCATCTGGCCATCCTAATCAAACTTGACCTCCTTCCGGTCAATCTCGCCATAGGTGCCGCTAATCGAGAAACTTTTTACCGAATCTCCTCTATGACCCACCCAATCCTAAGAAACTCGCAGATTCGGAAGACTGACTTCGCCTCCCAACTCATCACGGCCTCGACCTTCTTTGGGTCTACTGACATGCCTAATGATGACACCACGTGTCCCGGTAAATCTCACCTCGCAAGCCAAAACCTCGCACCCATCGAACTCGCGTTACACCGATGGTCTCAACAACCTGTAACACAATCCTCAAATGATACCACGCTCCCACTATTCGGAGTAGATCAAATGTCATCCACTGGCTATGACAAACTCGACCTAGATAGGGTCGAATAACTATGCATGAGATCCATGAATGCCGCCGCGCATTCACAATCCAAAGGGCATCATCAGAAACTCAAAGTGCCCATAACATGCCTCAACTGCCTTAGATGACTGGCTTCCCTAACCCCTTGCCAACCGATGGTAACCACTGCGTAAGGCCCATTCCCTGGAGTGTACTCGCGCTCCTCTCAACCGGGCCAACAATCATCAATCTCGACAATGGGTACCCGATTTGATCAGAACCCTGCTCAACTGGTCTCAGAATCACGCATGTCAAGGGTTCTAGCCCTTCTTCTTCGCAACAGAACTCGGGAGCGCCGGCGAGAAGTGCTCTGCCCCACGAACCCTTGCCTAGTAACTCCTATAACGACTCAGTTCCGAAGAACTAACCCAAGGCCATCCTACGCGGAGTCATGTAGATGGGCGAAGTACCAAGGTGTAACTCGACACCGGTCTACAAACCTCGCAAGGCAATCCCAGCTCATCCCAAAAAATATCCTCATACTCAGATTACTAGAGGTGATCTAAGTCCAGCCTCACCTTGTCCTTCAGTAAGGTCATAGCCAACCCGCTCAACTCCGTCCATGATGACACTTGGACTCTCGCACACTCGTCCGGGGGGCAAAATATCATGTCACCTCAAATACAACATGAGTACCGTCTCGCAGGAGGTAACCCTGTTTCGCCACAATCGATAACGACCGTAGTCGCCGCCCAATCCATCCCAGATGATACTCTAACTCGACATGTCCATGACCCGGTCCACCAGAATAACCCGATCTCTAACTCACAACCACGACATATCATCCCTATCCTCGCCCCTAATCCCTGTGGGAGAAGTCACATACAAGGGCCCTCCAAGGCCTCAACCTCAAGTCCAACTCTATCACAATCGATGCAAGATCTCTAAGGTAAACACGTTCTCGAGACACTATTCACATACCGAAAATTTTTATACACTATGTCCATGTATTCATAGGTAATGCAAGACAATAATTTAATATTTTAAATCATATGCAACAAAAAAATTTTACTTTATTTTACTTTATTTTATTTTTAAAATTTTTTATTTTATATATATATATATATATATATATATATATATATATATATATTTTCATTTTCCAGTAGAACAAAAAATATTTATTTTAATTTTTTTTTTTTGTTTTACACACTGTAAAACCCAGAAAAAATTTTCTCCTCAACACACCATTTTTATTTTTATTTTTCATCTCCAATAGTCTCCTTGCTACTCCTAAATGCAGTAGCTTGAACACTGCAATTCATACAAACTCAAAATTTTCAAGAGTTTAATTACAAACTCTTTCCTCGTGCAAAACTGAATTTTTCCTGCACTTCACAACCACAACTGCTCATGTTCAAAATCGAGCCACTGCCTAGAAAAAAATCAAGCACTCGACTATTTGCCCAAAATTCCTTAAACAACTTGTTCTCACACTAAACCCTAGTGTTCAACAAATTTTTTCCTATGTGCTATTCACCAAGCACACAATCACAATTCATAACACACAATCACACATCACACACAACAATCATCAGTGCACAAGGAATGCGTGATCTAACCGCGCTCCATCAAGTCCCAGGGCAACGATACCTAACTTATTGACACTAAGCTCTATGTATTTATAAACCTAGGCTTGATAATACCAAGCAAAGGACGCCCTAAACCGGGTCCGCTGGACAACCACATGGAATACTCGTGATGCCTGCAACCTAACACCACTCATGAAAATTGGGGAGAGTCTCCTTTGTATGGGGAGCTCTACCCATGGTACAAAACCTGTCCCAACAATTTACAATGACTACACAGGGTCCACATGCGAGTAAAATAATGGCCACTTGAGCCCCTGCATTAATACTCACAAAATACATCAACTATATACATAGCTCAAGAGTTATTACATTACTCTTATTCAACATATATTAAACCTTAGAATTTAATACATGTATACAACGAAGATACCAAAGCTACAACCCGGTTTTCTTCTAAAACGTGGCCTCTAGTGAGCGCCGTCCTCGTGCACACTCCCTGTACCTGAAATGGTGATCCCTCGACAGGGTGAGCAAAGCCCAATAGAGATAATTTCCTACATGAGTTACTCCCAACCTAAGTGCACATGCCATGGCAAACAATCACATTCAAGCAATTACATGAACCTACTTAAATGTCTACATGACCAATCTCATGTCTCGAGTCCTCATCGACTCCCTCACATATGCTTAAGCCGAATGCGAGTAAAATATATAGTTTTCAAAACAAAAGCTTTTTGTTCTCAAAAACTCACTACCGAATTTCTAAGAAATACATTGTAATTACCCTCCGGCGCGAATCACTTCGACATTTCTCCAAAACACCATGGGTCCGCCCGAGATGAACTCGTTGAACCCCCAAGGCAATTCTTCTAAAATCTTCCGTCAAAATTCCTTTCACAAACATTTTCTTACTGCTTCATTTCACAGCCATGCAATACACCTAATATTCTAGTTGGCCTATGCATATGGAATCGCATTATGCCAATTCCAAAATAATTATGCTAATACAATTCACATGGCATATATTAACATAATTTACTCACAACAATCATGTTATTCATAATTTTCACATCAATAACATCAAAATTAGTCTACGGGCTAATTAGCAAACACAAGCAATTCATTTTGAATCACTTACAAAACACATTTTCACACCAAGAAAATCACGTCACTAATTCACGTGAACAATGAACCTCGTTATCGCTCATGGCCACCAAATTCAGATTTTCTCCACTCTGGCTCAGTGCTAGTTTTGAGATCGAATCTACGCCAAATCAAGCCTCTAATATCCCCTAACCATAAACATGGCTCTTACCCAAAGAATAAACCACGTAGGAAAAGATCCCTACCTCTTGGAGTTGTCGGAATTCCACCAAATCGGTGCCCACGCGTAGCCCTCGCCGCGTAGATCAACTTTGCTTCTTGCTCCGTTGAGAACCGACGGTCCGAACGACCGCAAATCTAGAGAGAATGAGCTCATTCTCTCTCTAAAAATCACAAAATCTCACAACCTGCTGCTCACTACACCTCCTGCACGTTTTTGGTCTTCAAATGGAGAAGACAACTATTTGCTTTTTGTCTTTTTCCTCATTAAACATTCCAAAATTCTCATCACGCCCTGCCTTCGATTACACTCGCACAATCTAGGCCCATTTCAATCATATTCTAATCTTGCGAATACGTGGTCACAAGAAAGAGACAGAGTGACTTTGTCACATCATATGTCTCTCAAACCTATATTACGCACTGACACCCACGGCTTTTTAAAACGGAAATTCGATTGTCTTGGAATTCACTAAATTCGACGCAGAAATGGGTGATTTCTCGGCATCGATTCCAACTATGAAGTCCGTTTATCCGAGATTTAGAAAATTCTGATGAAATCGAAATGACCATTTTACCATTTTTCAAAAAATTGGAATTTTCTCGGGTCTTAGATTATTTGAACATTGTTTACTTATGAAAAAATTGCAAATTATTATAAAATCTTTATTACTATATTTATGTTTGCACATAGATTATTATTCCGCAAATATCTTAATATTAAGCTTTTTTCGTGATTATCGATGGCTCTTAATCATCTTTGGAAAAATAACAACGTTTCAGAAAAAGTGTAAAACCTGAGAAAAATAAAATTTTTTTGAAAATGACAAAAATGTAATTTGCCGCTGTAGTATAAGTTGAAAACTTGAAATTTTTTAAATCTCGAATGATGAAACAAACTTCATTTTTGGAATCGTCTTGCGAAATTTAGTTACCCAGACGAATTTAATCGAATTATGAGATAGCTCCACTTTACATTTTTCAGGTGACAAGTGTCTCGATGACCTTAAAAAACGAGATTTTTTGAAGAAAATTCGAAGTTGTAAATAATCTAAAGAAAGTTCATATAAAGATAATTCAACTCAACACACCTAAATAAATTGCTTCTCAGCAAAAATGTAATCTAAGCAGCGGAGACACATGGCGTGACTTGAGCCACGTATCCAAAGTATAAAATGGGGGAAAATATCTCATTTGGGAAAGATCTCTCATTTCTGATTTTTTTTTTCAAACATTAGATAGAGAAAGAGAGAGGAGGAAAATAGCCAAGAGTTCATTCGGCGATTTCTCGGGGTTTCATCGGTCGGAATGCGTTGGACCAAGAATTAAAGTTCATCACCTTGACGAGGCATACGTGTAGACACAAAAAAAAAAAAAAGAGAGGAGAGATTTCACTGAAGATTTGGGAGAAATCAAAGTTTTCGGGTTATGAGGTGTTTTAGAGCTTCCTAACGATGTTCCCTATGCTTCAAGAGGTATGGATTATTCCTATTTTGATTTTATTCCTACCTTTGGGCTGAATTGTGATTGTTTTGAAGCTGATTTTGGGCTGAGTTTGGATGGTTTTTGTGTCATGTAATGGCATGTTTTCAGGGCTTTAATTCGACAGCCAGGACCGATTTTTCGTTTTACTGATGTGGTTAGGGCATGTTTAAGAAGTTGTTTTGGGGTCAAAATTTGGTGTACAATAGCTATCCATAATGTTCTCGGGCACACTATTGCATGGAAGCCACGCTATTGCATGGCTGGGCTTCAAAATTACAGCCTCGGGTACGAAATTGCGTGGGTTTTGGCCCAATTGCATAGCCCTTACACCTGTTTAAGCCTTAAACTTTAAACAACCATATATTTCGTCTAAACTCCACCGCACGTTCGACTCTAATGAAAGTTCTTCAGCTTCGTAATCAACCATAAACTAGTGGATGGAATTTGGTACTCATATCTTTACTGAAAATTTAATTATTGCATGAAGTGTTCTATTGTATTGACATGTGATGTGAAAATGACCCCACATACTGTCCATATTTTTGGACTGATTTTAGGTCAGGACAAATTGGGAAATTGGGCTAGTTTCCTTCATGGAAATTGTAGCTACATCAGTGAACTTGATGTTAGGCTTTTGAATCATCCAAATTGGACCTCTATAACTCGAGTTATGGTCTATTTTCTAGGATTGCCATTGTGTCGCCCGTTGACTCCCATACACCGTCCGCATTTTGGGACTGATTTGGTCAGGGAAAAAGGGAATTCGACTATCACAATATAGCCGAGTTTGTAAAATGGTAAGAGGGTCGGATCGGACTCTTACTTTGACCCGTATTTAAGAGTATTATTATGATATTTTTTAACTTAAATATGGATAAATGGGTCCCGGGAGCAATTGGGGATTAATAACGGCAGATATCACATATACGATATTCACAAGTATTCCGAGAGTTGATGGATAATCAACGAACTCCAGGATTTTTGGGTGTCACAAAAAGTCTTATCGGAGTGAATCATGTATACATTACAGTACAATTTCTATGTGTTTTTATAGCTCAACTTGCATGATTCACATTCATATTCACTGATATCAAGGCTAACTCTATACTATAATGTTTCATGTAACATATAATATTAAACAAAAGGAAGCTAACAATAGAAGAGAGGACCAAAGCAGAGAATGCAGCAAAATGTGTAGCAGATCGTCTCGGGTGTGCAGCAGAGAGGAGACCTGATGTCAGATGAAGGTCACAAAGAAATAAGGGAGCCTACTTCGCCGCAGTCGAACCCGAATGGCCAGAGCACTCCTGGCCCCTGCACGTCGTGCAGCTCCGTCGCCGTGGCGAGCGAGGTCCGTGACGCCCGATCCCGGGGTCCGCTGACCACTCCGCCAACCGCTGGACACGGTGAATGCTCAACCCGACAATTCATTTAAAATCGGCAGTCTCCTTTGTACAGGGAGCTCTACCCAAATACAAAACTTGTATATAACTTGTCCCAAACATAAATATCATGAGTACAAAAAGCCGCTTGGGCCCAATACAACACTACTCATCAATATATATATATATATATATATATATATATATATATATATATATCCAAACTATATCCAATAGTTTCCAGAGTTCAATTGTTTTATTTTTATACAAACATATATTAAAATTAAAACAATTCTAATACATGTAGAACCATCAAGCCACATTCATTCCTCTTCTAAACCCGCCCCAGACGAGCCGCCTCCCTCGCGCACGCCCCCGCACCCAAAACAAGATCCCCGACAGCACAGAGCACGCTCAAGAGCCGAATCACCCTGCTACTACTTCTCCTAAGTGCATATGCAATGCTCCAAAGTAAACACACATTCAAGCAAATGCATGATCCTACTTGAATGTCTAACTGACCATCTCATACCTCGAGTCCTCACCGACTCCCTCACACTCGCCTAAGCCTCGTATGAGAATTATTATATTTATTTGTGGACAACCCTCCGATGTATATATATCAATTGGGTCGTCTCCGACGATTGATATTATTTATGGACTACCCTTCGATGTATATCAAATAGGCCATCTTCGACGATTGATATTTTTGGTATGGACTACCCTCCGATAATTATCATTTTTAGACAACCCTCCGAAACCATTTTCTCTAGACTCATCTCATGCACTCACTCCTATCGTCCTAGGTGTCTCAAAGGCATATGGAAGGCATGATGCCAATTCCATTATTGGGGTCATAACACATGCAAATATATAAATACGCATATATTCATAAAAATTAAATCACACAATCATGTTATGTAATTTCGCATTTCATCACATCAAAATTAGCTAACATATTAATGATCAAACACAAGCAATTCTACTTAAATTACTCGACTTAAACACATTAATTCACAAAATTACTGTGAACACTATTCTCAGAATGTTAAACCCTGCCATCATTCCGTAAAAATCACCAATCACCTGGCTCACTTAAGGAACCCGTTTCTAAATTCGCCCATTTCCGGCCTCATTCCAATCAAGACATGATTTATCACATAATTGCACAACCAATGACCCAAATCAGCCCGTGGACAGTCACAGGCTGTCCACTTGAGTCTATAACATTTTTTTCCACCTCGGTTCCAAGTTTTGGAACCGATCAAACGACCATTCAAGGCCTTAAACCAACCGAAACATTGTAAAGTACTTAAATGAAGTGTAAAACCCAAGTAGGGAGAAACCCCTACTTCTCGGAGTTTGACGAAACTCCCTAAAATCGGAGCCCACACGTAGGCCTCTCCGCGTAGAACAACTTTCCTTCATTCCGCACCCGACTATGATTACCTGCACTCCTGTAGAGAAAGAAATAATTCTCTCTCACTAACCCACCATTTTTGGCTATCTAAGTTCCTCGCACGTTTTCTTCTTTCAATTTTGGAGTAAGATGTGAGTACTATGCAAACTTTGTCTTATTATCATTTAAGACAAATTCTAAACGACCATTTCTCATTCCTTCTTTTCTCGCTACATTCTGACTATCTTGGCCAGCCCATTTTCTATCATTTTTCTACTCATGCTACTTATGGCACATGTGTACGTGTTATATGTGACTTTTGTCGCATCGAAATCGCTTACAAGACCTAAACGCGATGCCTCAAAAACGTGTAAATTTCGAATTATCTCGCACCGACTAAATTCAACGTAAGAAGCTAGATTTCGCGAGACGATTCCAACCGTGGAAACTGCTTTGTCATCCGAGATCCGTAGAATAAATTTAGATTTTTAACCGAAATTACAATTTTCAGAATCGAAATTACGATTTTGGGTCTTTTCCAAAATTGGAATTTCTGCCCATTCTCCCCCTCCTTAAAGGAATCGCCCGAAATTCAGACAATCCACATCACACGATGCATATGCAACGTGCACTCTACCATGCATGTAAACAAATACTTAAATCTTAAACGACTAAACTACATCGACCTTCATCCCTAAACAAGTTATACAGTGGCCCAGACATGTCCCGTCCCATCGACTCTAATCGAACACCGACACAGCCGGGCGGTAACGCCAACCGGTATGCAATAGTGCCTACTCTCTCGAGTATCTCGAAAGGCCCAATAAATCTCGGCGATAGCTTCCCGTGCTTGCCGAACCTGACCACCTCCTTGTGCATCACCTTCAAGAAACGCGGATCCCCAACCTCGAACTCTAAGTGGTCGACGTCGCACACGCATAACTCTTCGCCCGTCTGAGCCGTGAGAAGACGCCGTCGTATCAAGCTCACCTTCTCGGAGGTGTCTCTAATCAAATCAGACCGTTGATGGAGCCTCCCACTCCCATTCAACATAATGGTGACCGCATGGCCTCCCATACAAGGCCTCATACTCTGCACACATCCGTGCACTCAGCCGATAACTCCAAGATTGGTAAAGTATCCCACTGGCGCAAATGCCCTCCCAAATAGCTCTTACGATCCAAGACGATGCTCAGAAGATGTCCTCTAATACCTGTATAGTCCTCTCAGACTGACCATCTGTCTGAGGGTGGAACGCTGTACTCATAGTCAGCCGTGTGCCCATAGCCTTTTGGAAACTCTTCCAAAAGTGCGTCATAAACCTCGGGTCCCTATCCGACACTATGGATACTGGTACTCCATGTAGCCTGACTATCTCTCGAATGTATAAACTTTAACTCAAGGCGAAGGTCATCCGCACGGCTAGAAAATGTGCCGACTCGTGAGCCTACCACCATCACCCACACCGCCATGCTTCCTGCCACCCGTGGCGCGGTCACAAAGTCTACCTGATGTACTCCCATTTCCACTCGCGATCTCCAATGGTCAAGTGAATTTCGCTGGTTTCTAAAGTATTCGCCTTAACTCCGTCGACATTGAGATACATCAGTTTAACAAAGTCCCTTTCAAGTGTCTCTTCATCCCACTAATAGTACTAAATGATTTAAGATCCCGGGTACATCTTCGTACACTGATGACCCGCAAATCGAGAGCAAGAAACTCCCGAGAATCTCCTCTCTAACCTACTAACTCGGGGGAACCACTACCCGTCCCCCTATATCAAGACTACCATCCGGCTGAACTATCTAACCCTCATCACCCGCAGACTGACTGCACTCTGGCCCCCGATGACCCATCTCGTCCCGCCACCTGACTCCAATCACTCGTCACGTGACTGCAGCCACCACTCCCAAGGTACTGAGTCCGCCGCTATACCTGCAGCCCAAACTCCGTCCCATTAGCCTCGAGCATCCGCCACTCCCGAGTAGCTATACTAGCCAACGCTCCTCGTGACTTCCGACTGAGTGCATCAAAGCCACTGCACTGGGCTTTACCGAGATGGTAATGCAAAGTGAAATCATAATCCTCAGACTTCCATCCATCTCGCGTCGCTTCATATCGAGGTCCCACAAGGTGAAAATATACGACTTTTATGGTCCGAGTACACCTCTAACTCCTCGCCGTATAAGTAGCGCCAATTCTTCAAGGCGAAGACTACGCCGCCTAACTCCATGTCGTAAAGGGTAATTCGCCGTGGATTCTTCAACCGACGAGAACCATAAGCTTACTACCTCCCGATCGCATCAAAAACACATCCCAACTGGCCCTCGAGGCATCATAATATTATCAGGTACTCGTCCCCTGCTTCCTCGGACTATCAAGATGGGAGCCAAGTAAGTCTCCTCTTCAACTCCCGAATGCCCCATCGCATCTGGGTCATCCCACTCCAAACTCGACCTCCTTCCGGTCAACCTACCATAGCCGCTATCCCTGAGAAATCCTCACGAATCTCCTCGTAATACACCTAATCCCAAGAAAACCACGCGTGTCTCGAAGATTGACACTGCCTCTCCCCAACTCACTGGCCTCAAACTTCTCCGAGTCGGGATCGACACCCGATGCCGATACCACACGTCCCAAACATCTCACCTCGCAGTTTCAAACTCGCACTCATCGAACTTAATGCACAACCGATGGTCTCAATGTTCTGTGAAACAATCCTTATGATACCATGCTCCCACTCGACCGGGAGTACATCAAGATGTCATCCACGAAGACTACGACAACCGGACTAGATAAGGTCAACACCCCATGCATGAGGTCCGCGAATGCCGCCGGCACATTCACAATCCAAAGGGCATCACCGTAAACTCCAAGTGCCCATAACGCGTCCTAAACTCGGGCCTTAGTGGATATCCGTCCCTAACCTCGCCGATGGTAACCAAAGGCGAAGGCCCATTCCTGGAGTAGATCTGCTTCCTCAACTGACAACAAATAAATCATCAACTTCTGCACGGGTACCAATTCTTGATCGTAACCTTGTCTGTCGAGAATCAATGCAATGGCTGATCTCGGTCTCTTCTTCTTCGCAAATTAACCGGCGCCCTATGGTGAAGTGTCAATCTAATGAAACCCTCATTAAGAAATATGTAAAGCCTAGACTCGAAGTTTCGCAACTCAACTCGTGCCATCCCATGGGAGTCATAGAGATAGTGAAGTACTGTGGTGTAACTTAATCAAGTCTACTAATTTCCGCTGAGGTAGTCCACGAGTTCATCCGAAAACATCCACATAATCTATCACTCACTAAGGCAGATCTAAGTCCGGTCTCTCCTCTTCCCCAGTAAGGCTCGCTTAGCCAACCCGCTTAACTCATCTCCCGACACTGACTCGTATAATCGTCTCTGGGCAAAATATCATGCCTGGTCTCTCAAATACCACACGAGTACTGGGTCCCGCGCGTAGCCAGAACCCTCCTATGCTCACAATCGATAACGACCCCAGGTGCCAAATTAATCCATCCCGTGGATGACATCGAACTCCGACATGTCCATGATCCTCGTGTCTATCAGGAGTGTAGTCCCCGAGACCCAACTCGCAACCCTCGACATATCATCCTTATTCTCTCCCTAATCAATAGGGGAGAACTCACATACAAAGTCTCCTCCAAGGTCTCTGTGAGGTCCTCGCCTTTCCACCATATTGCCTCACTTCTACCGGATCACAGTTTGTCTATCCCCGGGTAGTGTCGAGGTAATTTCTATAACCTCTTAACACCTTCTCAATCAGATGAACCAATGGTCTACCACCATCTGATCTCCTCCCCGTGAATGCCTGAGGATGATGAGCCCCAACCTGCATGAGGCTCAGACCTCCCGACTACCCGCTATGCTACCAGGCAATAGTACTGCCTCAATACCTACAAGCCTCAAGAAAGGCTCCGCGATCAAATACCGGTGGTGTCTCGATCAAGACTCGGACGCCCTCACGGTCCCTCGTCCTCACTAGCCATCTATGTATTTCCAATGGCAACAAGAATAATTTAATTTTCTATCACTAACTAGCAATGCATATGCCAATTACTAATGTATTCTTGACAACCAAGGAACCCGACCCGCTTCATTTCCTATGGTGCTAAATCTAACCACTCAATTTATTTATTTCAATAAGGTTCCTAAGCTTCTTGTTCATTTATCCAACTCTAAGGTCATAGCCTAACCTATAGCATTCTGTAATCTTTTTCCTATACACAATACACCATGATACAGTACTTCACAACAACTCGCGCAATCACAATTTCAAATGGTACAAATACAATACAAGATTCTAAGGCATAATGCACTTGACACTATTCATACACAAAATTAGTTCATACACCAAGTCTTTGCATTCATAAGCAATGTAAGACATAATTTCATTTTTTTTTAAACAAATCATTTTGATCAACAAAAATTTCCTTTTTGAAAATTTTATTTTTCGAAAATTTTAGCTCATTTGATTTGATTTTTATTTTTAATTTTTTTTTTTTGAAAAATTTTGTGATGAACAGTGTTCATGAACCCGGTTCATGAACAGTGTTCAAAGGTTGACTCAGAACAAAGATCAGTCAACCGGGGTCAAAACAGCCGAGTGCACTAAGGCACAAAATTGGCTGCCTGTACCAAGGCCAGCCGTGCCCCTCATGGCCGCCAGAGTCACGCCATGCTGGGCCACAGGTCAGCGCCCCAAATTGGCCGCTTGCCTCCGCCCTCGCGCCCTCAGGCGTGAGCCCAGCCGCCCCAAAGACCCCGCCAAGGAAGGCCCAGACGCCAGCCGCCTAGTTAATGCTCAAATGAAGGTGTACCCCATTTCCGTGTTCCCCGACCATTTTTTTTTCTCATTTCCAAGAGCCTCCTCGCTATTCTCCATACACATGCGTTGGCTCAACACCGTAATTCCTACACTCAATAATTTTATGCGTTCACTTTTAAAATTTATTTTAAATGGTTTCATTGTTCTTAAACCAAATAAATTTAGTAAAATTTATTTCTTTTTTTATTTCCTTTGTTCCACTTACAATAATCGAAAACTCTAAATTTGTTTTCCAACACACCTACGTGCTATTTACCTAAGCACACAAACATTCATATCATACACACATGATCACACATTATTCATAAAATCACACGACAAATTTATCAAATCACACAAAACACATCAAACACATGCATGTCATGTCCTAGTTTTGTCCCATGATTTCCTAGGTAATCTCATACCTAAACTCAACATCAAACCACACCTAGTGGTGATGTTCTTACTCGACTATGGCCTAAGCCCAAATCCTCAATCTCTAGGTTTCCATATACCTATACTCTACATCAAACCACCCAAGGGTGATTTACACCAAACCCGAGCTCCTAGGTATTCGTATACCTAAGCTTCCTGGAGCACCAAGTTGTGACGCCTGTGATCCTCGGGGTCCGTTGACTCACCAATAACCCGCTGGTCACTGGGTGGAATGCTCTAACCCGACATTTTCACGAAAAATCTAGCAGTCTCCTTTCAGACAGGAGCCTCTACCCAAAAACAAAACCTGTATATAACTTGTCCCAAACATCAATATCATGAGTACAAACAGCCTCTTGGGCCCAATATAACACTACTCATCAATATATATATATATCTAACTATATCCAATAGTTTCTAGAGTTCAATTGTTTTTACTCTTATACAACATATATTAAAATTAAAACAATTCTAATACATGTAGAACCATCAGCCACATCTCTAGCCTCTTCTAAAACTCGCCCAAATGAAATATTCCCTCGCACGCTTCCCGTACCTATAAAATAGCATCCCCGACACAGGTGTTTAATGCTCAAGAAGGGAATCACCGTAATGGATACTCTCCACCTAAGTGCATATGCAATGCTCCAAAGTAAACACACATTCAAGCAAATGCATGATCCTACTTGAATGTCTAACTGACCATCTCATACCCCGAGTCCTCACCGACTCCCTCACACTCGCCTAAGCCTCGTATGAGAATTATTATGTTTTAAATTGCGGGACAACCCTCCGACGTATATATCAATCATTGCCTCCGACGACACATTATTATTTATAATTACCCACCGATGTATATCAATCATTGCCTCCGACGATCGATATTTTGGCATTTAACTAATTCCTCCGATAATTATCATTTTAGACAACCCTCCGAAACCATTTTCTCTATACTCATCTCATGCACTCAATTCCTATCGTCCTGTGGTGTCCTGCATATGCACGCACGATGCCAATTCCATTACAGCCTATAACACATGCAAATATATAAACATGCATATATTCACAAAATTAAATCACACAATCATGTTATGTAACTCGCATTTCATCACATCAAAATTAGCTCATGGCTATCATCAAACACAAGCAATTCTACTTGAATTACTCGACTAAACACATTAATTCACAAAATTTATTTTTTGTGAACACTATTCTCGGGAATAGTGAAACCCTGCTACTATTCCGTAAAAAATCACCAATCATCTGTCACTTAGTGAACCCGGTTTCACTACTACTTCGCCTCATTCCAATCAAGACATGATTTATCACATAATTGCACAACCAATGACCCAATCAGCCCGTACAGCCACAAATGCCCACTGAGTTCTAACATTTTTTCCACTTCGGTTCCAAGCTTTGAACCGATCAACTACATTCAAGGCCTCAACCAACCGAAACATTGTAAAGTACTTAAATGAAGTGTAAAACCCAAGTATGAGAACCCCTACTTCTGAGTTTGATGAAACTCCCTAAAATCGATCCCACGCGTAGGCCTCCGCTGCAGAACAACTTCCTTCTTTGTCCCGAAGAATTCGACGCAACAAATCAGCCTGCACCCCAGAGAGCATGAAGACTCTCTCACTAGAACCTACCATTTTTGGCTACTGGAAGTTCCTGCACGTTTTCTTCTCTTTTCAATTTGAGAAGATGAGTACTATGCAAACTTTTGTCTTATTATCATTTAAGACAAATTCTAAATGACCATTTTGTCCCTTCTTTCTCACTACATTCTAAGACTATCTACCGGCCCATTTTCATCATCATTTTTCTACTCGGCGCCACTTATGGCAATATGCGTACGTGTTATACGCGATTGTCAAAGATCGTAAAATCGTTTTTACAAGACTAAACGCGATGCCCGAAACGGTTCGACGCCATACTGTATTTCTCATGGTGACGATTCCAACGATTTAAACTGCTTCATCATCCGAGATCTAGAGAATAAATTTCGATTTTTAACCGAAATTACACTCAGAACCGAACACGATTTCGCTTCTTTCCAAATCACTTCTGGCCTTACATTCTCCTCTTAAAAGGAATTTCGCTCAAATTGTGACAATCATATCACTAACATGCATATGCAACGTGCACTCTACCATGTATGTAAATAGTAATTTAAATCTTAAACGACTAAACCACGTACCTTCATCCCTAAACAAGAAGGGATAGGCGGCCCGACAGGTCATCGCTCCATCGCTGACCTCCTCCACTCCATGCGCCATAAGACCACCAGCCCCACAGCCTTAAGGGCCACAAAACCCGATCACCGACTATCAAAATACATACTGGGCCCCTCCTCAAACTCCACTCCGTGACGCTTCGACTCTATGTTCTTGAGTTTAGAATCTAACCATAAACTGGTGGATGGAATTTGGTACTCATATCTTTACAGAAAATTTAATTATTGCACGAAGTGTTCTATTGTATTGACATGTGATGAAAATGACCCCACATAACGCTCATATTTTTGACCGATTTAGGTCGTGACAAATCGGGAAATCGGGCTAGTTTCCTTCATGGAAATTGTAGCTACATAAGTGAAATTGATGTTAGGCTTTTGAATCATCAAAATTGGACCTCTATAACTCGAGTTATGGTCTATTTTCTAGGATTGCCACAGGCTGCCCTGTTTTGACCCCATACACTATCCAGATTTTGGGACTAATTTCTGGTTGGGAAAAAAAGGGAATTTGGACTATTGCCAATATAGTTGAGTTTGTAAAAATGGTAAGAGGGTCGTGATCGGACTCTTACGGACTGTATTTAAGAGTATTATTCTGATATTTTTAACTTAAATATGGATAAATGGGTCCTGATAAATGGGACACAACGGTGTGATATCGTGCTATACGATATTCACAAGTATTCCGAGAGTTGATGGATAATCAACGAACCCCAGGATTTTTGGGTGTCACAAAAAGTCTTATCGGAGTGAATCATGTATACATTACAGTACAATTTCTATGTGTTTTTATAGCTCAACTTGCATGATTCACATTCATATTCACTGATATTGCGCTCATCCCCTATACTATAATGTTTCATAGAACATGGCAATATTGGAATAAAAAAGGAAGCTAACAATAGAAGAGAGGACCAAAGCAGAGAATGCAGCAAAATGTGTAGCAGATCGTTTCTGCAAGAAGAATGAGGAGACCCATGTTTGCACAGAGCCAAGAAGAAATGGCGGAGACTATGGCCACGAACCCGAATGCCAGAGCATGGCTGCCTCTGCACGCCGCAAAGAAGCTCCCACGTGGCGTAGCGTGGTCTCTCATTCCAAAATGGGAGCTCTAAAAGTTATGATATTTTGGGCCATTGATGGGCCTGAGTTCCGAGGTATAAAAAGGGAGCGATTTCGAGGCAAAAGGGGGATCGATTGACAAAGAGAAGGAGAGACGAATAGAGATCGTGAAGACGGACTCGAGATCGCGAAGACTACTCTTTTGTATTCCTTTCTTAATTCGTGATGTTGAAATATTTCAGTTTGTACTGAAAATCACTATGAACCAACTTTTCTCTCTAGGGTTTTATCAACCCTAACCACACCATTATGGATTAATACTTTAATTGTGTTTTATTTAATATTGATATGAATTTCTATGGTTGTTTTTCTCCTGAATTTAATTACATGTCATTCTTTGACCAATTGTGGCATACAAATGCTAGGAGTCTGATATCGAGAGATGATGACTGGTAGGGACATGGGTAAAGCAACACTCGTCGACCAGGAATGTAGATATCCCGCTCCGTGTAGCACTAGGGTTTGCACATTCATGCATCTCGGAGTCGAGGGGTCGAAGCAGAGATGCAATACACCCCACTAGCGAGATGGGCAATTATATCTCGAGAGAGAATATCTTGTTGACACTATCAACCCGCTAATAGAAATCATATGGTATATTAAATAAATGTGCTATCTAGGTTAAAATCCATCAGGTGTGGTAGGTGAAGGCAAAACCCTAGGTTTTCTCATCATTACCTTAAACCGAAACTTTAATATTAGGCTTTCTTTAATTCAGTTAATTTATTCATAATTCGCTACAAGACTAGATCCAAATATTGTCTAGGTCACTAAATCAGTACTTAGCACGCTTCTCTTCGTGGAAACGATATTTGACTAGCCACTATACTGCGTGAACTCGACGCGTATACTTGCACATACGAGTCTGCATTTTTTACCAACTTTTACACGCTCACTTTCAGTCCGTCAAAGTCCAATCCTCTTTATTATTATTATTATAAGAAGAGGGTTAGAAACCCGACATTGAATGTGATTAATGGAATTACAAGTATTCTCCATCCAAATGAGTATTTTGAATCAATTTACTCTGATTAAATTTTGTCATGCCGGTTAAAATTGAAGTTATTAATATGAATTAGATTTTATAACGTTGCTCATTATCTTAATTATTCACATTTCTTCTTCCTTCATATTTTATGACATGCCTCAGCACTGCACCACTTACTAGTTTAATAAAAAGTCTATAAAACTATCCAAATTAAGCCTAAAACGTGGAACAACAACTAAAAAACTAAAAAATTAAGAATGATATAAAATTTTGAAAATGGTAAAATTGCCCTGCTCCCCCATTCTCAGCCCAATCCCATGCCCACGCACCCAAACTAAAATAAGGGTTTATCATACAAGATGGTTAGATTACATTTACTATAAGACAAATGTGCTAATTGTATAAAGGGTATACAAACTTATATTTCTCATAAGATTTTAATTTTTTTATCTGAAATCTCTTTCCTAAGTCATACTAATACACCAACTTAAGACATTCTTTATATGTATTGATTAATGTCATACTTAGTTCATACATAAATGAATAACCCAAGTACATGTTTATGTCATAAACTTTCACAATTAAAAATTATGGTTGATTTCATTTGTTTCCTTATTTCTTTCATCAATACCATGAAAAATATACATATAATACTTTTTAATAAAGAAAAAAATGGGATTTGTTATAATGTATAAGGTGATTACATTAACCGTACTAAACAAATATACTAACTGTATAAGTGGTGTATAAATTTGCATTTTTCATGGAATTTGAAATTTTTTTTTATTCGAAATCTATTTCTTACATTGTACAACCTAGGACATTCTTCCATGATTTTTTTTAGAATTCAGGCATTTTGAGTATATATGTTAATATACTAAAGCTTTATTGATATGCTATATTATAAATATTATATTATCATTTTTAATTCATATTTTAAATTTTAAAATCATGGGTTAACACCTTTGTATTATAGTTTTAAAATTAAATACTAAAATAATTATTACTATTTTTTTTGTTAAATTGTTAATATTTTTATGCTCTAATACCAAATTGACGTAACTTAGCTACGAATAATTATAAAATTAAAAAAAGAAAGCGAATAAAATAAACGGAACGTAAATTATGTTAATATTAACTGCACCGCTAAAAACAATAACATAAGGTCATTTATAAAAGACCAACAAAAATCATAAATGTATAACCAAAATCATAATCTGATAAATCCAAAATCCTAACAGATAAATCCAAAAATCCTAACAGATAAACTAAAAAGACTAACTGATAAATCCAAAAAATATAATTAAATAAATAACTAATAAGTAATATAATCGACTTTGCTTCCTATCTCGCTAAAGCCTTATATGTACTTACCCACGCTTCCATGAGCTTTATTGATATGCTATATTATAAATATTATATTATCATTTTTAATTCATATTTTAAATTTAAAAATCATGGTTAACACCTTTGTATTATATTTTTAAAATTAAATACTAAAATAATTATTACTATTTTTTGTTAAATTGTTAATATTTTATATTATTATTTTTAATTAAACAATAATTTAACTTGTGGATAGTTTTTTTTTTTTTTTAAATTTTTTAAATATAAAAGTATAAATTATTTGTATATTTAAAATATTAGAATTTATTTTTATATTTATTAAATTATTTATTGTTGTAAGGGAGTGTATTTATATATATTAAAAGTTCATTTACTTTAACACATTTATTACACAAAAACAAAAATCTAATAAAAAAAAATAATGAATAAATAAATTTTAATATATAAACTTTTTACTTAAATAGATTTTCAAAATAAGTGAAAATAAGATATTATCCTATAAAATTAATTAAAAATAAAATATTTGTTGAAACCTATTCATTAAAAATAGAATATTAAAAATTATAAAATTAAGGTATTTAAAAGATTAAAAAGGGTGGGTATTTGGTATGGTAAAAGTATGAAAAAAAAAAAAAAACCTAGGTGGTTAAGAGAAGGCATGCCGTGGGTGTGGGGAGATAAAAGGGGTTCGGGTTATGGACATTTTTGTCTCTTCAACATGTATAACTTTATGTTTAATTTGAGTGATTTCATAGGCTTTTATGAAATATAAGTAGCATCGATCTACCTCTTAAGCATAATTCTCCCCATAAAAAGAAGTGTTCTGACAATCTTTATAATTGTCAGATTTTTCGTGCAATGCATCTTAATATAGAATGAACTTTACAACCATCAGATCTACCCACCGTACAACAACCATGGTTGATTTTCATGACTAATAAGAATTTTTGGTGCAACTTAATATTCTATGAACTTCACAACCATCACACACCTACCACACAACAACCATTGTTGATTTTCATGACCAATAACAATTTTTGGTGGATATTTTTATAACTTCCATATCAAATAAACTATGTTTGAAGCTCACTTATAAAATTTAGATAACTTAAACTATTGGATTACTTGCTAACTAATGTTAAGCAACTTAGAGGGCACCATGTGCAATCAAGGCAACATTAAGAAATGTAACATTTACATTACACAAAATGTTAGGAAGCTTTCGATTTGGGATATCCGTAATTTCAAAAAAAAAGAAAAAAAAAAAGATGCAAGCTAAGATCTATCCCATATCCACGTGTACTCCCCTGGACCGAGAGACGCGTTTTATCATCCTTTTACTGAATTCCCATTGGTGAAAGTTAATGCTTTATCTAAAATTATATATATATATATATATATATATATATATATATATATATATATATATATATATATATTTAAAAAGCTGATTGAGAATCATTTGAGTAAGTTGGCTCATCGAGCTTAATATGAAATTCCATCATCATCGTTGTTGTTGATTTCTTGCACCTCACAATTTAACCAATAAGATATTTTTGCAGTCTTCATATCTCATAACCCAGATGTTTTTTTTGTTTGTTGAATAATCTCATAACCCGAATGTTTTTTTTTTTGAATAATCTCATAACCCAAATGTTAATTCTAGGGTTTCTCTCTTTCTCTCAAAGCTTAGGTAAAATAATTAAATAAAATATTAGATTTTCAGGTTGAAACATATGAAATGTTATTTCTAGAGATCAAGACTTTCATTATTCTTTAATCAAATAATCCCCCAAAAAACGTAATGAATAACATGAGTAAAAAGCATCCCATTAATTTAAGAAAACAAAAATAATTTGAAAGTGAAAAATACAAAATGATTCTTAAAAGGTACATTTATAGGTTCTTAATCCTTTGTCTATTCTTTCATCTAACAAAATCTAGGAAGAATGGTTCACGTATGTCGCTCCAAGTCATCTGCGATCTATGTCCGACTATTATGTTTTAGGTATGCCCATATGAATGGTATCATAATCATCCATTCATTATTTGTTCACGTTGATCAGAAATTTCATAACTAATCATTCATTATCGACATCTTCAATGGTGGGTGGAATTAATACATGAAAATTTGTTGATATTATTACTATCTTCTCTAATTCTTCACATGGATACAAAAAAAATTAAGGCAACGCACCGACGTGGTGCACATCTCAATTCTCAGCACTGAAATTGCTAAGATTGGTTATGAACAAATTAAGAAAAAAAAATAGTACATAACGTGTGTGTACATATATATATTTGTGTTTTTTTTTTGTAAGCACTTCTATCACTTGGAAAATACTGATTGCAGCATTAATTTAAAAAATATTCAAACAATTTCCGATATAATAGTCACTAATTACGACATTAACTTAAAAATTTTTTTAATGTAATAGGCACAAACTGCGTCATTCGTTACTGTTTATATATTAATTTAGACATTATTTTAATTTTTAACTTATATTAATAATTTTTTTTTTAAATAACCTATTTATCGATCTCTCAAGCTCATGAACATATATAAATAGGAAGAGCTGCACTAAGCTCGATTTTTTTATTATTAGAACTGAATTATTATCATTTTTTAGAATAAAGTTCACAAAAAAGTCCTATGGCAAAAAAGCTTGAGTTTATAAGCTAAAGCCTTTTTCAACCAAACCCTATATAAATTAAGAATAAACCTTATTCTCCATCCTCAATTCGGTGGAACTATGTCTTCTTCCCTCAGCCACCAGCGCGGCTCGAGCCGACAGTATTCTACTACTGACTAAGGACGCATCGAAGACGGAGCAGTCAATCCAGTCCTTCATCAGCTCCTCCTGTCCCCATATATCCGGAATCCACACACTTCCCGCCACCTCAAGTCTGTGTCTCTTCAGCTTCTCTCTTCCACTATCCGACGACGACGACAAACCCTCCGTTTTATCGGATTCGGCCGTCAAATTCCCTACAGACCCATCCCGTAATTCCGTTTCACGGCGCGTGGAGTACTCATCGCCGGCGATAGGAGACCTGAGACTGTCCTTGCGTGGTTCAACAACATCTCCATCTCGATCCCCGCCGGGCCGGTCGTGTTTAGATTTCTTCCGCTCCGGTGCAACTGTCTCATGATCCATTGAGTTGGTTTCTTTTTCCGCCATGAAAGCTGTGTATCTTCTTCCGCTCCCTTTCTTTCTTTCTTTCTTTCTTTTTTTCTTTCTTCCTTCCTGTCCTGTTGAAGATCACATGAAGTTTTATGTGTAGGAATAAAGGCCAAGAGAGAATGGATGGGGTGTTAGTTTCCACGTCACTCTAATGTGCTTTTGTATGGTGAATGACAGGTGTACGTGTCTTGATAGAAACTCTGGATTCCTTAACGTGTGGCGACAGGAAAAAAGAGGAAAAACAAAATTAAAATTTGAAAAAAAAAAAAAAGAAGAAAAAAGTAGTCACTAGGTGTGGTTCCATGGAAAAGGATTGTGAGGTTGGTTTTGATTTTGTGTTCGAGATTTTTCATTTTTGGGTATTTGTAGGCTTTTGAGTTTGTTGGGAAGGCTATTTATGGAATATTACTGGTCATATAGTGCTGGTTTTTACATTTATAGGGAGGGATGGAGAGTTGACGGTGGATGGAGTTGGACGGACGGCTATAGGAGATATTTTCTGATGTAAACCTCAACAACCACTCACTCACTCACCACTCCTTCATTTATATATATATATATATATATATATATATATATATATATATATATATATATATATATATAAGGCATATTCTTTTAATCTATTTTATTTTTTATTTTATTTTATAATAATGGATGTCCGGACTCCATATCAGTTTCTATAGGGAATTGAAGTTAAGCAATGAATAAACTTTCAAGTCACTTGAAGGGGACTTGAATGACTATTAGAATAGAGAAAAGAAATATTATTCTCCAAATTATTTTATTATTATTATTATTATTTTATATTTTACCAATAAATTTAAACATGTAATATTAAGTGGTGAATGGGCTAAGAAATTGTTGAGACTTTGTGGCATTTGAATCTTCTGTCCATAATTGATAGCGACTGACCACCACCGCCAGTCACATTGTGGTATTTATGCGAGAGCTACCATTCCACCTATTGTCTATTGTGTGTTACATGCTTTGGCGATCCGACCGACCATTAATCATACATTCATATAAGAATATAACCTCCAATATTATATTAATATCATTTCAAATTGTGACACTTCACCAAATTTCATCATCACTTGTTCGGATCTTCAACTCTTACGCATGTTTCATACTCATGCATGGTGCATTCGTTTTCCACAACAATACAACATGTAAGTAACGTAACATATATATCATTTGAATATTTTTCAAATGTATAAGACGGTTCACCCACTACCCAAAACATTCAAATTAAACACTCTATTAAGTATCTCTTAAATCAATAACATTCCATAATGATAAAGATACAATCAAATTGGAAATTATGTAAGACTTTTTTTTTTCATGAGGGTGAATATAAAAACTATTTAATTGTGACTAACATCGAAAATTAGGGTTTTAATTGGGCTAAACATTATCTATAAAGCATCTTAAAGATGATGTTTAATGTTTATATTGGATAATGAGAATTTTTTTATATAGAATAATTATATTGATTCAAACTAATAATATATCGATAGAAACATATAATTAAAATCGCTAAAATCATGGGATGATTAAAACAATATTCAAAAGTATCAAAGATAATAAATCGATTCAAAGCCTCTATACATTCGATGGGCCAGTTCTTTACACTATGCTGATTGATTAGTCACTTGCAAGTAACCGCCCACTGACTTTTTATTTTTTATTAAACACAAATTGCCCCCACTCGAAAAAAAAAAATCGCGCTCACAGCGCGAACCACTTCGACCATGTACAGCGGAGAGAGCATGGTCCAGCAGGACTATTGTCCCAACTGGAATTTTTGAATTTTTTTAACATTGCTGCTTGTAAGCTTTTACCATCATCATTTCCATCAAAATCCTAAAAATTTAACTAAAGGTTTTTTAACCCGATACACATTCTTATTAGATATTGTCCCCATTGAAGAAATTCTGTCACAATCGGATCACACACACATTCTATTACTTATTACTTAATTGTAATGCCAGTAGATGTTGAATGTATTACTGATCTGATTTATTATCTCGATCTAAGATACTTACTCATTCAATAACTCACACACAAATAAACGTCGTAATCTACGCATTTACGACTACCAAACGCCACACCATAACAAAGACTAAATCATGAAAAAAAAATAAAAACCAAGAATTCTGTAAAATAACCACTTTATTAAGAAATAAATGATAGAAAGAGATATAAATAAGTTATTTCAAATCAAGAATGACGAAAAAAAGAAAAAAAACATCTCCATTTTGCTTAAGAAAAAAAAAAACTAGCAAAGAAAAAATTGTGAGAAAATAAGGCTATAATTTTTTTTTATATTTTAATTTTGATTAGGAGAAAATTTTAAACATCAAATGTAAAGATGTTTTTTAAAGTCGTGATAGTTATTTTTAATAAAGAGTAAATAATATTTATATATTTGGGTAGGAGTTGTTATGAATGATATTATATATTCATATAATCTTAATGATATAATCTGATAATTAACGGCGGTGTTTACCTATTTAAGCTTACAAGCCTACGGAACATAACAAAAATATTTTATTTGTATATATGAGTAAAAACGAGGACACTTGCAGGCCAAATTTTAGAAATTAATATTGTTTTTAAAAGGTATTTAAGAAAATATAAAACAAGCAAGTTAAATAAACTTTTGTTTTACAAAAACATTGTTTTGAATATGAAAAAAACGTCGTTAATATTCGTATGTAAGAAATCCAAAGTTAGATCCGAAGACAACTGTTTGCAAAATGGAATGATTTGACCTCATAACAAAATGACAAGCAACTATCAATTAATAATAAAGAGGAAAATGAAAACAAAAATATGGTGTCGCCATCTTTCATATTGGATTCTGTGGAATAATGTCTCAACTCGTATGTACGTGCATGCATGTTGATGTTCACACGCTTGTTTCCACTCGGCCTCACGAATATTTCCCACCAATACGCACATATTTTCACATTAATTTAACGGTAAAAATGGAGAATACGCAGCTGATAATCAAAAGGGTTTCGAGCAGATTATAAAAATGGGAATTTTTTTTTTTTGGGTCAAAAAAGAAAAATAAATTAATAAGGTGGGCTGAAAAAGAAGGGGTTGTATTTAGCTGAGTGGGTATGAGATGAAATTTAATGACGGTTGTCCGAAGGCGAAGAAGTATTCAGCAACGAAGAATGAGGACAAGTGAAGCAACCAATAAGGGGCCATGGCACGTGTTTCACGTGGGTGTGTCCCAAAAACTTGTCTGGTCTTGTCATGTCTTTAGGTTATTTATTTATTTTTATTTTTTTGAAAGGGTCGTGTCTTTTAGGTTAAAGCCCCCGTTGTTAGTCATTTCGCCCCAAAAAACAATTATTAAAGTAAACTTGTAACCATAGTTGTACGTCTTTTCTGACCCTCTACAAAAAATGACATCATCTTATTACAACCCAAGTTTGGAAAATAGAAAAGAATGTTGATTGGATCACATACATTTGAAATTCACATAAAATTGTAAGAAATTTTATTGTTATTCTTTGGAATATATTTAATATCATAAATAAAAGAAATAGGGAAAATTATGTAATCTGATTCTATTTAAAAAAAAGTTTACGAGAAATAGGAAATCAAGGTCAAATTGACTTATTTAAAACACCATTTTAACCGTTAATAGTATCCTCAAAAAAAAAAAAAAAGAAGTAGATTGATTTTTTTTTAAATATTTTTTTTGAAAGATTCAAAAAAAGGAAATTAGAGTGTGTTAAAATATATATATGTTTTTGTGATAAAATAAAAAATATAAAAATTTGAAAATACTATTATTTTAATTTTAATTTTTTATGTATCTTTTTTATTTTGAATGTTTTTATTTCAAAATATTAAAAATATAAATTCGTAAAAAAATTGAAAACTATAAGAAATTAATGAAGTTCTAATATTTTATAAAAATATTTATACTTTAAAATCTTTATGAATTTATATTTTTAATATTTTAAAATAAAAACATTCAAAATAAAAAAGATAAATCTAAAAATTAAATAATAGTAATTTCAAATTTTTATATTTTTAATTTTATGCACAAACATATTATATATATTTTAAAATACACTCTACTTTATTTCTTCTTTTTTTTTTAATATTTCTGTTATTTAAAATATAAATATTAAGTTTTTTGAAATTATTAAAAAAAAAAGTTTTTTGGAACATTTTATATTTCACCACCTAAAATCAAGGATTCAAGATTTCCTTCCTTTGTAAACATTTTTTTTTTAATTAATTGTCATTGGCAGAGTCAGAAAAGTGTGGCAAGGGAGGGGAAATTTTAAATTTTTTATTTTGGAGCAATAATAACTGTCTGTTTAGGAAAATTATAGTATGTCTGACCATTCTTCATTTTTGGTTCATCTTTATATCAGGAGATTTGAATTCAAAAAATATACTACAATCATACTTTATTTTCATCTATATATGTGAAGATGTGAATAGTAATTATTATACCCATGTTATTTTAATATTATACTAATATTATTTTATTATTTTATTATTTTATTCTTATAATAATAAAATTATTATTTTTAATAATATTTTTATAACATATTTTATTTTTTAAGATATATTTATTTTTATTATTTATTATTTATTAATTTTAATATTTTCCATATACAATATAAGAAATGATTTTAATAAATTTGAATAATTTAAATTTTTATCAAAATTATCTTTTGATAATGATATAATACATTTTTATTTATATTGTAAATACAAGGCTTTAAGATTTTAATTAACTAGTTCAATAATTTTTTAGAAATAAAAATGCAACTTCAAATTGAAAATAAAAAATAACATAGAGATTACATCATATGATATTTTACATATCATTTACTTAAACTACTACATTTGAGCTACAAGAATTGTTATACATTTATCATAAATACTCAATTAATGCATTTCGAAGTGCATAATGAACTTTTTTTTCTTTAATTTATTTATGACGAGTAAGGAACTATTGAAATTGTATATTTTATCTACTATCATATCAACTTCTGGAATAGACATCACATTAAAATCAACAATGCTCCCATAAGTTTCAACTTCATGCATTATTATGCATGCTGGCATAATATCATGGAGTATTTGTTTCTCCCAATAATATCATGAAATACATGATTCCATATCTAATCCATTCAGCGAATATTTCTGCGTAAAATAATTGAGATTATCAAAAATGACTATGAAATCCTGCCATATATCAAGTGGTCATACTACTGGTAATTTAAGTAATTTTGATTAATATGATGGTGGAAATTATGGAGATGATATACCACTATATTAGTTTTTATATCAGATTTTGCCATTTTATTAACGTAATTTTATTATAGCTTTTATTAATATTGTTTTATTTTCTAATATAATAAGATGCTCTATACTATAATATTTATTAGTTTATTATGTAATTTTAGGTTTTTAATATATTTTTATTTATTTAATATAATTTCATATTTATGTTTAAATAAAAATAATAATATTTCATATACCATATTCCTAAAAATATTCTAATTTGATAAAATAAAGATTTGAAAAATGAATAGTGATTTTGAGTTAAAAATAAAGATTGTTGATTGGAGTTGTAGATAGAGATTTATGATTAGAGATGCTCTTAATCACTACATTACATAGCTAACTTGGCCTTAATAATGTCCCCTAAAAATAATTCTGCCTCCTCTGAATTTATTTTTTGTGTCCATCACTGCATTTGCCCTTTGGTATATGCTGGCTCTGCTCCGCTAGTACTGATTGTATATGCAACCTTAACAAACACAAACTCGATTTTTTTACTAACTCTATATGCATAATTGAAAGGTAAGAAACAATGAAAGAGGAAATAAGATAAAGATAATAGGTAGATTGCACTGTATAGACGGACTGGTTAAGCCTGATTACTGCATTTGCAATTTAACCCGACTTTTGGGCCAATAAATTAAATGTTTATCCGATTCTAATTTCGGTTAGACGGGATTAAACTTAACGAATACCTAAATTATCACCTCCAAACTAGATACGAGGCTACAATGATGACATATATAAATAATGGAAAAAAAAACCTTTGGCCCCTTACAATAGTGATTGAGACAATTGAAGTAACACCTTTTGGTATACATGGAATGAAAGGATATTGATTTGTCTTGCAAGCATCATCTCGCACGGTCGAGTCACTAATAGAAGGATAATGTTGGAGGCAAAAATCAAGGCCTTAAATTTATATACATATAGGAGGAAGTAAAGCTACGTAGAAAAAAAGGAATAATGCATTCTCAATCCCTTATACTTTCATATTTTTTTGCATTTACTCATTTGTGGACCTTACATTTTTTTTATTATTATGCGTTTCACACTCAAGCGATACTTGTTTCGTATTTTGAAAACCCATTTTTAAAAAACAGTTTTCAATTGCCATTTTTTTTTGGTTTTCTTTTTAAAGGAAAAAAAAAAAACTCTGAATGTGACTTTTGATAAGAAAAGACGAATATAGGAAAAATCGAGTCTAGATCTAGGGATTAGGTTATCTATTAGGAATGTACGATGAAAATGTAACACTCATCAAAACCCTTAAAATCGGGTTTTTACTAGAAAAATAAGGAAAATATGATAGCAGCTGAATACCATGTTACTATAAAAATCGGGTTTTGATTGAACGATCAATGAATACCATGTTAGGAAAAATTGCAGGCTGTAAGACGGTTGGAAACAGAAAATGATAGCAGCAAGCAGTAGGCTCGGTGTACAATAGCAGCAGGCTAGTTGCAAAGCAGCAGCAGCAGGAGGATGGTTGTCACAAAGCAGCTGCAGGAACAAGGTTGTTGCAAAGCACCAACAGCAAGCTCGGTTCACAGCAGCAGCGGCAGTAGGGACTGGTGGTGAACCTGGTAGGTTGGAGATAACAACAAAAAGGAGATGATTAAACACTGCTTGCAGGACTCGATTCCCGTGATATTAACAATTCTTCGCATTCAGCATTTAATTTTGCCAGAACAACAAAGATTTAAGCATTAACATCAAAGAATGGCGGAGGTGGGGAACGAAGTTTTCAGATGACAGGCAAAACAAGTTTGAATTTCAAACATATAGCCGTTTGACATTAAGATTAATGTTAGTACAATAGTATATTTAAAAGTATTGGTATGTGTGTTTTGAACAATAGATGGAGGGTAGGAGAATGGTTAAAGTTTTGGCTCACCCAACCCATGTTCAAACCCTACCGTATACATATATAAGCAAACGCCAAAGATTGCTCTACATCTTATACTTTGTTTCTGTTAAGTTGTCTTATATTTTAATTAATTTTTTATTTGATTTTGTCAACAACTAACCACGCTCTCATTGCTGGATGTGATTTGAATTTCTGATTCATAAAACCTCCCCACATCGGAAAACTACACCGTTTCTTCGATGGGTAGTTTCAAAACCACTTTGTTTTATATATGAGAAGAAGGAAGATGTAGTAAAATACACTGTAGATTCGAACAAAGGTAATGTTTATCGCACGTATCAACAAAACAGAGAGTGATTCGGAAATTGCTTATCTTGGGGACGACGTTGCTATTTAACTGCATGCACAAATGAGGCAGAGCCACGAATAGTCTTAAAGAGAGCGACCTAATTCGTGACTCAAGCCATCATTCTCTATCTGTTGTAGTTTGTTGTTCCTTTCATCTGTATTGCATTTCCTAAGGTAATATCTTTAACAATTAATTAATCCAAAACGTTTTGCCATTAAGAATAAATTAAATGAAAAACGTTTGGAATTAAATGAAAACGTTTAGAATTAAATACAAACTTAATTTTAGAATTTGAATTTAAAATCAAACGGTTTTGTATTTACCGTGTTTTTATGTTTAACTTTGGACCGTTTTTTATTTTAAAATACTCTAAAAGTAAGGTTTTTATTTAGGCTTACAAAAAAAAAATTGATTTGGAGCAAAACCGAATTTGTCCCGGATTTATTCATGCACGAGGGGAGGCAAATCTATTGATTTGCATTGAAATCGGGCTTTCTGCCCATTTCTTGTGCGCGTGATGGCTCGCGCTTTTCTCAAGCATGCATGTGCTCATAATCAAATTTTTAAGATATAAATCCATAAAGACTTCGTTTTTCCACACGAGACAACACATTTTTGAAAACTATTGTTTACTAATATACCAAAGACAAGCAATAACAATATAATAGTACACCAGATATATATAAATTAATAGAAAGATAAATAAATAAACGAAGTCATATGAGAAAAATGTGTATTTGAATAACTAATCATAAGCGTTATCGTTAGGAAACAATGTTAGTGCAATAATAAAATACAAAATATTCACAATCAATTATAAATTTAGTCATAGATTAGATGCCAAGTTCTTTATAAAAAGAATACATGGGATGTCAGGTCCCACGAAGCTTATTTATCTGTTATACAAATTAACTTCACAATATATCATTTTATAGAAACTATATAATTAATCATGTGTTTATAATTTTTGAAAACCGATTTGAAATTGAAGTTTTGAAAATTTGAAGTTTGAAATTGAAATTTTGGAAATTGAGGATTTATAAATAAAATCTTAAATTTGAGATTTTTGAATTGAAATTTTGGAAATCAGAGATTTTAAATTGAAAATTTGAAATTAGGAAATTAAATTTTGGAATTGGGATCTTGAATTTTGGAATTAGGGCTTTGAATTTTAGAAATTGAGAATTTGAAAATTTGAAATTGGAAACTTGAGAAGTTGAAATTGGAAATTAAGGGACTTGAAATTTGAAATTAGTGCAATTAAAATTTGAAATTTGAAATTTTATAAATTTGAAATTGGAAGTTTGAAACTTTGAAATTGAATTTTGAAATCAGAGCACTTGAATTTTGAAATTAGGATTTAAATTTTGGAATTCACTTAGAATTATAGAAATTGTGAATTTTGGAAAGAATTCTTCTTTTTTTATTATTATTATTTAGAAAATTTTGGTTTAAGAAATTTGGAAAATAAATAAATAAAACATAAGAGATAAGCTAGCATAGTGGGGGCTTTTTAAAATAATACTATTTTAAAATATTATTTAAAATAAGGTACAAAAAATAAATATTTATGAATCTATAGCACTTAGTGCCAGCGCCTCACATAGGCATTTTAATGTACTTCAAGTCGCGCCTTCAAGACACGATTTAATAGAATTTAAATCGCTATTTCAAACACGATTTCAAGAAAATTCGAAGTCGTGTTCTCAAGACACGACTCAAGCAGGTAGATTCATATCGTCTCTCAAACACGTATCATGTAAAATTCAAGTCGTGGTCTCTCAAACACGATTTCAAGAATTCAAGTCGTGGTTTTAAGACACGACTTCGCAGGTAATCTAAGTCGTGGTCTTCAAAACACGATTTCAAATGGTGAAAATCTCGCCGTGGTCTTCAAAATGATTCAGCAGGCACTGCCGTCTCAAGACACGATTTCAAACTGTGGTCGTGGTCTTCAAAACACGATTCAACAGGTCTTAGTTATTTTGAAGACACGACTTCAAGCAGGAATCTCGGTCGTGTCTTCAAACACGATTTCACGTATCTTAAGTCGGTCTTCAAACACGATTCAAGTAAATTTGTCGGTCTTCAAAACACGATTTCAAGCAGTAAAATCTAAGTCGCGGTCTTCAAAACACGATTTCAATGATAACTCGCACACCAACAATCTTCTTCCCTGATTCAACAGTTCATAAATAAAAAATCAAAAGTGTCCTTTCAACATCAATAAACTACCCAATGATAATGTCCAAAATATATATTAATGTCCAAAATGATAATGTCCAAAATATATAGTAATGTCCAAAATGATAATATCCAAAGTATGTGTTAATAGAAAGTGTCTAAAAAAGATTCTAAGACAGCGCCACGTTCAACTTATACATAAAACCACTAATGCGTGCCACATGAAGGAACCTTCTTCTTTCTTTGTATCGCTTCCATCATATACTTGCATCTCCGATATATTAGAAGCGACCCCACGCGCACTCCGAGCATCCTCGCCCCTGCTCTCTTCCTCGTCCACGCCCCGTCCCGCCCTCGTCCGTCCCTTGATCTAATGGTCGTGGTGATGACATAATTAAAAGGCTGTTAGCAATGGAGCAGATGGCTCTCGACTCCTCATGATGGTACTCAAGATGTATGTGCATTTATGAGGTACTTCAAGAGGCATGGTGAACTCAGTTCGAGGTGGTGGGCCGGGGTATGAATGCATGTGGTGCCACATCATCGTAAGAACAGGACGCAAGGACGTGGGCTTGAAGATTTATCTTATCTACATTGCACCCTCTCAGACGCTTTCCACCTCTTGTATATTTACCCTGTTGGCCTTGTTTTAACTCCTCCTTCGCTCATGCCTCTTCTACCTCGAGAGGGTAACTGTGTCTCATCAATGTTGGAGGATCCTTGAAGTCTATCCATTTCTTGCAATAATCAAGTAATGAGGCATAATCGATTTAATGTCATGGTCATCCGGATGTGCTAGATGGTATATTTGTCGCAAGGTGTTATTCCTACATAATTAAAGAAAAAATAAAGTTAAATATTTATTCAAATTGTGGCAAATGGTGTAAGAAAAGAAAATTTTCTGCAAGATTTTTACAATAATATGTGAGAAATGATCCATGAGGAGTAACAAATAAACGTGCAGGATCGAACGATACCAAACCATATATGGACTATTATATGCAAGTACTTCGAAAAGCTTCAAGATCGGGCAATATGGTCACATCGAGGTTCCATCTTTGAATATATTCTGATGTCGATCCATCCACTATCTTCTGTTTAATTTCTTAGATCATATCATGCAAGATGGCCTCAGATCACAAGCCTCCTGAACCCGCGCATCCCCAAACCTGCCTCTAATACTCTATCTCTACGGCCACTCTATAATGTGAAAACATATGAGGAGATGGTCATCCATATGTCAATACTCGTATGGCTAATACGCCGGAAGTCTGACTGAAAGACACATCCGTGTATGGCCGCGATAATCTACAATCAAAGAAAAAAATAAAACCGATGAGAAACTATTATAAGAAATAAAAAACTAAACAAAAAGGTTATAAGTAAGAGTATAGCAAAATGGTAGTAAGTAATAGTACAACAAAATGGTTAGTTGAATATTATTTCACTTGATTTGATCATAGTCGATCCAATTCGATATTCTATAATGAGCTGTGAGCGTGAGTGATATCTTCGTAGTGCAAACTCATCTCTCCAACTAGTGATATAACAAATTAAAGAAAATGGTTATAAGTAATAGCATAACTAAATGATTATATTATATTGATGATATATAAAGTTGTTAGCATTATATATACCGTAGCCCAATGGAGGTCGAGGCAAACGTCTGGTCACGTGGTAATCGACGATAGTCGTTGAGGTGCAATGAAAGGAAATCTATCCCATATCCAAATGTAATATAATGAGTGGATTACATAGCACACGTGCGATATGGAGATGCTCGACACAACTCCCTATACAACCAAGCCAAACAAGCACTACCCCAACTGTAGGTACCTGCAGTGTCGAAGTCTTTCAAAAATGGCAAGAACATCAAATGAACTTTACTATTTGACTTGTCTGCAAAAAGGCATCCACCAATGAGTCAGAATATATAAGCCCTGGCTAATAGCATCGTATCGACTTCACCCAAGATCCGTGGTAATGTAGAAAATTCTATCCAATAACCAATTATGATGAAGTCACCATCTATGTCTCTATCTCCGTGAGGCCCCAAGCAAATCATGATAAATACGTCTAATCCATATGTGTGTGACCAATGATGAAGATCTCCATCAATTGGTAAGCCTACTAAGACAAGAATGTTCGAGTGTGATAGTACACTCTCCTCGAGGCAAATGAAATGTATGTGTCTCTCGGTTCCATCTCTTACAAATGCTGTAATCAAGTGCCAATCTAGTGAGATAAACCCTAATCGAGCGACACCATAAAATCCTGCCTGTAGGAGAAGTGGAATGATCCGATCATCTAGTGCAATAGTGCGATGAAGGATTGCCTCTCGACGTCGACATCGAAGCTCTCTTAAATCTTGCCCCGTAAATATTAAAGATGATCTATGTGTTGATTGAGAATGGAGGACATAAGTATCTAATGGGCCTGGATCCATATGTAAAAATATACAATAACACCTGCATGTGAATAAAAAAAAAATAGAGAATAAAAGCATTCAATACAAACAAATAAGATCATTTGTTAAAAATAAAATATAATTATCATAAATGACAACCAAATATCTTAACCAAGGATAAATAGATAATAAAAATGTCTAACGAAACATCTCATTACAAACAAGAAAAAACATAAGTCAAACATTCTTAAAAACAACTCATTCAACATTGTTAGAGGATTGTCCTTCAAATTTTGTAGGACACTTAAGGCGTGTTAAAGGCCCTCTTGTTTTGCATATTCCACATCGTATTTTGACGCTTGGTTCCTTCCAATCCATTTCATTTTATCCTTGATGATCCTGCCGCCCTTTCTCGTGAAAAGTGTTGATTTGGATGAAGAATAGGAAAGTTTGGCTCCCACAATATGATTTGCGTAGAATGGGAAAACTGTGGAGCATAACATCTCGTGATGCTAGCGTATCCATAGTAAAGCATCCGCCAACATATCACATCTATCAACTTTGCATGAGTACAAACAAAGAAGCACGCAGAACAAGGGATGCCAAATGATTGCCACTTATTACAACTACATTTGTTCTCTTTGAGATTAACTATTTGCTTATTTTTTCCTTTATCCATATGGAACCCATGGGCTGCAGTAGTCACCTCAAACATCTCATTCTCTCGACAAAGATCAATGTAATGTCCACTAGCCTTTGATTCATAATTTGCAACTTTAGTCATGGCATATAGAGTGTACATATCTCCATTTGCAATTCGAGCTCTTATCTCTGCACGACGTTTCTCAAAATATGTGACACATCGATAGAAAGTCACCTCCACAAGTGCAGTGATAGGCAACATCCTACTTTCATTCTCGTTTATGCATTCAACAATGCTCATGTCATCAACCCATATCGAAAAACCAACATCATATATGCTTCGGGGTCCATTTTTAGTGTCCATTTTGAAGAAACCACCAACACACATTTGGTTCAATCTTTTAACTTTCCATACACACCATTCATACTTTCGTGGCTGATGTTGACATCCAACTTTATAAGCCAAGTCCTTTAGGACTTTGTTCAGATTTATTAAATTGCCAACCACGTGTCCGAGACAATAACGATGGTTCCATCCATTGGCAACATCTCTTACAAAGACCATTTATTCCCCGCATGACGACGTAAATCAAGCATATTCCCTTTCCTTTCGAGTGACTTGAGCTTTTAACATGCGCAATAAACCAAGACCAAATGCATTCATAGATTTCTCCTCAACAATTGCAAACGCAAGAGGAAATATGTCCATTAGGACTGGCCAGATGTACCAATCAATAGTTTTTGTACTTCGCTATATAAGAAAGTACCATCGATTTGTATTAATGGTCTGCCAACTATCAAAACCTTCAATAGAAGCTCCAAAGGCCCAAAAGACACGCATGAAACATACATTGCTATGAGCATAAGCAAACGTCAATGTTTTCCAAACAACTTTAGTCCCGGGATTAGTAAGTTGGAGGATATTCAACCACTCGTGTATTACTGCAAGACTCATCCCAATCACCAAACACCTTTCAACTCCGCTTCCTCGCTTCCCAAACTCATATAAATCGAACATCATAGCCAAATCCCTATCTTTCACTATTCATGCAAAGCAGCAATGGATGTGGTAGGATCTCTTTTGACTTATACTTGTATCTCCTCAATCAATGTTGATTCCAATTGAGAATGGTCTTGTGATAGTTTAGGATAAACACACGTATGCGGACCGATGTATTTTGTGATCTCAAACATATGATGTGTTTTGCGACGGCAAGCACGAAGCCTCCACTTGCAACCATCAATTGATTTCTTGCACTTCACCGCCCATAAGTTTGGATCAGACTCACAAACAACAAAATGTTGATTCTTATGTATAGAATAACGTTTCACAACATACTGTAAGTCTGCTTTATTTTCAAATCGCAACCCTTCATATAATTCATTTGATTCATTCCACAATCCATCACGCGGAAGCTGGAGAGTCTCATCACTCATGGCATTGATTACATCCCAATTCAATTATTTATATACCGGGATGGGATCATATTCGCCACCAAGTAAGGATGAGTCATTGTCTAGAGGTTCATCTTCATCAACATCATCATTTTGAACTGGGATATCAACAAAATTTTCAGCCATTAGCATAACTGATTCAATGATCATTTCCGAATTCATTCTTGTTTCAACATCTACCTCATAAGTATGACAATCAAGGGGGGAGGACATCCTATCATAGCCCATCGGGGACATGCTCTCCTCAACCATTTGTTCTCTTTGACTACAACCAATTGACTTTACATGCTGATCTATTGGAAACGTCTCCAAGTACATTTCAATGGTATCACAGACGCCAGGCTACAAAGAATGAACATTCCCGATATCATCATCATCTTTGATTGGTATTTGGATATAATTACCGATCCCATTGGCCCCAAATACTGGATATTGAAAATTCATCTTTAACTGAGTTTGCATGCGATCAATTGAAAATGATTGACATATATTTGCTTCCAACTCATCAAATGTTGCACTAGTGTTTGTCACAACAACCTTTGTAGGAGGACAACTATAGCGTACGCCATTTGAACAAGTAATGATTTCACCATTCATATAACATAACATAGTGGTATGAGTCTTCATTTCTTAACCTAATAATAGAAAACAATAATATTTATAAGTTACAAATAAACTCGAAGAAAAAAAAAAATATGACAATATCATTATGAGGTGTTGTATGTTGCATGTTCAAAATTACAGATGAGTATTTTAGTGTTTGGTCTATATGAAACAAGCTACTCATTTTTTTAGTTTTATGTCATTTTATTATAAAAATAATGAATAGTAGAATATGTCAAACAACAAATAAATTAGTAGAATATGTGGGAAATGATGCATTTTCTTGCCTAAAGTAGTAGAATACCTGAAGTAAGGAAATTTTGGCCCTCAGATCAGCTTTCCTGTCTGCTAGAATAGGCGCAGCAGCATCAACACAACTTCTTAAAGAAGCAACTTTCTGTAAAGATGAAAGGAGAAAAAAATCAATTAATTATGCAAATAGAAAATGCATGATTTTGTCATTATAACATTGAAAATATTGTTTGATTCAAGTAATAGCAAATATTATCATAAACAAAATCGATGGAAATTTTCTGATGAAAAACATTGATGAGGGAAGTGACTGGAATAACATAAATTCCCAACTATAACTTGTATGATAGGGAGAAATACTCAGGCAGTAAGATTTCTCACATGTTAATCCAAAATGTACTACAGCAGGATAAAAGTAACTCATCCTAAGAAACATATGAATTTCTAGTTTATCCACCCCCTATCACTTCATCTAAAAAGTAACACAATTCACCTATTTGAGGTTCTAATTTAAACAACTTCCCCTTGACCCTTTCAGAATCAATTTTCAATTTTCTCAACATTGAAAAAATTATCTAACTGGTGTAAACAAGGAAAAAAATTCCTTTGAGTTCAGATGAGTATATGTGATGGAATATCAGGACAGGAGCTCATAGTGTGAATAGAAGATTGTGAAAAGATAAGGAAAATGGAGCACCAAAAAATCCTTTATAATATTAAAATCTAGCTTTTCATGAATGCCGTATCCTCACACCATGTTTCACATTGTGTATGTGTGTATTCAAGGATTAAAATTTTTGGATCATCACTTCAAACCGCATTGAGGGGGAGAAGTGAAAGGGTCGAGATGAAATTCTTGTTGGGAAGGGTAAATGAATTAAGTATTATCCATATAACAGGAAAAAGCATGAGTGACAAAATCAGGCAGCCCCAAGTTGAAGAAGTACTTAATCTTTTTCATGCAAACCTTCTAGAAAATATCATAATAGCTTTGTGGAGAAGAACGTCAAGAATAACTATGGCACTTTGAACTTTGTGGGTGAACATGCAACATGAACAAGGCTTATAACTTGCAGCATTGTGCATTCCTTTTGCCTATCAAAAAAAAAAAACTGGCTGCCTTGTGTAAGTGCATAGGGATTTGGAAGGCTGAAGTTAGAAAAATGCTCAGTATTTGATATTTAGCTTCTTATAGTCTTCCCATTTTTTTTTCTCAAATGTTTTATCAAGATGTTGCCACTGAGTATTAGACAATAGTTTATGGAAGACACGGAGGGTCACCACTTTCCCAATTAAGTATCAGTACATAATGATACTTAACTCAATTTGGAGAACAATGTAAACTAAATTCTAATTAAAAAAATGAACGGGTGGTTTCCACATAAGAAAAATTGACTAAATGACTCTTAATTAGGCAATAACCTCCTGACACCAAACTAGTTTTAACCATGTAAATCCGAGTCATCTCAAACACAATGCTCTTCCGACACACTTGGACATGTATCAGATAGGCGAAACTTCTAAACAGAAACTGAAAAAGTTTATTACGCCCAACAGGACTCCAATACACCCTGGACCAAACAGGAGACTCGGGCCATGGTTATTTTATTGACAACATATATAATGGAGATTTAATCTTTGAAAATTTGGAAGTACTCAATCTGATTGCTAAACTAATCAGATAGAATGACCAGGTAGAGAATCTGGTTGGTAGTAATAAATATAGAAAATTACACTTTCCGACTACATCCTAACCATACCGTTTGGAATCAGCAATGAATATATCCACCACTAACAGTCATTCACTATGATCCTTCAATGAGAAAAATGGCCATCCAACCCAAAGGTACAAGCATTACACTAATTCAGTACTGAAAAACGAAACCTAACACAGCCAAGAATTCGACTACCAATGAATCCAATAACGGAAAATGCAAGCATCCATTTTATTATAAAAATACGAAATTAGTAGAATATGTCAAACAACAACAAATTAGTAGAATATGTGGGAAATGATGCATTTTCTTGCCTAAAGTAGTAGAATACCTGAAGTAAGGAAATTTTGGCCCTCAGATCAGCTTTCCTGTCTGCTAGAATAGGCGCAGCAGCATCAACACATCTACTTCAAATATCTTCTCCCCTGAAAATTTTGAAACAACCCATTTCATAAGTCCACAAAGATAAACATAAACATAAATATAAACAAATATGTGATGCCAATAATGATGATCTGTTAAAATCAATACCTCCTCTGTTGATGAGCTCCTTGATTCTCCCAACAAGATGCAAGTAACCATCGGAGTCTAGATACCCGACATCGCCGATGTGAAACCACCCGAAACTGAAAGCAGCCTTGTTGGCTTCAGGATTATTTTTGTAGCCCTTGGTTATATTTGGTGTTTTGTGGTGTGTGAGTATTAGGGAAGATTTGAGGGAGAGCAAGGTGCAGAGAGCAGGATGCGGAGGTTAGGGTTTGAGGAGTTAAGAAATCCTCTTCTTTTAATCAATTAAAAACAAAAAAAAAAAATCTTTTTTTATTATCTGCGTGTACATGTGGCATCTACATCATGCTTACCTGGCAAAATCTACCATAATTCCCTAAATATTCTTTTAACTCTAATAATTTAAAATTTATTTTTTAAAATATTATTTTTTTTAAAAAATCCAGCATAGTGGTGGGGTTGCTTACTCCCCACATTGAATGTTAGGGGTTCAAGAATCAAAGAAGGTGATTTTATTTAATTTCTTATTTTTCTTATAAATAATAAAGTGACATGATCTAATTTAAAAAGAGTAATAAATTATGAGTTTAGTGTGTACGTAGGTAAGTGACATTGATGGTGTGTGTGAAGGTACATAGGAGCTGATAGTATGAGTGAGGGTACATGGGAGTGTGTGTAGGTGAGGCTTTGACTTAAGTGAATGGATTGAACCCGATTGTGGGCTTAAAAGTTAATGAGTTTGAGTTTAAGTGAACGAGTCCAGCAAAAAAAACTAATGCGTTGGTTAAAGGATTTGGTCAAAGAGCTTAACGGGTATGGGCCAAAGGCTTGATAGAAAAAAATTAATGGGCCTAAAAAATTGTTTAGAGGGTTGGTCAAAAAAAGCATAAAAGGATGGTCAAAGTACCTAACAGGCATATGTTTGGATTTATTGAGGAAAATGGATGGATTTGCGTATCGATGACAAAGGAAGAATTAGAATAATTAATGATAAGATGGGAATTAGTAGATTTAATTTAAAATAATAATAATAATAAAAGTAAGAATCAATACGTAGGCAGGTAATATCAAACAACTTTAAGGACAATGTTAAAATTATTAATAAACAAATTAGTTAAGAATTGATGAACAATAATAATTAATATGAGAGAAATAAAGACAGTATTTAATACAATAATTAATATGAGAGAAATAAAGATAGTATTTAACATAAGAATAGTAAAAATGAAAAGGCATAATTAATAATATTGATTGACTGTATGGTTAATAATAATGATTGATTAAGGAACAATAATTAATATAAAAGAAGGGAACAAGAGCATTATGAGGATATATGGAAAACCGAAAATACTTGCAAAATAAGATTATAAAACACGAAGATGCCAGAAACTATAATAAAATTAAAATTCACATGGCAAGAAATTAAATGCCTAGGAATGCATAGCATAATTGTCAAATTAGTAGAGTTAAATGCATGGAGATAAGTGAACTGGTAGAATTAAAAGCAGTAGAGTTAAATGCTCATAAATTAAACATTGGAATCAGAAGATAGTGGAAATTAAATGCAAAGCACCCAAAATGATGAGGTAATTAGTAAATCTAAATACTTAGAAATTAAATGCTAGAATTAGATGGTAGAAAATTAAATGAACAAAAAGGGTTTAGTGGAGATTAAATGCAAGTCACAAAATGCCACATTATATTCAATATATATATCATAGAAAATGGACAACTCGGGATCAGTGCACATACTAATGAAAGTCAGACACATTAATAAAACTGAACCTGATTGATGCGTAATAGTAAAAGACATGCATGCATATCAATAAATCTTGCACTATAATATACATGAAAATAAATTTGAAACTGCAGCAGTACTCCTCTCACGTCAGGAATGTGCAAAGTCACATAGCCCCCCTTCTCAGCACAAAAAAAATCTCAACTTCTCACAAGCATGACCCGCAAATCTTTTAAAACGAGGAATAAAAGCCCGTAAAAGAAACGAAGAGAAAATAGAAATAGTTATAATGGCCCAAGAAACATCAGATAAAACAGTGGAAAAAACATAAATATATTAATATTAATCCAGCAAATTCATAAGTATAAAACATCATCTTCTTCTTTTTCTTCTTCTTCTTTTTCTTCTCAAAATGACTCCTTGTGTCTTTCCTCAAGGTAAATATCATCCTAAAAAGACCAAAAAGACCCCTCTCACTTATGAATTTTATCCTCTCAAAGGGAAAAAAAAACTAACCCTAATATCAAAACAATCCTATTCCGCCTCCGTGTTGTCATCTAGCGAGTCACCAATAACTCAATAAAAAAAAACAAAAAAAAAAACCAAAATGAACACTAAATATGGTATACACCATTTCACTTTAAAATATTAAAACTAATCCTTTGTACCATCAAAACATGAAAAATAAGTCTTTTTCCAACGTTTATGTGGTATACCCTTACCTATCATTCCAATGCTATTATCCACCCTTCAAATTCAACCCTATAAACTTTCGCTTTTGCTCACAATTACCACCTACATTTTGAAATGTTAAAATTTACCCCTCATAATAATTTTTTTATTTTTGAAAATTAACTCATTGAACGTGTATCTTAAATTTAAAATTTAGATAAAAATTAAAATATTGATTTTTAAATTATTTTGGTTGGATAGGATAATTATTTTCATTTAAAAATTAATTTACTCATTACATAAAATTTTAATTTTTATTCATAATATCTAAATTTAATATATATATATATATATATATATATATATATATATATATATATATATATATATATATATATATATATATATATATATATATATATATATATATATATATATTCTCCCATAATTATTTTATTTTTGTAAAAAATAACTTAAGAAATAAATTATTTATCATAATTTTTTTTTTATAAATTTATTATAATGTTATACAAATATTATATAAATATTGAATAAATTAAAAGATGAATTTTTTTTTAATCATTTTTATTTAAAGATTAATTTTCTCAAATTTTAGATAATTTGAGGACCTTCTTATCTTTTTTCCTCTTGTTTTGGCCATGAAAAGTGTTTTTTTTCCTTATTGGAGCCAAGTGTAGGCTAGAGAGATGGTTAAGTGAAGGGTGAAAATGGTCTCAGTAGATTTGTCTTATGGTATAAAAGGCAAGATATGTCTTTATTGGAGAGGAGGTCACCCAAAAATAGGAGAGAGAGGGGAAAGAGTGGAAGAGAGTGTATAGTGGAAAGGAAGAAAAGAGAAAATGATGGAAGAGAAGAAAAATGAGACTTGAAAGCTTGAAGTGAAGAGAAATGAAGGGACATAAAGTTAGTTTTTGTCATTTCCATTATTATTTATTGCTTTCATAGTTTTTTTTATATCCATTTTGAGTATATTTCCATTTTATTTGGGTAGATTAACTTTGTTTTTGCTCTCCCTTTGTATTTTAGGTGTATTGTGGTTTTAGTGTTTCAGCCTCGTTTATTATTTAAGATGAACTACGTTAAAAATTTCACATTCCAACCACTTTTCGACCAAAATTCCCAAATTCGTGCCGTCACCGCTTAGGATAGCGGCCTGATAATTGATTAGTTAACGGCACTAAATTAGCTGCATGGCCGGCGGGTGGTTTATTAGTTGATCATTAACTTAACCCAAACAAAGCCTCAATCCACTAACTTTTGAGCCCACAATTGAGCTTAACCCATTCACTTAAGCCCAAGCTTCATCCACACACACTTCCATGCACCCTCATACTATCACTTTATCATTCACCCACATACACTCTCATATACTTTTACTCACACATGTACTAAACTCATAATTTATCATTTTTCTTTAAATTGGATAATGTCACTTTTTTTTTTTTCTATTATAAATAAGAAATTAAATATAATCACATTCGATGCTTGAACCTCTAACCTTCAATTTAAGAGTAAGCAACCCCACTACTATACTAGCTTCTCTCTTATGTTTTATTTATATATTTATTTTCCAAATTTTTTGAGCCAAAAATAAAAATTTCTAAATAAAAAAATAATTATTTCCAAAATTCCTAATTTCCAAAATTCAAGTAAAATTTAAATTCAAAGTTCCCAATTTCAGAATTAAGTGCTCTAATTTTAAATTAGTACTTAATTAAGTTTCAATTTTTAAATTTTAAATTTAAAAATTACAAATTTTCAATTTCAAAATTCGAGTACCCTAATTTTAAAATTCAAGTCCCCCAATTTTCAATTTCAAAATTTCAAATCAACTCCAAAATTCAAATTCCTAATTTCAAAATTTAAGTGGCATAATTTCAAATTCAAGTTCTTCAATTTCCAAGTTTCCAATTTCAATATTTCAAAATTTCAATTTCTAATATTCAAGGTCCCAATTTAAAAATTCAATTTCTTATTTCAAATTTCCAATTTAAAATATCAAATTTAAAAAATCTCAATTCAAAATTCAAAATTTTATTTAAAAATCCTCAATTTTCAAATTTCAATTTCAAACTCCCAATTTTCAAAACTTAAATTTCAAATCAGTTTTTTAAAAATTCCAATTATATGATTAATTTTATAGTTCCAATAAAATGAAATCTTGTGGAGTTAATTTGTGTAAAAGATAAATGAGCTTGGATGAGGCTTGGCATCCCATTTATCATTTTAATAAATATTTTAATGTATGATATATAACTTAACCTCTAATTTGGTTATATTGTATTCATATTACACTAACATGATTTCCTAATTGATAACCCTTCCGATCTGCTGCTAAGGTACATGTTTTCTCATATGGCTTAGCTTATTTATTTATTTATCTATCTATTTATTTATATATATATGTCTCTTGTGTTGTTGTATTATTATTGTTTGTCTTTGGTATCTGATGGGGTTTGAAAAATAGTGCGAGGGGCGCTTCATTGGAAGGCGAGGAAGCGGCGCATAAAACGCCTCCACATTACAAGCGTGTTAAAACAAAGCCAGTCCATCACCCCCGAGGCGGAGTGATGGATAATTGGGAAGCTCACATCCTGCCGTGTTTAAATCCTCACGATAAGGAAGCAGGGATAATTACCGATAATATATTATCCTGAATCCCGTCAAATCTCGGCACAAAGGAAGGAGGATAATTACCGATAAGCTATTCATGATATCTCTTTAAAAAATCAGATAAAGGCGATAAATATCGTCGTGAGAAAGAATCACTGCTTCACCCTTAGGTGGGAATAATATACCGCTATCATCTGAGGCCACGACGATGAAAATTACTCTTGAAATACTCATATGCAACACATTGCCTACAAGTAGTATAACTTCTGCCGAGAGAAAGCCGGCTTAGGCATCGGACGTACGGGCATAGCCCTCGCCCGACCCCCTTCTTCTTTGTTTTTTGCGGAGAATTCTACGACCAAGGTTCGCAGTCGGTATGGCGATGCATGCCAGTCGAACGATCGAACGCGCATCCACACCCTGACAATCGAAGGTCCGGCCAAGCTGACCCCGCGCGCTCGGCCGATTCGGTTGAAAAAAAAGGCATCATCGGTTGGGCGAATCCATGGGAGCAGCGGTTCCTCATAAACATAACTGATTTCCGATTCTCCCGATGGTATCGGCTTCGGAACCTGGCGAACAACCTTAATCTGCCCGAGATGCGAGATCCGCTGGTACAGTACCACCAAGGCCACGGCGCGAGACCCATGGCCTTTCGTTCAGCCAAAACGTGCACTCTGCACGAACCCGCAGCGCCTCGAATCCGAACCCATTTCGGTATCGCCCATTCGGGAGCCTTGCGAGCCCGTATGGGGAGCCCGGTTGCTCACTTTGCCGGGCTCCTGCTGCACGGGCCACGGCTGCGCCGAGTCCAGGCCAAATTTCATTCTGTCGTGAATTCGGCAGACGCCCGCTGAGCCCGGGCGCCCGAAGCCCGAGTTGCTCCTTTTGGCGGGTTCCTCTGCTACCTGATGCATTCATAAAGTGAGCCAGAAATTTCATTTCACATCGCCATTGGCGAAACGCCGTGAGCCCTGCCTTGAGGCCAGTTGCTCCTTGGCGAGCCCTCTTTGCACTCTGCCACAGACCACGTCTTTGTACTCGAGTCGAGACAAATTTCATTTCTACATCGCCCGTTCGGCTTGAAGGCCGCTGAGGCCTCGTGTGGAAGCCCGATAGCTCTACGTGAGCCCTTCCAAGCGGCTCCTGCTGACGAGCCCTATTATTTACATGGGCTGAGCTCGCAGCGGTGCACTGTGAGCTCTTCAGTAGCTCTGCACAGCCAGGCTCTTCCAAAGCGGCTCCTACACGCGAGGCCCCTATTATTTACATGGGCTGAGCTCGCAGCCAGTCACGACGAGCTCTTCCGATAGCTACTGACGAGCCGCTGACAGCTCTCCTTGATGAGCTCTACATTATGTACATGGATGACTCTTACAACGGTCTACTGACGAGCTCTCCCAGCGGCTCTCCTTGAGCTCCTATTATTTATGGACAAGCTCTTACAACGGTCTACTGTGAGCTCCTCCAACGGCCTACACTTGACGGCTCTATTATGTACATGGACGAGCTCTTCTGGCTGATCACACATGCCCAGAGCTCTCAGTGGCTCTCTCCTTAACGAGCTCTATTATTTATGGACGAGCTCTTGCTTGATCTACACAGTGAGCTCCTCCCAGCTGACTCTATCGGCGAGCTCCTGTATTTACATGGACGAGCTCTTACAACGATCTGCTGACGAGCTCCTCGAAGCGGCTCTGTGGCTTGAGCTCCCAGTGTTACATGGACGAGCTCTTGGCTGATCCCACTGTGGCTTCTCCCCGTGACTCTCCTTGTGAGCTCCTATTATTACATGGACGAGCTCTTACAACGGTCACTGACAGGCTCCTCGAAAGCAGCTCTATACTTGAGCTCTATTAGCCAATACGTGGATGTTTCTTCTGGCGGTCGCGTGAGCTCTGTGACTCTCCTTGTGGCTCACCCATTATTTACGTGGACGGCTGCTACAGCCGGTCACGCAGTGAGCTCCTCTGGCTTGACTCTATGAGCTCCTATTATTTACATGGACGAGCTCTTACAACAGTCTACCTGACGAGCTCCTCCTGACAGCTCTATCTTGAGCTCCTATTATTTACATGGGCGAGCTCTTCGCCAGTCTACTGACGGGCTCCTCCCAGCTGACTCTACATCCCGACGAGCTCTGTGTTGCATGGGCGAGCTCTTACAACTGATGCACCCTGTGAGCTCCTCAACTGACTTTGCTCGGCGAGCTTCTATTCTTTACATGGCCGAGCTCTTACAACTGATCTACTGGCGAGCTCCTCAGCTATTTCTATCGGCGAGCTCTATTATTTACATGGGCGAGGCTGCTACAGCCGATCTACTGACCGAATTTCACTCCCATGACTGTCGGCGAGCTCTATTATTTCTGAGACGAGCTCTTACAGTTTACGTGACTCCTTCCAAACGGCTCTTTGTGGCCTTATTATTTAAATGGGCGAGCTCTCATGACGATCTACTGGCGAGCTCTTCCCAGTAGCTGCACGGCGAGAGCTCCTCCAAAGCAACTCGGTAGCCGCTACTTGCACATCGGACGGGCGGGCTCCCTTCACCTGTAATCTGTGGCGAAACCTCTCCTCAGCTAAAACGGACGAGCTCACACTATTCACTTTAGCGAGCCCTTCCTTGCTAAGCAGGCGGGCTCCTTCTACTATTCGCATTAGCCAAACCGCCATTCTGCATCCAGACGGAGCGAAATTTCCTTCCTGATCCTATTGGCAGGCTGCCTCGGCTTCAGGCGGGCGAAACTCCTACTGTGCTTTGAGCCCTTCTTTGCCGCCAAGCAGACGGGCTCCTTCTACTATTTTCATTAGCGAGCTCTTCCCATCGGTCAACATGGGCGAGCTCTGCTCGCGATACGTGAGCCCTTCGCTGCATGCTCCGGTGAGGCGGCTCCATCCGCAATTCATATTGTGAAGCTCTTCCCTCGATATGGGCGAGTTCCACTATTCGGCGGCAGGCCCTTCAGCGCACTTCAAGCAGGCGGGCTTCTTCCTACTATTTTCTGTGGCGAGCTCTTCCCATCGATCGACATGGGAGAGCTCACTCACGCATTCGGCGAGCCGCCCGGCTGCATGTCGAGCGAGACGGCTCCATCCTGGTCATATTGGCGAAGCTCTTCCCTCGATATGGGCGAGTTCCCCTTTGTTGACCCCGGCGAGCCACTTCAGCGCCCTTGGATGGGCGGGCTCTGCTTCTTATTTTCGTGGCGAGCTCTTCCAGCGGTCGGCATGGGCGAGCTCCTACTCGCGTGATGAGCCTTCTGAAAGCGGTCCCGATAACGAGCTCTTCCCGAAGTTAGCGTGACTCTTCGAAGTAATACCATGGGCCGAGCTCTACTCGTATTTCACTTTGGCGAGTTAGTCTACTCGAGTAGTCACGCTACGAGTCGGAATCAACCGGCTGTCGCCATTCGGCTCTGGCGCCACGCCGGCTCAATCACCACGCCGACACCGTCGCCGCAAACCGATCGCCCCCGCCGACTCAATCGCCACTTGGCTACATCGCCCACTCGGCTCGTCGCCACTTTCGGCTACAGCCACTGGCTCGTGCGCTCGGCTCAATCGCCGCCGACCGATCGCCACTCGACTAAGCGCCACTTTCATTTCCGCCATTGAACCGTCAGCCACTTGGGTACACGTAAGCCACTTTCGACCGATCATGGCTTCATTTCACATGCGCCGCCGACCGATCGCCACTTTCGGCTACATAAGCCACTCGACCGATCGCCTTCATTAAAGCCACTCGATTTCAATCGCCACTTTCATTTCCAGTCGCCAGCTCGAATTTACCGCTCGCCGCTCGGCTCGATCGCCCGCTCGGCTCGATCGCCCGCTCGTCGATCATTTGCTTTCGACCGATGCATGCTCGGTACACGCCGCCACTCGACCGATCGTCCTTTCAATTTCTGTCGCCGCTCATTGCCGTACTTCGACAATCGCCACGGCTCGATCGCCACTCGACCGATCAGCCGCCGGCTACATGCGCCCGACCGATCGCCGCTCGTTCTGGCGCCACTCATTCCTGACGCCACTCATTTCGATCGCCGCACCGGTACCTGCGCGCCGCTCGACGGTGCCCACTTTCGGCAATCGTACTCGGCTACGCCGTACTCGACTCGTCGCCCTTTCGGTACACCGCCCGCAGGCTCTGATCGCCGCTGGCTACATCGCCACTCGGCTCGATAGCCACTCGGCTCAATCGTAAACTCAAGATTTCCGTCAGCGGCCAATTTCGATAGCCGCTTTCGGTACGCCATCACTTCGGCTCTAAGCGCCACTCGGCTCAATCGCCACTCGGCTCATAAGCCACTCGGCTACATCGCCACTCGGCTCCAATCGCGGCTCATTACATCGCCGCTCGACTCGATCGCCACTTTCGGCTCACATCCGCCACTCGACCAGTCGTCCGCCATTTCTGTACTTTCGGCTGATCGGCTCTCTTTCAATCACCGAGAAACCGGTGCGCGTCGGCACCGGTGTCGGCGTTTCAATTTGCATCGCCCTTTCGGCTCCAATGCGCCGCCGACTCGATCGCCCACTTTCGGCTACAAATCCCTTCGAGCTACCAGTGCCCTTTCGGCTGTCGCCCTTCATTTCGTCGCCACTCCATTACACATCTCCGCTCGACTCGTCGATCGCTCATTTCAGTCGCCACTCCGGCTCGTAGCCACTCGATACGCCAGCCACTCGACTCAATCGCCCACTCGGCTCCAATCGCCCGCTCGCGTTGCATCGCCACTCGTTTGCATCGCCCTTTCGGCTCAATCGCCACTGGTTACATCGCCACTCGGCTACATCGCCACTCGGCTCGTCGCCACTCCTGTTTACATTAGCCACTCATTTCAGTGCCAGCGGCTCAATCGCCACTCAGCTGCCGCCACTGGCTTAATCGCGCCACTCGTCAATCGCCCACTTTTCGGCTCAATCGCCACTCAGTACATCGCCACTCGGCTCGTCGCCACTTTCGGCTACATCGCCACTCGGCTCGATCGTCCTCGGCTCAATCGCCACTCGGTACATAAGCCCTTTCGGCTCTGACGCCACCGACTCGATCGCCACTCGACTCTGGCGCCACTCGGCTCAATCGCCACTCGGCTACAGCCATACTCGGCTCAGTCGCCATTAGGCTACAACGCCACTCGGCACCAATCGCCCTTTCGGCTCAATCGCCACTGGCTTTCCCGTGTCGCCACTCGGCTCTAGCGCCCTTCGGCTGTCGCCCTCAGCGGCATCGCCACCGGCTACATCGCCACTCACGGCTCAATCGCCACCGACTGCTCGCCGTCGGCTTAATCGCCCTCGGCTCAATCGCCCGCCGGCTACATCGCCCTTTCGGCTGTCATGCACTGACTCAATCGCGCTCTGACTCAATCGCCCACTTCGGCTCTGGCCTTGCGTTCGGCTTCGATCAGCGGCCTGTTCGCCCGCTCGGCTGTCGCCGCTCGGCTGTCGCCCGCCGGCTCAATCACCACTCGGCTCAATCGCCACTTTCGGCTACCGCATCTTTCGGCTGTCAGCGGCTGGTGTCGCGCGCTCGGTTACACCGCCACTTTCGGCTCAATCGCCACCGGTACATGGCCACTTTCATTTCGATAAATACTTTCGGCCCGTCGCGCTTTCGGCTACGTCGCCGCTCGGCAATCGCCACTGGTGAATCGCCACTGACTCAATCGCCACTTTCGGCTCAATCACCGCACCGACTCTGGCGCCACTCACGCTCAATCGCCACTCGGCTACATGGCCACTCGGCTTCGATAGCCGCCGGCTCCAATCGCGCTCGGCTCTGGCGCCGCTACGGCTCTGTCGCCCTCGGCTCGGTCGCCACTGGTACCGCAGCCACTCCCATTCATCGCCACTTGGCTACAATGCCACTCGGCTCAATCGCCACTCGGCTCAATCGCCACTCGGCTCAATCGCCACTTGGCTACATCGCCGCTCGGCTACATCGCCACTCGGCTGGAACGCCACCAAGGCCACAGCGCCAGGTGCCAAGTAATTCATATTGACGAGGCTCATTCCATCACTCAGCATGGACGAGCTCTACTTTACTATTCATTCTAACGAGCTCATCCCATCACTCAACATGGACGAGCTCCTCTTGTACTTTACTCATCTGCGAGCTCTTCCATCACAACGTAGACGACTCGCCTTCGGTGTCGATTATGACTGACTCTTCCCGTCACTCAGCGTAAGACGAGCTCCTCTCAGTTATTCATCTGAGCTCTTCATCCTTTCAACATGGCGACTCTTATTCTCATGGGCGAACTCTTATTCGGCCCGACTCATTGTGAGCTCTTCATCAGAGTTCACTTGGGCAGAGCTGCTGGCTATTCCCTCAGAGCCAGCTCTTCCCGTCGATTCCGCGGGCGGGCTGCTCGGTGTTCTAGATGAGCTCAGCACCCTTCGGTTCACTTAGGCGAGCTGCTGATTGTTCACTCCGGCGAGCTCTTCCATCAGTTCCTTGGGCCGAGCTCTGCTCAACCGTTCACTCACGGCGAGCTCTTCCCCTCGATTCCGCGTGGGCGAGCTCCGCGCCCGACCCTTCACATTGGCGAGAGCTCTGCCCACACACTTTCGCATTGACTAGCTCTTCCATGATTCCCATTGAGCTCTTCTCCAAGTTCGCACTAACGAGCACTTCCCATCAATACACATGGACGAGCTCTGCTGTTCACAGCAGTGACTCTTCCCATTAGTTAGCGAAGGGCGACTCTACCCACACTGCGTGTGACCTCGGCGCGGTCGCGCGACTAGAAATCAATTGGTGACACATGTTAGCCCAGATGGGCTTATCAACTTTCATTGGCGACCTCGGCGGCGAGTCATGCGGCCCGAGGAATCAATTCGGCTCATCTGAAGTCGTAGTGGAGATCGGCAACTAGCACTAATGACCTCGGCCCGAAAAGTCGTGCGGCACAGGAATCGGTTCGGCTCGAACAAGCTAGCCCGCGAAGCCACTAGCGATTTCGGTTTGGCAAGCAATTTCTCTTCGGGCCTTTGATTTAGGCCATTGATTCAAAGGAGCGCCAAAATGACGGTCGAGAGGATATTCTGAAGAAATGGCCTTGAGCAGAAAGGTCGCGTATCACCGGACATAAGGCGGCAATGAAGCCACTAATCCAACCCAGGGCGACACGTGGAAATCACCGATCTGAGCTTGATATAGCCACGCCACTTTGCTGATCATGAAGTGAGGGAACAGGGTTTGAAAAATGGCCTTGAGAACTGCTCACTGGAGCTTGAAGGAGAGCGGTACATAAAACACGAAACTACTAGCGTCGAATGAAATAATGAGTCGGCTCGCGGCGGGTGATATGGATAATTGGGAAGGCTCACATCTGCGAATCGAGACTAAATCTCACCGTAAGGGGAAGCAGGGATAATTCTCGATAATATATTATCGCAATCCAAATCAAATACCAGCTAAAAAGGAAGGATAATTCTCAATCATTATTAAGCGATATATAACTACTACAAAATCCGATAAAAATGATAAAGAATCGACTACCCTCGAATTAGAATAATATACACTAAATCTGAGGCGCGTGATGAAAGTCGCAGCATCTTAGGCGCATACTCATATCGACACATTCGCCTCTAAGTAGTCTCTCTTCTCTCGAGAGAAAGCCGACCCAGGCGTCGGAGCGGCGCGGACACCAGCGCCGCCATTATATTTCTTTGTGTTTGCGGAGGTGCTCGACCAAGGTTTGCGGTCCCGGTATGGCGGCAGTCATACTTCAGTCGAGCGATCAGGCGCCTGCATCCTACGCACAAGCAATCGGTCAATCCAGCGGCCACGCACGCTCGGCCCGATTCGGTTGAAAAAAAGCATCCTTCGGTATCCATTGTCGATTAACTAAAAATAGTATTTTCCTTAGTTTGTTTAGTAAATACTCGACTTTAGGGACTCAAAGGGGTGCTACAACTTGCCACTGTACCCCCTCGATGAGTAACATAACCCCGGACTTAGACTCGGTTTTTCCTATACCTGCATTTTCTTATCATGAGCCACATTTAGGGTTTTCTTTCACAAAATTAATTGACGACTCCATACCCTTTTTAAAATGATTTAAAAAAAAGAAAAAAAAAAGAGACTCGTCTTTTAAGTGGAAACACATAATAGCAAAAAATACGAGGTATAGAAATATATTAATTTAATATGTATAATGAAGATGATTTTTTCCTATGATATTTATTTTGTTAAATAACTTAAAAAATAAATTATGTATCAGAATTATTTTATTTTATTTTTTTATAAATTTATTAAAATATTATACAAAAATTATTTATTAAAAAATAAAATTATTATTATATATACTTTTCAGTTATTTTTAAAAAATAATTAAAAAAATATACTATGAGAAAAAATCACCCTTCTTATACATGTTAAATTCATATATTATTTACAAAAAAATATATTTATATTTAAATTTTCAGAAAATAAAATTTGAAATAAAAAATAATTATTATATCTAACCTATTTTTGTAAAAAAAAATTTCCATCTTTTAATTTATTTATAACATTCTAAAAAATGTATAAAAAATAAAAAAATAAAAAAAATAATTTATTTAAGTTATTTTTGAAAAATAAAATGGCTTGAGAAAAAAATCATCATCATTAAAAATGTTAAATTTATATAATATTTATAAAAAATTAAAATTTTATCTAAAATTTGAGATAATTAATTTTTAAATAAACAATTATCCTTTCTAACTATTTTAAAATAATAATAATAATAATAAATGCAAAAGAAGTCAATTTTGTAAGGTGTTAATTTTAACAATTCAAAATGGAAGGGATTAGAGGTGGGCATGGCTCGGTTAACCTAACTGTCACTAAAAGTAAATCAATCATCGGTTTTCGGTTTGTTATTTGTATAAACCAAAAACCTAATCATTAACAAGGTTAACCGAATCTTCGGTTAACCGGTTATTGGTTAACCAGAATTAGAAAACAAATTTATAATTTCATTATTGGATATTAAAGTTCAAATTCCAATAATTACTATAAATACAATAAAAATGTAACAAAAAATGAATAAATTGTTTTCAATTCATTTGTAATCTCGTGACACTTGTTTATTTATAATACATCCAAATAATATATGAAATGCATGAGATTAGATAATTTAATCACAATTTTTTTTTATCAACCACATGTTTTAACAACTTCAATAAAAAAACTACACCTAAAATAATTATAACTTATATGTTTTGGTTTCACGTGATTAGATAGGTAGTGTTTTATATTATATATTGTTATATACTACTAATATAAGTGTATAACCATGAAATCTAATGCATAATGTCTTCCTCAAGTTTCAAAAGCAAACATTATATCAAAATATTAATGTAATCCGTGAACCAAAAAAATTATTATTATAATTCATCCACAAAATTTAGCAAACTATGAATATTAAAGTGGAATTATATTGATAAAAATATCAATATCACATTTGTAAGATTATTTCCATCCTAATCATTTATTTGTATTTTTTTTTTTAACCGAAACCAAGGTTTTTATATTTTATAAACCTAAACCTAAACCGAAATCAAGAATTTTATAAAACAAAAACCAAAATCAAACTGATTGGTTCGATTAACCTGTTTTTCAGTTCGATTTTAGTTTAGTTTTCCAGTCTGTTCGGTTTCTTAGGTTTTTTTGTCCAACCCTAGAGAGGATAAACGTGAACAAAAATGAAAGTGCGGAATTAAGTTGGGAGGGTAGATAACAATGGAAGAATAAATAACGATCACTATCACAACGGTTAGAAAATGCTTTACTTTTCATATTTTGTATTGTGAGGGATTATTTTAAACATTTTAAAGCATAAGGGTAAATACCAAAAAATGTGAAAATGCAAGGGTTGAAAATTCATTATTCCTATAAAAAAAGTACCCTTTTTTTTTATAAATGAGCGTATAAAAATAGTACTTAAAAAACACATTTAAATATTAATAATTTGATGAAATAAATAAAAGGATGCAATTGATGATATTTGTACTCGAAGTATTTATTTAAATTATTTTTAATATATATATTGAAAATAATTTTTTTCAAAACACATCAGAATAATTTTTAATTTTTAAAGAATTATTTTCTGAACTTTATTAAACATCTAATTTTAAAGATTTATTTTATGATAAAAATGTTTTTTTCTTAAATCGTGGTCAATTTTTTTTAGGTGAGATGGTTATGGTCTTTTTTGTCTTAACCAATGATCTTGAGTTTGAGTCTTAGGAATATAGTTGTGATACATGATGGTAGACTTTTTATAAATGCTGTGATCCCTCTTGATTCGTATATTGATTAGTTTTGTATCTTTGTAATTTTAAAACTTCTCTACTGTGGCTTCTTTCAGACACCTCATAGCCAATGAAAAAAACCTAAACTTTTTAAAATCCAATAGCTAAGACACCCAAAGTAAGCAGACCACGGCTTTATTGGGGTTCTATTGAGAAATTGGAGCAATGCGACTGATAAAAGAAAATTAGCCCCGACCTATTTAAGTCCACCAAGTGGTTCGTTAGTTGAAGAACTCGTTTGTCTTTATAAATTGTTAATATTTCTTATGAATCTATTTCGTAACGGTCTTCTCTAGTAAAATTTCGATCAGTCAATCATATGCTAAGGGACACTAACGCCTTGATGCACGTTATCCAAACCTATGTGCAATCTGCTAATCAGCTACGAAGAGGAAAACAACTCAATGCTATGTTAATCTGCGTAGGGCACATACCATGCACTTTAAGGACACAGAAGGGTGCTACGACTTGTCATCTTATCTTCTTGAAAAGTAACATAACTTTCGGACTTAGATTCGATTTTTCTCAAATCTACATCTTTTTATCATGAGTCACATTTAAAATTTTCTTTCACAAAATTAAGTGACGACTCCAAATCGTTTAAAAAAAAAAAAAATGAGTCTCACATTTTAATTGAGAAACGCATAATATATATATATATATATATATATATATATATATATATATATATATATATATATATATATATATATATATATATATATATATATATATATATATATATAAATGAGTCCACAAATAAATGTAATTTAATATGTATAATGAAGTTGATTTTTTTTTCCTATGAGATTTATTTTTTTAAATAACTTAAAAAATAAATTATGTATCTTAATTATTTTATTTTATCTTTTATAAATTTATTAAAATATTATACAAAAATTATTTTTTTAAAAATAAAATTATTATTATTTATACTTTTCAGTTATTTTTTAAAAAAAAATTAAAAAAAACACTATGAGATCTTATACATGTTAAATTCATATATTATTTACAAAAAAAAATATTTTTTTTCTTTCTAAATTTTCAGAAAATAAAATTTGAAATAAAAATTAATTATCATATCTAAACCGTTTTTGTAAAAAAATATATCCATCTTTCAATTTATTCAATATTTATATAACATTCTAAAAAATGTATAAAAAATAAAAATATTATGATAAATACTTTACTTATTTAAGTTATTTTTAAAAAATAAAATAGCGGGGATAAAAAAATCATCATCGTTATAAATGTTAAATTTATATATTATTTATAAAAAAATTAAATTTTTATCTAAAATTTGAGAAACTTAAATTTTAAATAAAAACAATTACGCTTTCTAACTAAAATTTTTTTTAAATCAATCTAGGTAAATGCCAAAAAAATGTGAAAATATAAGGGTTGAAAATTCATTATTCCTATAAAAAAGTACCCTTTTTTTAAATGAGCGTATAAAATTAGTACTTAAAAACACATTTAAATATTAATAATTTGATGGATGCAATTGATAATATTTGTACTCGAAGTAATTATTTAAATTATTTTTAATATATCCCATTATTTCAAAATCAAACTCACATGAGTGCGAGTTTGAATTTAATCGCTCTCATTTCAAATTCAAACTCCTCCATTTAAAAAACTCATTTTGAAGTATTTTTTAAGGCACGAAAAAAATTACACATTAAGTACTTTTTAAAACACATCAAAATAATTTTTAATTTTTTAAAATGCCCTGCAAACTTTATTAGCTCATTTGATTACTAGAGATTTTTTATGATAAAAATGTTTTTTTCTTAAGCGAGTAATTAAACTTTTATTTTTAGGTGAAGATGGTTGAATTAAAACTTAAAACGTGATCGATGGTCTTGAGTTCAGTCTTGGGAATAACGGGTTTTATTGTATGTGGTAGTAGAGTTTTATGGCTGTGGTGAACTCTGATTAGTATAGGGTTAATTTTAGTTAAATATACTCTAAAATAAAAATTTTCAGTAATAATATATAAGCCCATTTCCAAAAGATCTGACCCCACAAAAAAACACAAACTTTTTTTTAAAATCAATGGCTAGAAATTGCCAAAGTAGTAGGCATGCTTCATTCAATAGAGGTCCTATTCAAAAGTGAGTAATGAGGCCCAACAAATAAATTGGCTCAACCTATTTGCAATCCACCGAGCGTTCGTTAATTGAAGAACCCGTTTGTTTTTATAAAATTGTTAATATTTCTTATGAATCTCTATTTCGTAACAATCTTCGGTGAAATTTTGATCAATCAATCATATGCTAAGGGGCATTAACGCTTTGGTGCACGCTATCCAAACTTACAGACCAAGCTTGGCTATGAGAGAGAAAGTAACTCAACTCTTGCGCACCATGCACGCCTTTATGCCTTTAAGAGTTTAGAGAGTCTGCGTTTTGCCATTAATATACGATAGTAAAGCTGTGTAAAATTTTTGGTTATTATCTGTTCAACTTAAAGCGAGACTAGTTTTTATTATTTTGAAAACCGTTTTAAGATTTAGATCATAAACTTATTTTTGTTTTATTTTAAAGGAACTGAAATAAGAAAAAAAAAAAGCCTAAAATGTGTTAATGATGAAAAAGCGGTGCGGAAAAATGGGAGTGCCCGATCAGAGTCAGGTTACTTGTGGGGAGGTACGATAGAGTAGCATCCCTCTAAGCCTAAAGAAGTCAGTGCCATTAAATAGCTTTAGAAAATATGAGAACATTAGCAGCAGTAATGAATGTCGAGAGATAAGCGATAAGCAATCTGGCCATCAGAGACCATATATAGTAATGTCAACTGACGTCAGGATGAGGAAAAATGTGTCTTTTGGATGGCATGTTAGAAGCCTTGATTGGGAAGCAATGTTAGTGTAATAAAAATAAATGTCGCATTCAATTAAAAATTGGTTATAAATTATGTCAAATTATTCATTAAAATGATGCATGGAGATATGGCCACAAGCCCATTTATATATTATAATTAACTTAAAATTCAATTTTATAAGATTGTAAGTGTAGTGTGTTTGAGATTTTTGAAGACCGATTTAAAATTGAAGTTTGAAAAATTTGGAAGTGAAGTTGAAATTTGAAATTTTGAGATTTTAGGGACTTAAAATTTAGAAATTGGGAATTTTTCAAGAATTTAAGGCCCCAGGACAAGCGAATCTTGAAATTGAGATTTAGAAATTTGAAAATTGATAACGAATTTTGTAAATTTGAAATTATAAAGCTTTAAAATTGAAAATTGGAAATTGTGGAACTTAATTTTGAAATTACGACACTTGATTTTAAAAATTAGGAATTTGCAATTTGAAATTGAAACAATGAAAATTTGAATTTTAAGATTTGGAGGACTTGAATTTTAAAATTATGAAAATTTAGATTTTAGAAAATGAGAAATTTGGAATTTGAATTTTGAAACTTAAAAAATTGAAAGTAAAAATTTAGAACTTGAATTTACATTTTTTTTTTAAATTTGGGATTTTATTGAATTAAAATTGAGTGATAGTTCGTATGTTAAGGAAAATAAATTGGATAAAAAAAAAAACATCAAATAATTTATAATTAAATAAACAAAAAGCAGCGATATCTTTGAGGAAAATAAAATAATAAAATTATAAATTAAATGACTAATATAATATATATACCGACAATTAATTAAAAAACAAGCATATAAAGAAGAATAAAAAGAAAGTCGAAAAAATACATATTGATGACGGGTAGCTCCGATTTAGATAAGCCTCTCAAGTGAAATTGCTTTAGTACAAGGATCGTCTCCCAAAATTGCCCCTAAGTCAAGATTTTCCCCTAAGACAATCTTATTTTAAATCAAACCTTTAAACTTTGAGACCAACTAGGACCTTCCACTCAATGTGAGGGAAGACCCATAGTCTCTTTTAAAAAAAACTTAAGGAACTAATAGGGCTAATTATATAAGCTACGTCGAATTGTCTCAAAAAAATCTATTTAATTAAGGGCAATTAGGGTCTCGAGCTTTTGGTGGGCTGACCACATGGTTTTACTTTTTATTTTCCCAAAATCAAGGGGGAGAGGACCCCTTTTATATGGAAAGGGAGGCCTCCCTCCTTTGTATTTGTAAATTTCCAATGTGGGATTGCGTCCCACAAAGGAAAAAATCCTGGCTTTTCCAGATTTGAAGTCTACCAGATATCACGCTCTTGATAGAGTTGGCTGAGTGTATGACAGCGAACAATGAAGTAAACGAAGGTGTGAAAGTGAGTGAGACGGATGAACTCTATCCCGAAGAAAAGGAGACTGAGAAAGTGTCAAGAGGACACTAAAGCAAAGGCAAGAGGGCCACTAGGCACCACAGGGTGGACAACAAAAAAATAAGATAACCTATAGTCACGCCTATGATATAGATCCAACCTCCATCTACGAAGGTCCTCTCAAAGGTGCAATCTGTATCAAAATTTGAAATGAGCGGAAGTCGGCCCGCCCATGGGTACTAGAATGGTCATGTGCATTGTATAGCGATCAACACCCGTCATGGAGAAACTCATGAGCTAGCAGCGGATGAGCAACGAAATAAACCATGTGATCGAAATTATACATTATTAACAATCATGAATATTAGTAGCGATATATATATATATATATATATATATATATATATATATATATATATATATATATATATATATATATATATTATAAAGATGAAATCGAAATTAAAAGCTATGGAAGGCGTCGGAATGTACATGGCTGAAACGAGGAAACACAAAGGCAAAGTCTAAATGCCTTTATTCAAGATGTATAAGGTAAATACGAAGTCTGAACGTCTGCTATGCAGAAGATGAAGTCTGAAAGTCTAACTACGGTGCTAGCAAATGTGATATAGATGAAGTCTGAACATCTAATCCATATAAAGGCGAAGTCTGAACATCGATGTATGGTCTTGTAGTGTGATCTGGATGGAGTCTAACATCTTATCTATATAAAGCGAAATTAAGACTTGATGTGCGAGAAGATGAGAATTTGGCTCATCCAGTCCATATAAAGTGAGTGCGGGCGGCTTGATGTGCGGGAAGATGGGTGAAGGATCTAGGCTGTGGTGTAGCTGTAGATGTGATCACGGATGGAAGTCGAGACATCTGATCCATATAAAGCGAAGTGCGAGCGCTTGATATGTAGAAGATGAAATTAAGGATCTAAGCTGCTGATTACAGCAAATGCAATCTGGATGAAGTGCGGACATCGATCCATATAAAGGTGAAGTCTGACGCTTGATGTCACAGATAAAGTGCGAACTTGTCGATCCTACGGTGCTAAGCGAATGTGAATGCAGATGATCCCGAACATCGATCCATATAAGGCGAGAAGTCTGAGCGCTGATATCTGAAGATGTAGTCACGAGATCTAAGCTGTAGTGCTAGCAAATGTGATCACAGGATGAGTCGGTTATCGATCCATATAAAGTAGTCCCCAGCGCTTGATATCCTCGAAGATGAATTCTGAAGTTTGAGCCTGTGTCTTTAGCAAATGTGATACATATGAAGTATGAACATCTTATCCATATAAAGGCGAAGTCGGGCTGATATGCGAGGCAGTCGGAAGGCGATATCGCAGGAAGACGAGTCTAAGCGTCGTCTGGCGGTAGCAGCAGCAAATGTGATACGGATGGAAGTCTGAACATCTGATCCTATAAAGGCGTCGTGCTTTGATATGCTGAAGGCAGTCACGAGCGTCTGATTTGTTGTGGTAGTGAATGTGATGCGGATGAAGTAAGATCGATCCGCAATATAAAGTAGTCACGAACACACGATATCACGAGAAGGCGAATTACGGGCGTCCTAATCTGGCGTGCTAAGCGAATGTGATGATGTAGATGAAATGCAGATGGCAGCCAAAATATACTAGCTATTTTCGAGATATGTTTAGGGTATATTAAAGCGAGAATATGGATACACCGGAAATATTGAGAGACCAGAAAATAATTTATAAGGGAAGACAAGGGTAAATTAGTAATTTATCAAACGAGGATATCAAAGTCATAAAGCTATAAGATATATGCTAATTTAAGAATAATGAAAAGTTGGGATTTAAAATAGAGATAATATAAGGACAAATAGCAAAGATAGTAAAATTTCTAGAATGGCTCAGGAAAGCCTAGAAAATTCTCTAGATCTCGGATGATGAAACGGACTGCGCCGTTGGATTCGTCCCACGAAATCTATTGACCTAGAAGAGTTTTGCTGAATTCTGACACAATTGGAATTGTTAATTAAATAAAAATAAAATAAAATAATATAGACTAAGGAGGAAAGAAAATAGAATTTGGAAGGAGATTTTTTCTTGATTTCAGCAGTGAGAGAGAAGAAAGAGGAGAGAAACAAGCCTCTCCACGATTCGCGACGATTGGGGCTTTCGGTTCACGTCGGGCGAGAACTAAAGTTATTATGCTACGGCGAAGCTTCTGGCGTGGATACGAAATCCTGAGTTTCGCGAGGATTTGGGCGAAGAGTTAGTCGAAAGCCGGGTTTATGGAAATTAATCCACGGACTAACGGTTGTCTTTCTGTCTGGAAATTTGGGAACTGTTTTAGAGAGTACATTAGCGAGCGACTACTCGGGCTCTGCCGGGCTCGTCGAAAAACGACTCGGGCTCGACTCGTGAGGCTAAAGGAAAGCCCAGGAGCTTGAGCCCTTCAGGCTTGAAATAAATCTCGGGCTTGACTCTGGCTCGGCTAAAAAGTTCGGCTTGGGCTGGGGGACACATCAGGTCGGCCCCAGAGCAGAGGCTTCAGCCTCCCACGGTCTCCAGCCAGGCGGGATACGGTCTTCACTGTGCGATCCAGAGGCTCGGGGCCTTGCTTTGGGTGGAAATGCCCAGTCATGTGTCCGGGATATCAATGTAATGGATCCTCAGGCTCTAGATCCGGTCGACATGCCTGGATGTAATGAATACGTGAATCCTCCTGGCCCGGATTAGGCGGCGGCGAAGACGGCGGGAGCTCGGCGAATCCCGCCGTCGGGTACGGGGCCCATGCTAGATCTCGGATCTTCGGTGCGAAATGGTACCTGATAGCCGCAGAAGGTGTTCGAGCCTTGTTATGTTCCCGAGTGGATGGCGTGAAGAAGGTCTCCGTAGGTATTCGAGGAAGGACATGGATGTTGGGTACTGACCCAGTACGATCGGTCGATCCACGAGGTGTCTGAGAATCCGTTCTGAATATGAGGGTATTGGGGCTCCTGTGGAAACTATATGAAATTTTGGTGGCCATGAGCTTAAACGAGGTTCTTGGAGTCTTGAGTAGCATTGAGGGCGAATGCACGGATAATCGATCTAATTCGGCTGATGGCCCCAGGATCTAATCTCAAATCTCTGGGGGTATTGGGGCCCTTTGGATCACGTGCTGGACTTAACCTAGCGCATCCCAGGCGTGGGTATGGGCAAGGCATCGAGATTGATCGTGGGGTGGGGTTTCATAGAGGAAACGAGAGGCCGGCATCACGGGATTGCGAGCAGACGATTGCGAAGTGCCACCGTCATTCTTGGGTATGAAAATTTGGGCGGCCGGTTCGACATGGTGGGCGGTCACGGATCTTGATCCGTGATGGTAAAAATTTATGGTCTGAAATTAATCATGCGCATCTTGGTAGTTAGGAGGGTGGTGGCGACTTAACCATGTGCGTGATATATTGCCAAATAGTTTAATTTATTCTTAATGAGTTTTGCTTGGCGGATCTTGTTGATATATTATTTCTTTATTTAGATAGTTGATTAAATCAATCGTATTTTCTTATTCAAATGATTTTAGGTATCTTATTCTTAGCTCTATGATTTCTACTTGTTTAATTCTATTTCATAATTTTTCGGTTGCAAAATTTGTTTTTGACGGTGGAATTCTAGCATTAATCGAGCAGGAAAACGAATATTTGAAGGAGGTGTTTAACAACTTTAGCATCAATTACTAAATCGACTAAGGTAAAACAAATCCATAGAAAATTATTTCATAAATTTGATGTATTTGTTATCGGATTGATTCTGGTTAAAAGTATATGGACTGAGCTTGAGGATTGATTACAATACAAACTTGTATAGGCTCGGGATTGGGCGAGGCTCGAGTTAAGCTGAGCTTCGTTCATATGGAAAGCAGGCCTAATGAGCTCGAAGCGAGCTTTTTTAAATCAAGCCAAGCTTGAGCTGATTTTAAGCTCGTTTAGGCTCGAGCAGCTCATAAATTAACAAACTTTAACAGAAATGTTCAAAGCTACCATTTCGGCTCGGCTCGTTACCAGCCTACTCGTTTTGATTAGTATAGAATTTGTCTAGACTATAATGGATTAAGAATACATGTAGGGAAATCAAATCCCCAAACCCGTATTGATGAAATTGGGTTAGAAGAACCATTTATTGCAATGAATGTTTGTTAGTTTTATGTTAAATTTATTTGTGATGTTTTGAGGCACGGTTGATTGGTTGTGCTCGCCGATTGGGAATATTTGTATTAAAGATATTGGGGTTTTATGGGAATCTTTGTCAGATTTCTTCGAAGTATGTTTTTGTTTTGGCCATAACTTGGTCATCGCTCATCCCGAATTGAGTGATTCAAATATCTAGGTAAACCCCGGACTCATGGGAGAAGCCTGCTCCGCGAAATAGGTATATCGAATTCCGAACCCTTTAGGCTCCGAGAAATTAATCAAAGTGAAGCGGCACGCATGGTGTCGCGGCAGCCGTTAACCTTGTTCCTTCGAGCAGATTTTAAAAGTTTGTGTCTTCGACGGACGGCCGCCTTCTTTGTCCAAAGTCCGTTTTGGGTGTTCTTAGATTCTATGGAAAGCTCTTTGAGTCTATAATCCACTCATATATAAGCAGTAGCGAACTCAGATTATGTCGAAAATGACGAAAACTGTAGGCCCCTGCTGGTTGGTATGCCGGTTGCCTGGTTGTGTCCTCCAACTTCGGACGACCATAACTTCTTTGTCCGAAGTCCTTTTTGGGAGTTCTTGGACTCTATGGAAATCCCATTGAGTCAAGATTCCATTCATATTCATGGGGAGGACATTAGGTGTCAGGCCGAGCTCTGACAGGTCAGAACACCTCGTCCAGTTTAGGTCAGCTCGACTGGGTGTGACTAGGTGTGACCTCCAACTTCGGAATATCATAACTTCTTTGTCCGAACTCCGTTTTGGGTGTTCTTGGATATGGAAAGCCCATTGAGTCAAGTCCCATATATACATATATATATATATATATATATATATATATATATATCTTGTTGAAATTAGGAACTTCAATTAAACTCGAATCAATCCTAACCAAAACCCTTGCTTGCGCCTGAATAATATTGTTCTTTAATGGTTTTGAATAGGGTGACAGGAGGAAAAGCCAAGCGAGATTGAGATTAGGATTGGAATCAAAGTGCAAAGATTTTGGGTTTGTTCTCTGAGCTTCTATTCCTCGTTTAGGATTTTTGCATATTTATTTACATATTTCTATTCTCGTTTCAATATTTGAAATGCTTGTTCTAAATGCATAAGAAGACATATTGAATTGTTTTAAAATGATTAATTGATTGTAAAATGTTTGCATATGAAAATTGCATGACTATTGAAAGTGAACTATTATACAAATGTACATATTGTATTGTACTTTGCTATAAAGGTTGAGCGCTCTTAATAGAATGTGCTTAGTTTAGTTCGTATTAAGGATGGAGTGGTATTTATACGATAGGGAGTCAAATAAGCGATCTGCGAGCGATTGTATTGATGTGTCACTCCGTCGGTAGCGGTAGGATAGTGTCGGTGAGTGTTATTTAATTGATTTTTTATAACCGATTAGCAGCGCGGGGCCGTGCGTGTTATAAGCCAGTTTTATCGACTGTGGCCCGGCGGGACCGTCGCCGTGACTCACGATATCCTATATATCGAAGACATAAGTTAAATTCGTTAAGGGCATAATTGAACTGATTGGTAGAACTAAATTGAATTACCAAAAGCGGGTGAATTTGTGAGCATATTTGAATGATTTAGATTGAAATATGAATATAAGTGTAATTTTGGGATGATCGATGGTATGGCGATTGTATATGTAACAAGTATATGTATTGTATTTACATTGATCATCCATAATTTATAATTTTAATTGTTAAATTGCATGATTTGTTTAGCGGGCGAAGAATGAATTTGTATGAAGCCATTAGCGTGAAAATCTTGGCTGTGTTCTGCGTCTGTGATGTAAGTGATAGATGGTGATCGAAAAGTGGACCCAGATCGAGGCGTCGGAATGTGAAAGGAAATTTCGAACATGCTCAGACGTACATTAATTCCATATTTTCTTTGGATAATGATATTTTGTAAAACAATTTGAACTCTAAACATCTATTTTTGTAAATCATTTTGAAAAGGCTTGAATGCCTTCATTGTAAATGTATTTTGTTAAATGTATTTTGTTAAATGTAAATGTTTATGGGCTTGCCCAAATTTTGAAATCGCTTCCGCAAAGATTGGATTTTGAGTGATTGAGTGATAACAGGGCATCTCGGACTCGGTTCGGATCCGTCAAGCGAGATTCGAGGCGGGAAAGAGGTCCACAGACATCTAATCCATATAAAGAGGCGAAGTTTGAGCCTGATATGTAGAATCTGAGAAGTCAGATATGCGATCTGCTAATAGTAAAAGCGAAGTTAGAGGGGTATGCCACAGTAAGACATCAACCCATGACTTAATGATAAGTCAAAATGTCACTCATGATGGCTCATATCTCGATAAAAGCCCATGCGGACAAATGACCACCTCAAGCGATCCGAAAAATAATGGATATGCCACTAGGCATCGTAAAACGATACGAATCCCAAAATTTCATAACAAGACTCATCCTCTTGATAACAATTGCATGCACAAGCAAACAAATTCACAGTGATCGGATAAGGTTGTGCCCCGAGTATGACATGTACCATCGATAGAGATGTGATAGAACCCCGAATATCGAATATGTCTCGACATCTGTGAAATCACATCTACGACAAACACATCAAATGATCCACGGCGGATAGGGGTATGCCTAGTCGACATGTCGAGGAATCGGTCTAAATCTACGCATCCCAAATAACAAAGGCAATCTCGGGTCATCTAAACCTGACTAGAGATGGATCAGCTAGCAAAACATCTCTGAAAAGAAGCCACATAAATAATGTCCAGGATATCGACCCAGTCTCAAATACCTATCTAAAGTAGATGTTGTCAAAAAACATTAAATCCATAGTCTTAGAATTGGTCTTATGAAAGGCATGGACAGTAATGTGAGCAGGGTGATAAGGTAAAGAAATGAAGAGGGAAACTAGCTCGAACACTTGATGATCAACCTGCACCTCGTGTGTGGAATGCCACATGCATAAGAGTCTCATGAGCCATGGACACAGAGCATCCAATGGAAGTGCTAATAATAATGATGTAGTGTCCCAAGGAGTGTAACATGTGGTGAGATAGGTAGGGAAAGGATGTAGAGTGAAACATCAAACTCAAAATCAATAAACATATGAGGGTGATAAATGTGAAAATGAGACGTATGAAGTCGAGAAGATAAATAACAGTATGGAAAAAATTGATGATGATATGATGAATCTACCCAAATCACTGCATGGGGAAGACATGTCGTCGAAAAATTGGATAATGAATATGACACTGACTCGGAACCCTTAGGAGAGGATCGATCATCTCATATACCACTAATAAAATCTCAAAGTAAGCACATGATACTAGAGTCTAGGAAGCCGTATAATTCCTGGTAATACATACACTAAAGACAATGATCCTCATAAATCCACATGCGAACTCGAAGATAATACACATCGTGCGCATTTATTTATATATTTTTCTTTTCTCTTTTTTTTTTTTTGGTTTTTGTTTTTGTTTTTGTTTTTGTTTTTGTTTTTGTTTTTTGCTCATAGACTGAATAAAGCAGATGAGAGACATACCCGATATGACGGATAAACGAACATATCTCAAGCGAAGGTGCAATCAAAACAACTCAATGAAATAACATAAGCCTCTCAAACTAAAAGTCTCTGAATAAATGTCGATGGAATGAGTGAAGGGATGACATGACAAACCCCCATGCAGTAAAATGAATAGATCACCAATCTAAGTGGGAAAGAATGAGATAGAACGAGAAGTCAGATAGAAAGAAAGTGGTGAAAACATAGAAACTATGAAATGGAGCGGATATAATGAAGTGAGTGTGGTAAGGTGATGTAGAGAATATGTCAATGATCCATAAACTAAGGCATCCACACACCAGAGGGCCGCTATCCTAGGTATGAAAAGGCCAGTAGGGCTATAATAGAGAAAATATGCCAAAATGCGCGTGTGAGGCTCAATGGGCTAGCAACAGTAAAAAAAATGTGAGTAACAAGTGATAAGGTATATGGCTAACCGAAATGATGGCCACCCATCCTGCAATCAAGGTCTCAAACGTAAAACTTTTTCAGTTGATCCACATTGAACAGCTCTACGAAATTGGTTTCCATCTAAGTCAAGCATCAACCATGCGACTCCTGCGGGTCAACTCTCTAATAATGTAAGGTCAGCTCCGGTTGGTCTAAACTTCCCTCTGGTGTGTGTGTAATCCTCTTAGGACTCTCGAAACCAATCGCCTGTTGTGAAACCAGTCCCAAACCGGCCAGCTTTTTGGCTTGCAGACGTCTTTCCTTTAGTAAGCACCAGACATAGTCAATGACTCTCAATCTCATCTGTCTATGGTCACAAGTTGATCAAGTCGATTATTGAACCCTCGCCTCTGAAATCTACTGCTCTAGGGCTACTCTCAAGGATCCCATCTCTATCTCAATGGCGAAAGCGCCTCCAGCCACCATAAGCTTAGAGAGTAGGTGTGGCTCTGCCCAGAAGTGCGAAAGGAGGTGCGATCGCCCGTAATCGAAGAAGCTTCTCGGACCCGGTCTCGAAGTCTCAATCATCTTCTTGAGAATCTTTAATATTCTTGTTCGCGGCCTCTACTACCCATTTGTCCTCGACCTATCATGACGATGCGGCGCGATCTTTGGATGTTCCATCTACGTATAATAAAGTGTCAACCTCACCCCACGAAATGCACATACATACGATATCCAACTTCGAGACGTATCTACGAATGTGTGTGATCGATAAAGTGGCCACTTTGTACATTTGGCTTTGCATAAGAAGTGGCCTCCACCCGCGTGAAATAATCAATAAGCGACTAGAATAAGACTCGCGACCAGCTGGGCTTGGCGAAATCTTACGATAGTATCTATGCCCCCTGGCGAAAGCGGCGAGAGGTGAGGAGTGATGCATGTACGACTGATGGTGGAACGTGTATAAGATCTCCATGCATCTGACACTTTGGACATCTCTAAACAAATTGACAACAATCTGTCTCCATGGTCAACAAAAAATAGCCGATTACTCATGCTCTTATGAGCGACATATGTCTCCATATGGGGCCCACAAACTCCGGCATGGACCCTCTCTTGTGCCGTCCAATTTGAATCTGATCGCACGACAATAACACACCATATTTATGCGCTATGGTGTCTCTCCATGTATCACAAGCGGGTAGCGGCGCCTCAGAAGCTCTTGTCTTAGCGTCGTGGCCTCCAGGTATGTGCCATATCCTAAAGAGCGATAAATATCATGATACCTGCAGGACCATCATCAAACCCACCTTTCGTCAATTAAGTAACAATAAGCAGGAACACTTCTAGTCTCAACTAGCAGGGGGCGAACTACCACACCTTCATGAATGTTAATCATGAAACCATGTAGCATCGTGACGATTCTGCTCTAGGTAGGTATAATAGTGTATATTTCGGGTCGATAAAACCTCCCCAATCGTAACTCTAATGGCATGATATGGCCTAAGCTTCATCCACTGGTCTTCCAGTCACCACGGATCTATCCACAATCACTAGATTAGAATCACCGAATATCTCCATCTTTCTAATCCAGAGCTGAGAGTGCGGTCTCTAACCCGAGGATACATGCCTCGTACTCAGCAATGTTGTTCGTAATTAGGATAACAACCTGAAAAGACGAAACGAAGCTGATCTCGAGATGTGTGCCATGCGGAGAATCCAGCAGGAACACACATTCCATATCCAGGAGATGGTTAGTTGCAATCCGCGTACATCATGACCAGTTGACTAGTCACCCTATGATCTCCTCTGGGAAAATCATCATCAATCACTCTCTTTGTGAGTATTTGGAAATTGAGACGAGTAATCTTGCTAACATATCCCTTTTATGACTTTTGAATTGTATACTTGAATATCAAACTCTGTCGAAGTATTTCTGAAGATCATCTCATAAGTCCTCTGTTAAAGCTAATGCAGTCAAACATATATCTACGAAAGGATCTAAACGAGAAACAAAGTGCATGGAATGCACAGCCGTGCAATGTCTCAATCTCAAGGTAAGCTGGGAGAGCCAGCTAAGCCGAGTGCACAATCATAATGTACCTGTCTCGGCTTACAACATCCTCTTTACTCAAATAATAGATGGCTGCTCCTTCTTAGGAATCATCAAAATTTAATTCTTCTTATGCACATAGCGACATCTACATGACCAAATATAACAAGAGAAGTTCGTCCAGGGCATGGGAGGTACAGCAGAGGAAAGCAAATACTCTCTAATCTAGCTCAGCCTTTGGTGACCATGATCGCTCAAACCTTAGGTTGTTTCCTTCCTCGAAGTCGAAGATAAAACTCCACAAGTATATATCAATCTAACAATCAACTTTGCTAATATATTGCAACATACCCAGAAACCTAGGATCTCAATCTTGATACGTGGTGGGAACTTATGTCAAAAGGATAAGCTCTGATCTTATGGTCTGCCTGTCTCTCACTAATCCTTGTGATAGCTTCCCGAGTTACTCAAAAAGTGCACTTCTTGGGATTGAGTCTCAAATCTAAGCATCGATCCTACGGAAGAAGCGCTACAGGAATGCAGAGTGATTTGCCCCATCACGGGACTTCACAATCATATCATCTACATAGACCTTAACATCCACAGCGTGCATCATGTTATGAAAAGGTGCGTAGGCACTCTTTGATAGGTAGCACTGCGTTCTTCAATGGCAAGCGTGACTCTATATGATGATTGCCCAGCTGCGGTGATGAAGATGTCTTCTCCACGTGGGGAGCCATCACAATCTGATTATAACGGAGAATCCGCTCTATAGGAACATTGCATTTGTGATCTTATCAACCAGCAATATGTGGGAAAATCATCCTTAAGAACAGCCTTGTTGAGATTTACAAATCCCACACAAACTGGCCTTGCCATCCTTTTTGGGAATAGGGACCAGACATTAGCCCGACCACTCTGAGTCTTGGACCAACGATATGAAGCCCGACAAGTTGCTTTGAATCCTCTTCACACCTTAAACTCCGTCGGTGTAATTGCCTCCCGATTTTGCTTAACCGGTCTAACATGTAGCCCGCAGTGGTAGATGATCTGAACTATATAGAAGGGTCGAGGCACGCATGTCCTCATGTAAGCCATGCAAAACATCCAAGTATGATCCCCGAGTAACTAAATAAGCCTTCCTCCTCTCATCTGCTTGAGAAAAAATTAGTGCAGATCCTCATCTCTCTAGGTTGGTCTACTACAACTACCAAGGTCTCTTGTCTTAAAGGTCATCAAAGGAGGTGAAACTCGCTCATCAGTAAGTATAATTACCCTTTGCCCAGTCATGGTAGCTATCGCCAAATCGGCGCGAAACCATCATCAATATCATGAATGCAGCGTGTGGTGAATGAGGTGTGCATCGATATCATCGATAAAGAGCGGTGAATACTCGAGAAAGTATAAATCCATAGATGAAAACGGTATCAGCCGGGCGACGAGACTCAAATCTGACAAACATCAAAGAAATTGATTGGGTGCCAGCATTGGACTCTCCCCATGACATGTCCTAGAATATCGAGAGATGCAATATCATGATAACATCCTTGTAATCGCATCGTAAATACGGAGCAGAGGAGCATCTCGTCATCTCATGACACATGAAAATAACTAAGTGCGAATCACGGCTCGGTGGTAATAACCATCAGAGATGGCTCCTGTCATAATGATCAGACGTTTTCAACCCCGTCAGCCTGCAATCTCAGCTATCTCATGGGGAAAGCACAAAGTAGGCACACTAGGCCACCCGGGGGAAGGAGCGAGTCAAGGTGTGCAGTCGAGCCTGCCTTGGCTGAAGTTGTGAAAAAGATGATCTGACCTCGACATCTCTTTGGATATCACGTTAGGCTCATCATTCGATTAATCGGGATCGTATGGCTCTGAAGCCACCAAATAGTCAGTGACCTCAATTGTAAGGGCCAGAGAGGATAGTCAAATGGAATGTGATGAAGTCGAGATCGACCCTCTCCTGGCCTTGGTTGTGACGTATGAAAATGCCTCTAAGGAGTGAATCCCCAAACGAAGGTGGAGTCGTGGTCTACAGCTGTGATAAATTCGCTACGGGCCGTCTTGGTAGCGCCTTAAACCCCAGACCGGGCCATATACGACATAACCACCGTCATATTTAGCTTATTGGTCTTTATATGCGATCGTAATAGTATAGATCTTGAATCTTTGACAAAATCCCTGGCTCCGCAATTACGTATCTCATCAGCGAATCGGGTCATAAGCAAATCATCTACTTTATTTTAGCTAATCCTCGATACAGAAATTTCATGTTAAGTCAAATGCGCCCCTCCTGTAGATAAAATAGTGATCGCCAGCCATCATGAATGAACTTCACCTTCAAATGAAGGGAAGATGGGATAAGCATGGCCTATGAATCCATGGGCGGCTAAGTGAGTTGGGATACGGGGATCTCGAAATCTGAAACATAACCTAAAAAATGGGCGCCCGATCCTTCGACGAGAGTCGAGGTGCCCGTCACCTCTACGAGAATCTTGTCATAAGCTCTCACAATGCAGTGTGGATGAAGCCAAAATACGTAGGCCCATATCCTAGAGCAATTGCAGTGGCAAGAGGACATACATTTAGGGCAGATCCATTGTCTAAGAGGACAAATGGAACACGACAACCTAAATAACTAACTGATATATGCAAAGGTCGAGTGTGGTTTGAACCCTCAGGAATAGAGTCATCCTCGGAGAAAGCTTGATGCAGGCGCTCGCTAGGCGTGGGCATATGTCGAGCCCTCTTACGGAGATGTGGTCGTGTCGACTCGAATCAGGCTCAAAGCCTATTAAAGTCTCTCTATGGGTGGTAGGAAGCTAACAAGCTCGAGAATGAGATACAAGCATGTGTACTATCAGCTACTCCAGTAGTCATCATCCTCTCTCACCGTCTTGTCTCTAATAGTATCGGGATCTATGGGCAGAGATGGGCCCGGAAATACGACCACTCTAACTCCTCGATGTATCTGGATCTGGTGTATCATTTGTCCTCGGTATGGAGTCAAATAGGAGTGAACACTATATAAAATGAAGTCTTGCCTTGTGCAGGATCAAGCTGGAGTAATGCCGGAAGCTACTTAGAAAGACATGTGAGTGAATCTGTTGGCTAGAAAACACCTCATAGTTCCCCATCATGTACGCTCCATCATCGTACTGGGCTCAGAAACTCTGTATCCAGCCCAATGACATATGGATGCGATCCCTCTACAGACTCGACAAAATCATGGAATGAATACTTCGTGGAGGAGAGACACTTTCTGTGAGTAAGTCGGAAGAGGTTAGAATAATGCTAGGTCGTCAATTTTTGTACACAGTCGATCAAGTCTGAGCGAGGCGTGTGGTGTCTCAGCGGTCACTGATGCGTAGTATGTCAGGCCTTGATGATAGCTGAAAATGTAGGTCCTGTCGAAAATGGTGAACCTTTGTAGTAATGAAACTGGTGCTAAATGGTTCGCTGATCGGCGGTCATCGAAGTAATCATAAGTTCCACCCGAGGCATGACTAAGTGGCGTAAAGTGTTTGAAGGTACATGCAGGCTCTTTGTGTCTTAAGGTATGGGGGCTGGGGTCTAAGATGAGCAATAGGTGGCTCTTCCACGGCTTTGTGCGACATAGCTTGGGTGTGGTGGAGTGTATGGAGCTGGTAACCTAAGCGGGTGAGGTGGTATGGAAGTGCATACTAGCCCGAACTGCAGGCGTAGGAAGTCTATGTGGTGTATAGATCGTGTACTAAGGCTGGGTGCCCCATGTCCTAAAGGCTGATGGCTCCTACCTCCACAGTCTAGATGGCTTCTTCCCTATCGAGAGGAAGAATCCGATCTCCTCAAAGCTAGCAGCGCCATACCATCTCGATACCATACAATGCCTACATCAAGCTCTGTAATCCGTAATTGGTACACCCAGTAAGATGCAGCGTGGCTGGGTTGTAAACTCCTCATGATCATGCTAATTTGCTCTCTCTCTTTGATGGACGATCAATCATTTGAATAACCTTCTCCCTCAGCGGAAATAGAAAGATGTAGCAGTCTGAGCTTGACTCCCCAGCTGTAGCTCTCTCTTAGTGACATCTATGGCAGTCTTTGAGGCATCGAATAAACTCTGGCGAATCTCCCGAGTCAGCTGCGTGAAGGATCAGGTATGGCAAACCAGCTCACATGTTGCCACCTTTGCTCGTGTGAAGGGAACCGACATGATCCATAACTTAGCCTCATCTAAACACATGCCCTCATCAGCGGCTATATATCCTCAAAATGAGTGCGTGGACATCCTACCTTTTGTATCTTAGCTCCAGCATGTCGGACATCAAGAAATTTAGGCGGTAATGGGGTCGCAGGTGCCTTTATCAAATCCATCCAGCACATCCATACCCTATACAGCTCTCCATTTGTCTAAGCACTCTGCTCTACACTCACATGTCGATCATGGAAGCACCAATGTCTGACCCCGAATAGTGCCATTTGGGCCACCTCTGTGAACCTCTGGATAATAATGAGGTACTTTGAGGAGATAGGCGGTGCCATCAGGAGCCATCGATGGAGGTGGAGGTGGAGGTGGTGCCCCGTCAAAGCAGCTATCCTCTGTGCTAAAAATTTGTAAGGCTGCTGTCTATCAATCCTTATTTCGGGTCATGCTCTTGTATCTGGAAGCCTTGGCCTTGGCCCGGCAACAATCTGCTCAATAACGGCTGCATGTGGATCCATATCTGTCTGATCTGATGCACGTACTAATCTACCCTCGACTCCTTACGAAGATGGTCCCGGTCACGTGTCGATGAATCCACGAAGGTGCAGAAACAAATAAAAGTCGGTCTATGTCGGGCAAAAGAACGCTGCTATAATGAAACTAAAATAAGCAATCCATCACTATGCACAAAATTGCCCCTTGACTCAAATACTACGATCCAATCTCTGTATACCTAAGAGGAAACCAAAATGGGAATCTGGATCCATATCGCGATAAAACCGACCACAGAAGGCTCCAAGATGCACCCGTGTAGGATGGGATCTGTCGGTAAGATTTAAACTACGACTAGAAGGTCGATGGTGGCTCCCCAAAGACGAGGGTAGGTAGTGTTTTAAAGGGTCCAACAGGAGAAGCGATTGTACCCTCCGATTGTTTCTGACCTCACACATCTCAGAAGAGGCTGGGCGCTTCCATGCGAGGTGGTCGTCGACTCCACACATGCACTTCCTGACATCAAGGGGGGCGACCTATGGTAAAGGCTCTCACTACTCTCGGCGCTCGGGGAATAAACTAGAGGTGTGCAGTGTGTGTTGGTGTGTCAAGAAAAACCTAAATGACATCTAAACCCAAAAAAGGCACGGTCATAATGTATCCTAAAATCAGCTACGGCTGTATCTGAGTCTTCGAAGATTGGACTCCTCGGCGTAGTATATTGACCACCTCCAAAATGCTCACAAACATGGATATAGCCCCCATCACTAGACCTTACTCATGGTCCTTGCGCCTGATGAGGTCGAAAAACATATGAGGAGCAACAAGTCTCCAAGCGCAAACACAAAACCAAGAGACCTGAAAGTCGTAGGGACTGAGGTTTGGAGATAAAGGATACATGGCTACCCCACACATAGACATCTGACAAGCAATCATGCGAGGAGAGAGGTAGTCATGCAATGACCAGTCGAAAGCGGGTATATCATCCATATCAAGTAAGAGTATAAGATGAACATGATGTGTATATAGTAGACAATGAGAAGCAAGTGACATAACAAGATGAGCCGAAGAATCGTAGATGAAGTCAGCCAGCGATGCTAATGATACAACGATTAGACATATGAAGATGCGATCGGTAGTCAAAATTCTCAATGTACTATACCACAAAAAGCACGAAAAGTATCATCAATCAACCCAGTCAAACTCCACATTTTTCCTAATTTGTAGAACAAAACGGCCACTCACTTGTCCCGTTTAATTAGCCATTTGTGGACCACTTGCATTTTAGGTGTATCATTTCCCACTTAAGGCGAGATTCGTTTTTATTTTGAAAAACCATTTTTTACAGAAAGCGGTTTGGGTCGCCATATTTTTGTTTTATTTTTAAAAACAAAATAGAAAAGAATTCTAAATGCTGACTCTGACAGAAAATTCTGGTTTGGAAAAAGCGGAGTCTTATTAGAAGTCAGTTACTTATTTATTGTGGAAGAAGGTAAATTAGAGCATGCTGCCTCTCCCAGCACTAAGTTGGAGTGCATACTAAACAAACTAAAATATGGCTTTTGACTAGCAGCTTCTTGAATGCAGAAGATAAGCAATAACAATACAAAGCATGCAAGACATATAAATAAATAATCAATGGCGTGATTCAGAGAAAAAATGTGTACATGGGCGGCATGTTCGCATGCTCGATTGAAACAATGTTAGTGTAATAACAAAATACAAACTATTCACATTCAATTAAAAATGGTTATAAATCATATGTCAAATTATTCATTAAAATGATACATGGAATGTCGGGCCCCACCCAAGCTGTAAGACCCGAGAAATTCCAATTTTTGGAAAAAGGGAAAAATCGTAATTTCGGTTACAAAATTGTAATTTCGGTTAAAAAATCCGGAATTTATTCTCTAGATCACGGATGATGAAACGGATTTCACCGTTGGAATCATATCATGAAATCTAGCTAGCACGTAAAATTTCGTCGAATTCCGAGACAGTCGAAATTTACACGTTTTTTGAGGAGCATCCGCGTTTCGGGTCAGTAAGCGATTTTGATACAGCAGTCTCATATAACACGTACTCATGTGCCATAAGTGGTATGAGTAAAAATGATGAAAATGGAGTACTTAGAGATAGTGCAGAGTGTCAAAGCGGGAAAATAAGGATATAAATGTCATTTTGGTGTTATAAGTTGGAAAAGAATAAAATCTTGCATAGTATTGTCTTCTTCAAATAGAGGTAAAAATGGGAAAGACGGGCATGAATTTTGCGATGCGGGAGACGACAGATTTCATTTTATTTTTAGAGAGAGAACCACTTCTCTCTAGTTTTCAAACCCAATCAGGCGTCCGGAGTCTTCAAGACAAGAAGGAAAGCTGCTCTACGCGGAGCGGGCTACACGTGGACACCGGATTTGAGGAGTTTTGACAAACTCCTTGAGGTAGGGGTTTCTCCCTACTTGGGTTTTACACTTTATTCAAGTGTTTTTCAATGTTTCGGTTAGCTTGAGGCCTTGAGCTGACGTTGATCGATCCCAAAACTTGGGATGAGATTGTCTATTTTTAAACCAAAAATGGAAGCGTCATTGGCTGTCCATAAGCGCAGTTTAGGTGGATTAATTGTGCATTTATGTGTTAATGCATGTATTGGTTTGTATGAGGAAGTAGGAAATGGCGTGAAACGGAGTTCATAAAGTAGGCAGAAGCGATTGTGATTTTAGGGAATAGTAAGCGAGGTTTCGCTATTCAGAATAGTGTTCACAAAATAAATTTGCGGTGTGTGTTTAGTGGTGATTCAAGTCGAATTGCTCGTGTTTGATCATTAGCCCACATGTGAGCTAATTTGATGTGATAAATGCGTATTACATAACATGATTGTGTGATTGAATTTTTGTGAATATATGCATGTTTATATATTTACATGTGACATAAACTATAATGGAATTGGCATCATGCATTCCATATGCCTTTGGGAGCACCACAGGGTATAGGAGTAGTGCATGAGGTGAGTCTAGAAAATGATTCGGAGGTTGTCTAAAACTAATAATTATCAATTAGTCACACCTCAAAATATCAATCGTCGGAGACGGCCTAATTGATATATATATACATCGGAGGGTTGTCCCTGAAACAAACATAATAATTCCTCATCTGAGGCTTAAAGCGAGTAGCCAGAAGTCGATAAGACCAGATGAGCGATTAATTTAGACATTCAAGTAGGATCATACATTTCTTGAATGTGTATTTATTTGGAACATGCATATGCACTTAGGTGGAAGTAGCCCACTTGGGGTGATTTCCCACTGCGAGCATTAAGCTCACCACAATAGGGAACATATTTCAGTGCGAGGGGCGCACGAGAGGCCGGCTTGTCCTAAGAGGATGAGTTTAGAAGCCCAGGGTTGTGGCTTTGATGATTCTATACATGTATTAGAATTCTCTAATTTTAATATGTGTTGTATAAAGTAAGAACATTTGAACTCTTAGAACTATTGGATATAGTTAGTTCATAATTAAGGTATGTTTTTATGGGTATTGTTATGGATTTATGATAGCCGTTTACTCATGTTGTGGGATTTATATTGGACTGTTTGGACAGAGGTTTATGCAGGTATTGTATTTAGGTAGAGCTCCTCGTACAAAGGAGACTCTACTAGATTTTCGCTCAGAAAAATGTCAGGTGTGAGCATTCCACAAATCGCGAGTTGTGGGTAGTGACGGGCCTTAAGGTTTGGGGCGTCACACAAGCCCCATGTATATGTTACGCAATTAACTCCACGAGATTAGTTTATAGGAATTATAGTGCCGTGTGTTAGAGATTTTGAAAGGCGGTTTGAAGTGAAGTTTTGAAAATTGAAAGTTTAAAGTTGAAATTTGAAATTTGAGATTTTGGGACTTGAAATTTAGAAATTGAATTTTCAAAATTTAAGACAAAACGACTGAATCTTGAAGTGAGATTTTGAAATTTGAAATTGATCGCTTGAATTTTGAAATTATGGATTTTGTAAATTTGAAATTATAAACTTTAAAATTGGAAATTAGAGTGTGGAACAGATTTTGATGCGACACTTGATTTTGAAATTAGGAACCCACCAATTTAATTGAAATATTGAAAATTTGAGATTTAGAGATTTAGATATCATGCCTTTCACACCTACCATTCTGGATGTAGAGTGCATATGGAATGCATTATCTTATTTCGAACAATTCATGTTAATATAAATCATGCATACTTCTTCGCAAGATTTATTCAGATTCCAATGAAATCACACAATTATATTTCATATAGATTCAAACATGTATTAACACTTTTAATTCCATGCATTAACATAATGGCACCACAATTCAAGTCATTCCATTTTAAGCAGAATTTTATGCAAATAACACATGGAAGTTTTAGTTCGACCAAATAAGCCAGGAATTTGTTTTAGAGTCCAAAAAATAATCTTTGATATAAATTTGTCTGTGGGCCAACCCCCCTCCTCAACTCTCGGTTCCACTTCTTTGGAACCTTGAAATCCACTCAACCATTTCATTGACAGCACCTAAAGCCACAAAATTTACACACTGAAACAGCATATGGACCAATAACAACCCCATTAAATCTGTCAGGCGCCCCAGAAACAGTCGATTTCAAGAAACATATGTGTTAACTTGTAAATCTGCCCATGACCCCACTCCTCGACCTCGGGTTCCTTCTTTAGGCAGAAATCCATAACCATTCCGGCCAGCAACACCTAAAACACAATTTTTACACAAACAAGCATATGGATATGATAACAACCAGTGAATCCATCTGGGACTGCCCAAGAAACAGTCGATTTGCGCATTTTAGTCCTAAGTTTAGGACGACCAAGCGACCACTCAGGCCTTACACCCACCCAAACAAAACAATAAGAAACTCTTAAACCGAAACAAACCGAGTAGAAGACCCTTTACCTCCGGGTTGTAAACTCCTCAAAACCAGTACCCACGCGTAGCCCTTGCCGTAGGGAACAACTTTGCTTCTTGCTTCACTGGAAACAGACGGTTCGATCGCCGAGAAATTTAGAGAGGGTTAGAGTACTCTATCTACCAAATCCTTCCACTTTCTCCTTCCTCTTCTCTCTCCAAATTTTCCTCAGTTTTCCCATCAATCCGGGTTCTTGGGAGAGCTTGGGCGAAGGACTTGTCTCTCATCTGTGTCTATTGTGGTTGAGGAGGGATTACTCCTTATCCTCTTGTTACTCACTTTGGATTTCCACTTTGTGGCATGATCTTAAGCTGTGTCCACCATGGCGCGCGAAATTCGTGTTTGGTAAGTGCGCGGCAGTAGCCTTATCTTAGTAAATAAGTCTTTGAGTGTCATATACCGGATTGCCTCGGCGTGAAAATTAAATTGTCTCGAATTTGGTGAAGTCGACAGTGGTAGCTAGATTTATGAGACAATTCTATGGTGAAATTAGTTTCATCATATAAGATCTAGAAAAATTAAGTTTTGACCGAAATTACCATTTTACCTTTTATTACTAGGATTTTCTCGGGGTTTCCGCAATTGAGGTTAATGCTGGTCCTCAGTGTAGTGGAAGGGCGTGGGTCCTCTCTGGGATGATGGGTGGGGCGGGGGTTGCGGGTGGATGTATTGCCCGGAGCCTCTCCTGGAGCACGATGAGATCTCGAACCTAGACTGGTATGCCCTAAGGTCATCCTCATCAGAGAGCTCATTGCCTGAATCGTACACCTCCTCTGGTCTTGGGACACCTAGTTTGTCTTTCTTCACCATGATCGCCTTGATCGGGTGTATCAAACTCATTATTATAAAGACACCTCGACTTGCATCAGCGAAGTAGATAGGGAAGGAGTGCAGAGTTTGTCTTTTGCATCCTTGTTATAGAGGATCGCATTCATAACTGGCATCGACATCAAATGCAGGATATCTGTGGATGATGGTATAGTTGAAGCGGGGCCTCTTTTTTACATTAATAACATAGGGATGAAATTGCGATGTGATGAAGTGACCTTAGGAATGTAGGCTAAGTGTTTGGCCTTAAGGCTTGCATGGCGTGCCTTCAGCTATTGAGTTCCACTCACCTGCGGTAGTTGGCATCTAGGATTCTCGGAGATAGTTGGGATGCTCATGGGGCCTATCATGGGCTCGGGGTTGAAGCCCGGCTCAAGGTTATTGTCGATTGATGAACCGCCTTGCTTGAAGTCTACCAAAACCTCGTGCACTCGAACCCTTTTCAGTACATGGGAGGCTAAGTTGGGATAGAACTCTTGTACAACACTTGTGGTGACCGGTCTCGGAGGTTGGCACAGTGCCCTCCATCTCTTATTCGCAATGGTTTTGCAAAAGAAGTCATCGAATTAATTGAAACCTTCTCATGATAGAGGACCTATTCTTGAGATTAAAGTACGAATTTCTGCCCCTCTCGATGACAAATTTCTCATGATATTGATCGCAGGAGAGGAGGATCTTCATTTGCCCGGCTTCTTTTCGATCTCAGTTTCTGATTTTTGCTTGACATTGGGCACTTGATAGGGTCGGGTTTAGATGGCCGTCTAGGCTTGATCACACTCTATTTGGCCTCCCAGGCCTCCTAACACACAGTGTGATGCCACTCTATCGAATTACTTACTAGAGTCACTAACAACTCACTTAGGCAAAAGAACAAACACCTAGTGTGCACTAAGTGAGATGGCATTCTTGACTCAAACGCAACGGTTCTTTAACCACCCACCATGCCTAGGGTTCGTTTTCTAACACAAGCAACCCAGAAAAAACTCCAATACAACCGAATCTAGACCTAAACTTACCCGAAAACCAGACCGTATGGAGGATGTCTAAACGAAGGTGAATCCTAGGGTTTTTTGGATTTAGGAACGTGATTAGGGCCTTGGAAGGTGCTAAAATCATTTGGGACAAGGTTGGGTGAGGTTTAGCTTGTGTACTTGCAAAAATCGGGAAGCAAGGTTAGGGTTTCTCAAGGTTTCGATGTGAGAATATGAACGTTCATGTTCATAAAAACAGGGCAACGTCGCGACGTTCCCGAGAGTTAAATTGCCAATGTCGCGACATTCCAGAATGTCAGGCTTCCAACGTCGCGATGTTGGGATCCAACGTCGCAACATTCCAGAGGCTACTATTTTTCAATGTCGCGACGTTGGGATGCAACGTCGTGACGTTCCCGAGAGTTGCTCAAATCTGAGTTGCCAACGTCGCAACGTTATAGAGGACTAAGATTTCATTTTTTTTCTCAACGCCGCGACGTTACAAAGAAGAAAACTCAACTTTTTCAAAAACAAATTTCTAAGGTTAAGAGCACTCCCCTTTTTAAATTCCACTCTTTGCCCAACTCCGACTGCGATTGCCCGAGCTACCTCTCTGTCGCTGCTTTGATCTCGGAGCCTGAGAAGAGAACGACACGCATAAGTTATGGTCTCTGAGAAAATTTTCATTTCTAAAATAAATAACATATGCAAAGCTACACTAATGAATGAAAAACTTGAAAATGCTTAGGTTGCCTCCCAAGTAGCGCTTTGTTTAATGTCGTTAGCTTGACTTCCTTAGATCTCAATGTTCCCAAGACTACGAGACTGCACGAACTCCCTATGACACTATTTCTGGTGTGCTCAGATTTATGGCCTACTTGCTTGCATGAAACTCACCCCCAAAGTATGGCTTCAATCGTTGTGCGTTAAATTTAAAGCTCCCTTTCTCTGGGTGCATAATTACCGCTCCTCCATACGAAAAAACCCGAGTCACAGTAAATGGTCCCAACCACCTCGACTTTAATTTCCCTAGGAAGAGCTTGAGTCAAGAGTTAAATAGGAGGACCTATTGTCCCGGCTCAAACTCTTTCCTTACAATATGCTTATCGTGCCATGCTTTCTTCTTTTCTTTATATATCTTTGTGTTTTAGTACACCTTATTGCGGAACTCTTCTAATTCACTGAGCTGTAGTATGCATTTCTCGCCGGCCATCTTACTGTCCATATTCAACTGTTGAGTTGCCCAGTATGCTCTATGTTCCAATTCCACAAGCAAGTGGCTTTCTTTTCCAAAAGCTAGCCTGAATGGTGACATTCCCAATGGTGTCTTGAATGCTGTTCTATATGCCCAGAGCACATCATCTATCTTTTTTGCCCAATCTTTCTTCGAGCTATTGAACATTTTCTCTAAGATAGATTTGATTTCTTTGTTTGACACTTATGCTTGGCCATTAGTTTATGGATGGTATGCAAGTGCGGTTCGATGCCGGACTCCATATTTTATCAACACGTTGTCAACAAGTTTGTTACAGAAATGTGTTCCTCCATATGTGATCAACGCCCGTGGAGTTCCAAACCGGGTGAATATATGACTACGAAGAAAGCTTGCTACCACTCTAGCATCATTAGTTCGGGTAGGTATGGCCTCCACCCATTTGGAAACGTAATCTACGGCCAGGAGAATGTATAGGTTGTTGAAAGATGAAGGAAAGAGAACCATAAAATCCATCCCCCATATATCAAATAGCTCTACCTCTAAAATGGGTTGCAAAGGCGACTCATCTAGTTTTGATATGCTCCCCATTCTTTGACACTTGTCACAAGTGGACACAAACTGGTGTGCATCCTCAATGGGGCGGTCAATAGAACCTGGACAGCTACCTTGCAGCCATTCTATTTCCCCCAAAGTTCCCCCCACATTTTAGAGTGTGGCAGTGATTTAGGATACTTTCCATTTCCTCCTCTAGGACACATCTTCTTATCCCCTGATCAGCACAATGCTTATACAGGATGGGCTCCTCCCAGTAGTAATGCTTCAACTGTGTGAAAAATCTCTTCTTCTCCTGATAAATAAACTCTGGTGGGAGCACTCTTGCCACCAAGTAGTTTACTAAATTCACAAACCAAGGTACTGGCTCTTTGCCTTCAATCACCAAGAGTTGTTCATCAGGGAAATCATCCTTGATATGAATTTCTTTACTCGATCCTTCCAATAACGGAAAGATGGTAGCACAAATTTTCACCCTTCTATCTTTAATTTCAGGGTCAAACTCTCATAGTGAGTAAAACCCAATCTTATTAGTCTCTGCCTGTCCTTCTTAGTCATCAAGTACTTTATAGCTGAATGGTTGGTGTGCACTATTACCCTATTACCAATCAAGTACGGCCGAAACTTGTCAAACGCAAACACAATAGCCAAAAGTTCTTTTTTAGTTGTTGCATAATTTAGTTGCGCATCATTCAACGTCAGGCTCGCATAGTAGATAACCTGAAATGTTCTTTCCCTTTTTTGCCCCAGTACTACCCCTACTGTGTAGTCGCTAGCATCACACATTAGTTCAAAAGGAAGATTCCAGTCTGGTGCTTCTACAATAGGTGTTGATACCAAATCCTCTTTTAGAAACAAGAACGCTTTTAGACACTGATCATCAAACTCAAAAGGCACTCCTTGAACAAGCAGATTTGACAAGGGCTTAGCTATTTTGGAGAAATCCTTTATGAATCTCTTGTAGAATCCTGCGTGACCTAAAAAGCTCCTTATTCCTTTCACCGAAGATGGAGGCGGTAGCTTCTCTATTGTTTCAATCTTGGTTTTATCTACCTCAATTCCTCTTTCTGAGATCCAGTGCCCCAGTACAATGCCTTCCTTCACCATGAAGTGACACTTTTCCCACCAAGACAAGGTTAGTTTCACATCTATCAATGTCCTGCCTCAAAGTTATTCCAGCAATTATCAAAGGATTTCCCTAGCACAGAGAAAATCATCCATGAATACCTCAATTGTTCTCTCGACAATGTCTAAGAATATCGCCATCATTCACCGCTAAAACGTGCCCGGTGCATTACATAACCCAAAGGGCATTCGCCTAAACGCAAACGTACCATATGGGCACGTAAATGTTGTTTTCTCTTGGATCGACGGTGATATAGTGATCTGATTATAACCCAAATAATTCGGCCCAAGAAAAAATTATTAACACACCTTGCCAGCCGACCTAGCATCCGATCTTTAAAACTTAAGTAGGAAATTATCTTTTCTGGTTGCTTTATTCAATTTTCGGTAGTCTATGCAAATTCTCCACCCTGTAACTGTTCGAGAAGGTAGCAATGCGTTATTCTTGGTCCTTATCACTGTGGTCCCTCCTCTTGGAACAACCCTGTATCATTTACTCCACGAACTGCCCGAGACGAGTAGATCACTCCCAAAAGATCTAACCACTTCAATACCTCTTCTTACCACTTCCTTCACTGGGTCGGGTCGTAGTTCTTCTCGAGCCTCCACTCAAGGTTTGCGCCATCCTCTAATAGATCCGATGCATACACATGGAGGGTGGATCCTTCAACCGCCTAGAGACCACCCGATGATCCTCGTGATCTCGAAGCACCTCAAAAGCTCTCTCTTCCACCGTTAAGCGCGAGATGCTGGATATGATAACTGGTAAGGTTGAGGATTCCCCTAGATAAGCATACCTCAAGTGACTAGGTAGTGGCTTTTGCTCCAACTATGGTGGTTGCTCAATCGAAGGCACTGAAGTATGAGTGTTCTCTCCCAACGACTCATAATACTTCCTTTTGTTCGGCTGGAAGGAGTCCATCCACTTCACCTACTCTTTAGCCTCTTCACTTAGTTCCTCCTTAGCATTCTACACAAGGCTAGCCTCTAAAGGGTCAGTCAAACCACTTTGGTTAGGCACTATAACCTCTACTACCTCTATCATAAAACATGCATCGCTCTCCGCTGGATGCCTCACAACATTGAATACACTTAATCTGACCTCATCGTCCTGCACTCTTAGTTTCAGTTCCCCCTTCTGCACATCAATCATAGCCCTTCCAATTGCTAGAAATGTTATGCCCAGTATAATGGGTATCTTTTTATCTTCCTCCATGTCTAACACTATGAAATCAGCTAGGAAGATAAACTTGTCTACCTTTACTAGCACATCTTCTATCACTCCCCGAGGATGTTTCAATGATCTATCTGCCAGTTGTAGAGTGACCGTAGTGGGTCTAGCTTAACCAAACCCTAACCGTCTGAAAATGGATAAAGGCATGAGGTTAATGCTGGCTCCCAAGTCACATAGGGCTCTCTCGAAGATCGAGTTCCCTATCTTACATGGGATTGTGAAGCTGCCTGGATCATTCGCTCGCAATTTCCTCTTAAGTATAGCACCGCACTCCTCGCAAGATTCACTGGCCTCAAATTTCCGATAACCTTCTTTCCTAGACAAGAGATATCTTTCATGAATTTGACATAGCTGGGCATCTGTTCTAATGCATCGGCAAACGGAATGTTGATATGCAATTTCTTAAACACTTCCATGAATTTGGTAAACTGCTTATCTAGTTTGTTCTTCCTCAAACGCTGGGGATATGGGACTGGTGCAGAGGGTTCAACTGTAACTACCTGTTTCTCAGTCTCTTTCCTCTCATATGATCTCTCTACTGACTTCTCTTCTTGGGGCTGCTCCCCCTGCATCTAATCTTCCGGGCTAAACTAGTCAACTACCTCAGTTTCCCCTTCTCTTACTACTAGTGGTTGCCCCCGTGTAGCCAACTCTCTACCACTTCTTAGCGTGATAGCCTTAACATGTTCCTTACCTTCACCCCTCGGGTTTATCTCTGAATTGCTTGGCAAAGAATCTTACTACTTCTCCCGAGTCAATAGGCGGCCATTTAGCTATTGCACCTCCAGGGTTTCTCAGCTTGTCTTTGTGATTGACCAATTGGGTTGGCCCGGTCTGCATAGTTCCCTTTGTTTCATTCATAAAGGTTGTATGAGAAGTAAGCATTTGAGCTAAGGCTTCTTCTAAATCCACTTTTTTTTTCTACTAGCGATTTGCTAGCTTGGGAAGGTGGCATGCTATTCTGATTGTTCCTCCATCCATTGTTCTGATTGTTCCACCATCCTTTGTGTAAAACCTGGGAAAATTCTAATTTTCTGAAAAATGGTAAAATGATAATTTCGATTGGTAAATTTTCTGAATCTCGGATATAATGACGGACTTCCTTGCAGTTGGAATCGTCTCGCGAAATCTAGCTATCGCGTCAAATTTCGTCGAATTATGAGATAATCGGAATTTCCGTTTTGGTACTTGAGGTGTCGGGTGGGTATGACGACTTGTGAGAGACATAGTGATGTGTGAAGTCACCTCTGCATGTACCCGTGTGACACATGTTGCATGATTAAGTGAGATGATGAAAATGAATGGCTTAGATTAAGCGAAGTGTGAAAAGTATTACTTTAAATTCGAATAATGGTTAAATGAAGGGACAGTGAGAATTAAGTTAAAAGATTAAATAAATAAGACAAAAGCAACTTCTTCTTCTCCATTTGGAGAAAACATGCAGTAGGTGTGAAATACTGGTTTTAGAGAGAGAAAGAGTGACTTATCTCTAGATTTCCCAGCTTTCGGACCGTTAGTTCTCTTCGGGCGAAGTAAGAATTGTTACACGGTAATGAGAGCTACGGGACAGGTGGTGGAGTTCGAAAACTCAAGAGGTAGGGATCTTTTCCTACTTGGTTTATTCTTTGACTAGAGTCATTTTAATGGATGGAGATTTGTTGAGGCTGGATAGTGTTTTAGGTCTCGAAATCTTTGAACGAGTGGAGAAAATCCTACACATTGTGTGGTTGTGAACGATTAATCGAGCCTAGGGTGTAGACCCTCAATTTGTCCCTCGACACTTGCATTTATCCTTTTAGGTGTCACACTCACTCATCGTTCTCTATAACACCATTGGGCCCTTTTTAGGCTTAGTGCGTCTCAGAACCTCGGGTGGGCTTATATATGGTCCGTGAGTGTATATAGTTCACTTTAGGAAATTAATAAATGCATTGGCTTCTTTTTTTTTAGTTATTGGCATCATGCCATAGGAAGTAAGTGGGCCCCCCCAAGGGTTTAGCTCAATCGGAGTTTATTGGAGTATGTCGAATTCGGAGCACTTGGACTTGTTTCGATCATATCTTCCTCGTCCGAATTTGGAATTGAGCGCCGTTTCTTTTTAGTTCATACTCATTGAGGAAGTGGCGAAAAAAATTTGAGAATTTTTAATGCTTGGATCGACCACCTCAATTGATTTCAATTGAAGTTCATTACTAGAGCATGTTCGAATTCAGAGCACTAAGGCTTGTTTTGGTCATATCTCCTACGCTGGGACTCGGAATCAAGCAGTTTTTTTCATGGACTCCTTATTCTTGAAATATTCTCGCTAAAATTTCATATTTTTCTCAATCGGATCGACCGGTTAGGGCTGTACGAGCCGGTGCATCGGGCCCCAACTTGGGTGGGCGCTAATTTTTGTGATTTTGAGATTGCCCCGAATCCTATATGGATCGGGCCCGCTAAAGCCCCCGCATGCTCGATCCCAGGCATGGGTTGGATCCGATTTTTGGACCATGTTATGGGTTGCTTGCAACCCGCGCGAGTCACGGATACTTGGTGGTTAAGCAAGGACTAAATGTGGCCAACCTGTGGACCTTGGGAATAGAGGTGTTTATGAAGGCTGGGGAGATTCGAGAGGCGAAGGGAGTTCCCGGACTGAAGATGTGCAAAATGGAGTGGGCTCAGAGAGAAAGGGAGAGAGAAATAGAAGAAAAATGGAGTGTTTATGAAGCTGGGGAAGTTCGAGACTGAAGAGGGGAGTTCCCGAGGACTGAGTGTTAAAATGGAGTGGGCTGGGAGAAAGGGAGAGAGAGAAATAGAAGAAAAACATGGAGAGGTGATCACAAAAGGGAAGGAGGAAGAAAGAGAGAGGAGAAAGGGAGAAAAGGAGGAAGGAGAGTTTATCTAATCGGAGGTGTGGTCTCTCTTGTTTTTGAAGAGGAGTTAGACGGTTGAAGGAGTGAATACGGTTTGAAAGCGGAAAGAAAGAAAGAAAAAGGAGAGGGAATAGTAGTGATCTTACAAGTGCGACATTTATATGCTTCTCCCATTTCTTTTATGCTTTTCTTTGCCTTTGTTGTTTGCGAACTCGTGTTAGGTCACTAGGCACCGTTTGTGTCGGTTCTCAGTCATTCGGTGTCGGATTTGTACTCCGTTTGTTTTGTTGGATTCCTGACTCTTTGAGGAAGGTTTTGACAAATTTTGAGAGCCTCTCTCAACCAGCTAAACTAGTTGGGAAACCAGATCAAGCGGTTCACTGAATTCAGTTTGCTGGAACAACAGTTTGGGTCTTTGGCACCGTTTGTGTCGGTTCTCAGTCATTCGGAGTTGGATTTGTACTCTGTTTGTTTTGTTGGATTCCTGACTCTTTGAGGAATGTTCTGAAAAATTTTGAGTGCCTCTCTCAACCGGCTGAACTGGTTGGGAAACCAGATCAGCCGATTCACTAAATTCAGTTTGCTGGAACAGCAGTTTAGGTCTTTGGTACCGTTTGTGTCGGTTCTCAGTCATTCGGAGTTGGATTTGTACTCCGTTTGTTTTTTTAGATTCCTGACTCTTTGAGGAAGGTTCTGAAAAAATTTTGAGAGCCTCTCTCAACGGATGGGTGGATTTGGGGCTTGAGATCGTAGGTTCACTTTGGCTCGGTTGCTAGAACAGTTTGGGTCTTTGGCGCCATTTGTGTCCATTCTCAGTCATTCGGAGTTGGTTTTCTACTTGATTTGTTTTTTTTGGATTTCTTACTCTCAGAGGAAGGTTTTGAAAAATTTTGAAAGTCTCTCTCAACCAGCTGAACTGGTTAGGAAACCGGATCAGCCAGTTCATTGGGTTCAGTTTTTCGGAATGGAAGTTTGGGTACTTTGTTTTGTTTGTGTCGGTTCTTAGTCATTCGGTGTCGAAATTGTACACCGTTTGTTTTTTTTGGTTTCCTTACTCTGTAAGGAATGTTCTGAAAAAATTTTAGAATTGTTCTCAACCGGATCGACCGATTGGGGAACTAGATCAGCCAGTTTTTTCGAGTTTTGTAAGGGTCGTCCAATTTTAGTTTAATTGAAGCCTGTGACCTTTGTGAGTCCTGCCCATTCACTCCAGATCAGTGTAGGGCTATGTTTATGGTCTGAAATGGGGTTTAGTTCAGGTTAATGTGGTTCAATTTTGGATTCTTAAGAATCAGGATCTATGCGGGTTCAAGGGTGATTAGTTAAGCCCCAATAATCTAGTGTTTTATTGAGCCTGTTTCTTCAGGATGAATAGATATGGTTGCACAAGAGTGGTAGCATCAATGAGTGGTTGAGATGCCATGTATGATTCTCCTGGCTTCTTCTTTTGATATCTAATTTTTGAGAGATTATTGTATGCTCGAAAATGTGCGACTAACTTTCCGCACGCGGCGCTTGTGAGGACCACAGTGCAAAGCCATTTGCCCTTTTGGTTGAGTATTTTTTAAGCATGCTAGATGCAATTAGGTGATCGATCCAAGTTGTATGTTTAGCCTAGGAGACTATCGATCTATGAGCCCTGTGCTCCGCATACCCGATTCACTAGTAGAGACCGAGTTGGGGCTGGGGTGCTACCTCATATGGTGCCTTCTAGATGGGTAATCTGATCCCCGGACCGGAAATCTGGTTTCGCGGGCAAGCTTTTCCATCTGAGTCATTAGGGTTTTTGTTCTTACTTGGTTTTCCTTTATAAAATAACAACAAAAAGTAGTGGCGACTCCCAGCGTCCTCCTCGAGGAATGATTTTCTAAAATTATCAACCCACATTTTCTTTTCATTTAAAGAGGAGTCGTGGCCCAGGCGAGTGGATCGGTGGGTCCACATAGGGTTTCCTTGTTCACGATATGTTGTGTGATTTTTGTGTTGTTGGGTGATTCAAAATGAATTGCTTGGATTGTTATTAGCCCATGTGAGCTAATTTTGGTGTTATTGATTATGAATTGAATAACATGAATTATGTGAGTTAATTTTGTTAATACATGTATGTAAATATATTAGCATGAATTGTTTGGAATTGGCATAATGCATTCCATGCAGGGGCTTATAGAACGATGAGTGCATGACATGAAAGAAAATGAAGAAAAATGGCGGTTGTGAAGGAATTTCAAGGAAGATTTTCAGAAGAATTGCCTTGGAGGCGTCAACAGGTTCATCTCGGAGGTACGACCATGGCGTTTAGTGCAGCAATTCACCTCGGAGGATTATTGATATATTTGCAGAAATTCGGTAGTAAGTTTTCGAGAACAAAAACCTTTGTTTAAAGCGTATTTTGCTCGCATTTGGTTTAGGTGTGTGTGAGGAAATTCGGTGAGGACTTCAGACATGGGATTAGTGTAAACACATTCAGTAGGATTATGTATTCTTTGGTGTGTTTGCTTGTCATGACATGTGCACGCAGGTGGGGAAGTAACCATGTAGGAGATTATCGCTCTTGGGCATTGCTCGCTACATTGAGAGATCATTATTTCAAGTACAGGGAGTGTACGGGATGGCCAGCTCACTAGAGGCCGCGTTTTAGAGCGAGGGAGTGTTGCTGGTATTCATTTTTGTATAACATGTCTTAAAACTTCGCGATATATATGTTTTGGATTGGAGTAATGTAATAACTCTTGAACTATTGTTATATAGTTGATGTATTTTGGTGAGTATTGATGTATGGGCCCAAGTGGCCATTTTTACTCATGTATAGGTCTCATAATATGAGACACATGTATTCCGCAGGTTGACGAGGGTTGTCCAGCGGACACCACGGTGCGGGCATCACACTTGGCGCGGTTACGGTTTGATTCGATAGGTGTTACCCCAAATACGACCACATTGCGATTTTGGTTAAAATGTTGACACATACGTGCACAATTACATTGTCATCGGCCCAGCGGCGTGCAGCCCAGTACTATGTTGTCCCCCATATGATTCACATATCTCCCATGGATTAGCCTGAATAGCATTTACATCACCTTGTTACTGTCTGGCTTGTTTGGTGGTGTGCAACATGACTTACCAAATTGCTCGAGGACCTACGATAATGCACTACTTGCCTTCCTCTCGGTATCCTTTCCACAGGCCATTGGATTTATTAGTAGCCATGTCCTCTAGGATTCCACTTGGTATGTAGTCTTCCTTCTCAATACGCCCGTTGAGGCATCTATGAGCGTACGGTAGAGATCATATTCATTGTAGAAGGTGGTAGTGCATCCATCTAGTCAGCCTGTGATGTGGACACCTCTTTAATAATTCGTGAAATCTCTCCCATTCTTTAGCTAAGTTCTCTCCCTCCAATTGTCTAAACGTGTTAATCTCTTGCACCGGTTGTGCAATCTTTGAGGACGGAATGAACTTGGTCAGGAATTTCTGCACCAAATAATTCAATGAGATAATGGAATCTAGTGGTTGGCTTGTCAACCAGTGTTTAGCTCTATCACCCAGTGAGAGAAAGAACCATCTCAATCCAAGAGCTTCTTTTGTTACTCCATTGTATTTGACTATGTCGCATACTTCAATGAAGTTTGTCAAATGCGTGTTCGGATTCTCGCAGCGAGACCTTGGAACTTAATGTTAAACATTGTAAGGTTATTGTTTGAAGTTGTTCTCTTGAATAAGGTGGTCTTGGCGGTGGACAAGTAAGCGGTAAAAACTCCTCTAACGTCGCGGATCCTTTAGTGAATAAACGACACAGTGAACATAATTCCTACCATTATTCCCATTCTGCCCCCCTTGCGGCTCGTTTTGCGCTTGGCCCTGATCTTGCCCTTCCTAATTCTACATGACTGCTAGATTCATTTGGTGTGCTTCTTTATGTTTTCTACGTAATCGATGTAAGGTTCTCTTTAGCTCAGGATTGAATGGGAGTTGTTCAACTTGACCTCGTCTTCGCATACACACACATTAACCTTTACTGCAATCACACGCCTGAAAACCTGAACCAAATTACAAACACTTGTGTAAGGAAAAATAAATAAATAAATATATATATATATATATATATATATATCATATATATATATATATATATATATTTCCAGAATAATATCTAACTACACTATTGTCAATATCAACACGAAACTTCTCCCCGACAACGGCGCCAAAAACTTGACGAGCTAGGTATAGGTGTGTAATTTATTGTAAAAACGTAAGCCCACACACACAAGTATACGCGTCGAGTGTGCTTAATACAGTGGTTAGTCAAGTGTCATTCCCACGAGGAGAAGTGTATTGGATACTAGAATCAACTCTAGAGTAATATCTGGATCTCAAACTTGAGTGTATTACTACTAATATGGTGACAATTTAATCCTAAATGAGTTGTTAATTCAATTAATGAGGACTAGGGCTTTGCCTCCCCTTGCCACATTCAATGGATTATAATCTATGTAAAATTTGTTATTCAGTACATTAATGCATGCACGTTGGCGGGTTGATCATGCCTACGAGATATCCTCTCTCGAGGTATATTCACCTATCTCACTAGTAGGTTTTATTGCATCTCTACTTCAACCTTTAACTCCGAGACGCTTAAATGGTTAAACCCTAATTGCCACACTCGGAACCGGAAGATCTCTACTCTCCGATTGACTGGGGTGTCACTCTACCCGATTCCCCAGGAACCTTTATCTCTCGATCTTAGATTCCCAGCAAAAGCAAGTTGGTGTTGGTCAAACACCACCATGTAGGTAATTAATAGGAAATAAAGCAAGTCGATATTAGATCTATAGATATACTGAATAAATTTAATCAAAAAAAACTAATCCATTCGAATATGACAAGAGTACAGCAAAACCCTAGAAATAAAGTTAGAACATAATTCTGATCATTACAATCATTTCGTTTTAATCAATAGGAGTTCGAGAAAGAAATTACAAATACAAGGATTACACGATCTCTCGAATCTTCTGTAATGGTCTTCTCAGTCTTGGTATCCTAGTTCCTCCCATATTTTTCTTTTTCTTTTTTTTTTTTTTGTTATATCTAAAAATATTCCCGCTAGGTGAGTCTCGACGACATTGCGACATTGCGACATTAGCTAATATAGGCTGCACGTCATACAATCTCAACATCGCGACGTTGAGGCTAGGTTCTCCAATCTCCTTCTTCATATCTCCACACAACAAATGCCACCCCTTTTTCACACACGATGCACAAAAGCGTGCTCGAGATATCTGACGATAAAAGCGCGCTTATTACTATATCGTGATCAAATGCGGGTATATGATGAGTGTTTTGGGCACTCATCATTATCCAAACCCATGTTAAGGGAAAACAACTCCACACTCTACTAATCTGTGCAAGGCACACACCATGCACTTTAAGGACTTAGAGGGATGTTAAGACTTGCAATTTATTTTCAGATAAATAACGTAATTTCGCAGGCTACTGAAAGCTGAGGCATGTATTTTTATCATGAATCACATTTAGGATTTTCTTTCACAAAATTAATCTGACTGTGGTTTTAAACTAGTTTAAAAATGTGATCTTTTAATTGGAGCATGGCCAGCAAAGCATGCTGGATCTTTAAATGTTGCGATTAATATATGTAATGAAGATGGGTTTTTCATGAATATTTATTTTTAAATACTTAAAATAATTTAATATCAGTATTATTTTATTTATATTTTTATAGTGTGAGAATAATTATATAAATTGTTGATAAAAATAAGGTAATTATATTTGTTAAAAATAAGATATTATTATTGTTTATAATTTTCAATTATTTTAAAATAATTTAAAAACTTTGAAAAGAATGTATTCTGTAATGTTGATTAATATTTCTTTTCAATTTTTCTAAGTTTAGAAATAAAATTAATTATCATATCTGACTCATTTTATAAAATAATACTTGTCTTTTTCAATTTTGTTAATGTTATATAACATTTCTAAAAATAATAAAATAAAAAATAAAAATTAATTATAGATAAATAATTATTTGTTAATTGTTTTTGAAAATCTAATGTGATAAAAGAAAAAATCTATCAACATTATGATGTTGATTATATATTATTTTTTAGTCAAAAATTTATATAAATTTTGAAAATAATGATGCAAATAAAAAATTATATTTTCTAATAAAAATCAATCTTTTAATTTTTAAATGTAAATTAAATGGAAGAAATCGTTCCACTTTGAATGATAATAAAGTATTAATTTTAATATTTTAAAATGGAGGGGATAAATGTGAACAAAGCAATGGAGGGGATATACGTGAACAAAAGTAAAAGTGTGAAATTAAGTTGGAATGGTAGATAACGATGGAAGGATAAATAACGATAAATAACGATCATTACCATAACCATTAGAAAATGTTTTACTTTTCATATTTTATATTGTGAGGGGTTAGTTTGAACATTTTAAATAATAGAAGGTAAAATGCCAAAAAATATGAAAATGCAGGATTGAAAATTTATTATTCCTATAAAAAAGTACTCTTTTTTTAAATGAGCTTATAATAATAGTGCTTAAAAAACACATTTAAATATCAATAATTTGTTGGAATAAATAAAAAGATGCAGTTGATAATATTTGTACTCATATATATATATATATATATATATATATATATATATATATATATATATATATATATATATATATATATTATAGTTAAATAGGCAAAGTGATTTTGAAAATAACTTTGAAGGATTTTTTTTAAATAATTACACATTAAGTACTTTTTCAAAACACGTCTGATTTTTTGATTTTTTTAATTTTTTAATTTTTTAATTTTTTAAGAATTATTTACTAAACTTTATTAAACATGTGATTTTATAGATTTTTTTTATGATAAAAAAGTTTTTTTTCAAAGGTCACGAGTTTCAAAAATCACGAGTCTCTCTTGGGTGTCTAGTGGTTTCGAGTTAGTGCCCAGGAAATATAGGCTTTGTTACATAATAAAGTTTTATCATCTTTATGATCATTTTCAAATTATATAAAGATTCATCTAAATATGTTATAACTTAAAAATATATTCTACGTGTTCATGGATTAACTCAAGACATCTCATATCCCACGAAAAAACAGACTTTTATTTTAAATGAGTGGCTGTGAATTGGCTTCAATAGAGGTCCTATTCAAAAGTGGGTAATGAGGCCCAGCCTATTTGCGATCCACAAAGTGGTTCGTTAATTGAAGAACGGTTTGTTTTTATAAATTGCTAAATTGTTAAATATTTCTTATGAATCTCTATTTGGGAAGATCGTGAAATTTCGATCAATCAAGTCAAATCATATGCTAAGGGACACTAACGCGCCTTGGCGCACGTTATCCAAACCCATGCGAAGACCAAGCTGCTACGAAGAGGAAAACAGCTCCAGGCTCTGCTAATCTGCGCAGGGTACACACCATGCACCTTCCTTACAAACCACCTCCTCAACATGTACTCCAAATGTGGAGAAATCGACCACGCTCTCAAGCTGTTCGACACAATGCCTCAAAGAAACTTGGTTTCTTGGACAGCCATGAGTTCTGGATTTTCTCAGAACTCGAAGTTTTCGGAGGCTATAAGAACCTTTTGTGCAATGCGGATTTATGGGGAAGTCCCAACCCAGTTCGCGTTTTCGAGTGCTATCAAAGCTTGTGCGTCCCTGGGGTCAATTGAGACGGGGAAGCAACTGCATTGCCTTGCTTTAAAATCTGGGATTGGCTCTGAGTTATTCGTGGGTAGTAATCTAGAGGATATGTAATCCAAATGTGGGGCGATGTTTGATGCTTGCAAGGTTTTTGAGGAGATGCCTTTTGAGGATGAGGTGTCGTGGACCGCCATGATTGATGGGTACAACAAAATCGGGGAATTTGGGGAAGCATTAGTAGCTTTTAAGAAGTTGATTAATGAGGAAATCACCACTGATCAACATGTGCTTTGTAGTACTCTAGGCGCTTGTGGGGCACTTAAGGCATGCAAATTTGGGAAGTCTGTTCATTCAAGTGTTGTGAAATTGGGATTTGAATCACACATTTTCGTGGGAAATGCCCTGACTGATATGTACTCCAAATCAGGAAAAAGGGAAAGTGCATCGAATGTGTTTGGGATTGATCCAGAGTGTAGAAATGTTGTGTCCTACACTTGTTTGATTGATGGGTTTGTTGAGACAGAACAAATAGAGAAGGCTTTGAGCGTTTTTGTTGAGCTGAGCAGACAGGGTATTGAACCCAATGAGTTCACTTTTGTTTGATCAAGGCACATTCTAACCAAGCTGCACTTGAACAAGGGACCCAGCTTCATGCCCAAGTGGTGAAGATCAATTTTGATGAAGACCCATTTGTTTCTTCCATTCTTGTTGACATGTATGGGAAATGTGGTTTGCTTGAAAACTCAATACAAGTGTTTGATGAGATTGGAGACCCAACTGAGATTGCATGGAACTCGTTGGTGAGTGTGTTTGGTCAGCATGGTTTAGGAAAAGATGCTATAAAAATTTTTGAGAGGATGGTTGATAGAGGAGTAAAACCAAATGCAATAACATTTATCAGCATTATAACAGGATGTAGTCATGCTAGATTGGTGGAGGAAGGATGAAACTATTTCTATTCCATGGATAAGACTTATGGAGTGGTGCCTAGAGAAGAACATTATTCTTGTGTTATTGATTTGTTCGGCAGAGCTGGAAGGCTCAAAGAAGCTAAAGAATTTATAGACAGAATGCCATATGAGCCAAATGCTTATGGGTGGTGCTCTTTTCTTGGGGCTTGCAGGATTCATGGTCACAAGGAGATGGGCAAGCTTGCAGCAGAAAAACTGGTGAAGCTAGAACCAGAGAATAGCGGGGCGCTTGTTCTGCTTACAAATATTTATGCAAAGAAGCGGCAATGGGAGGATGTTAGGAGTGTTAGGATAAGGATGAGAGACGGGAATGTGAAGAAATTGCCTGGTTTTAGTTGGGTTGATCTTGGTTGCCAAACCCATGTGTTTGGAGCTGAAGATTGGTCTCACCCAAACAAGACGACAATCTATGAGAAGCTTGACAATCTGTTTGATCAGATAAAAGCGGCTGGATATGTTCCTCTTACTGATTTTGTTCCACTTGACACTATTGATGATGGTTTAAAGGAGAAGCTGCTTCATCATCACAGTGAGAGGATAGCCACTGCATTTGCACTCATAACTATGCCTATTGGGAAGCCTATCATCGTGAAAAAGAATATAAGGGTGTGTGTGGATTGCCATTCTGCAATCAAGTTCATCTCTAATAAGGTTACCAGTAGAAAGATCATTGTAAGGGACAATAGCAGATTTCACCATTTCACAGATGATGGCTCATGCTCCTGTGGAGGTTACTGGTAAGATATTTTCATGGCTCAAATATTGGTTTGGTTTTAAGGGGGAATCCAATGCCAACAATTACCAGATACTTCTGGAAAAGACATTTCGGATATGATTGTCTCAAAAGGAAGCTCTGGGAACTGGAACATCCTGTTTGAGTACCATACATATTCCAGCTTACAAAGAAAGAGAGCTCAGAAGGAAGACTCTCCCCGGTTGTTTTGTTTTCAATTCAATTCCTTCACATTGTTGTTTCCTATGACAAATTTACATTATGATTCTTTCATCGTAGAAGGGTTTTCTGTATCAAGGACCACAAATTTTTCCGTCAAGGCCGGATAAGCGAATATACATCTTCAGAAAATTTTCTTTTCAAATATAATGAGATTCCAATCCGGCCAACAGTAATTCTAGAAAAGTGAAAAAAAAAAAAAGAAAGAAAGGAAATCCAGGCTTATTCGAACATGCTTCACCACAAACAAGCTAAAAATTTTCTAACTTCGTATTTGTATTTCTAGCATCATCAGTTCAAGGCCAAAGAACAAAAAAAACATATCTGAAACCTTTTATTCAGAAACCAGGATACTACTCTCTATATATATATAATTTCAGAGCCAGACCCTTAGAAAAAGGTCATGGGCAGAAAGTGAGAAAACTACAAAGAGGAGTTTGAAATCCCTAAGAAAAGGATGCCAGATCACAGAACTTTCTTTAAAAGAGGAGAGGAATATTACAGAAAATAAAGTTGTTTCAAGCTCTTGGGTAGCGTGAGCGCCCTTTCTTCTTTAGGAATTCAGGGATCTCCACCGACCCACCTTCTGTGATAGAAGGACGTCGACTCATTCCAAAGGTGGCATCTCCCTGCGTTAATTGACTTGCCTGCATTTTGACCAAAATCAATTAAAACTGGAAATTGGAAATGATGGAACTAGCACTTCTATTACAATCATATGGGGCAATAGAGATACCTGAAGGGACCTTCCCTCATTTTCTTCTTGGCGTTTGAATCCGGTGGCAATAAGGGTAATGCTTATCTGAATAAAAAGTCATTATTGCAAGGTAATTATCATTACCATCATTAATTGCCAAATATCATCAAGCCATCATTTCATACGCAAGCCAATGAAATATCACAATCTAAGTTGTTCAGTATCTGAAATATTGTCATCATTCTTGGCGTTTTACTCTCTGTTCAACTTAAACAAGCCTAGAAATTATGACTCAAACAAGCCTAGAAATTATGACTCAAGCATAGCTTTTCCAACCTTCTCCAGTGTGTTTTATCTAATGTTCCCCATTCTACCTACCACTATTTTTTTTGATAAGTAAGAAGTTATATTAACAAAGAGGCGCTGAATAGGTGACCCAACAGATACAAAAAAGAGCTTACAAGAATATCAACAAAAAGAATGCACAAAACCCCACCCGATGACCAATTTATAAAGTGCAAAAGGATCGTGGGACCATTCTACCTTCCACTATTGCCTATCATAAGTAAGAACTGAGCTTCCAAATCTAATAAAAATATTCCAAGAGAACTTATTTTTCCCTCATTTTTTATGGGTGCATTCCAAAATTAATTTAAGCTAATCTTCTACGTTGGTTTTTTTTTTTTTTTGATAACCATGGATCTCCAGGCCAGTTCTAGACATGTTTAAGTATCAAAAAGTTTACTTTGATCCATCAGTAAAATAGATTATAATATAAGAAAGGCAAGAAGGGCATCAGTTGGACAAGGTGCAACTGGAGATGCAGATTGTGTTCAACAAGGGGAAAAAGAGGTGCATCTTAGGAAGTCCTTTTATGTGTTGCCCAGTGGGTCAGGGTGAGGGAGTATATAGATTTGACTCTGGAGTTGCAGGCTGGGATGAGATGGGTGGTCAAAAACTGTCATACGAAAGAAGGGGTTACTGGGGGCATCTCTCATCCTGTGAGTTTGCTGAAGTTTCAGGTGCAGAAGTGGTGTTTATCAGATGTCTGAGGAGACGATGTTCAGTGCGCTAATGGAGTCGATGAACTTTGTTTGAGTTTTTCCCTGAAGGCAGAGGGCTAGTCTCCATGAGAAGCTTCATACTGTTGGCAGTGCTTCTACCTCTCAGACTTCTAGGAATTCTGTGCTGGTTCAACGACTGATAGTGGAAAGAAGCAAGATAGAACTTACCTAGGAAGAAACCATCATGGACAAGCTGAAGAAAGCACAATTCAGGCTGAGGCCAAAGGTTTCAGACCATTAAACTGTGTAAGCAAGAGAATAATCCTACGTGTAGGGCTGTACCTACAAATCACACATCATGCTATTTTCTATATGATTACAGTTAGATGCTGGCCTGCAAACCATTGCAGGTTTGATCATGATCTTATGTGGTCATCCACAGAATTAGTTATGCTAAAGGATGGTGCTGCCGATGTTTTAAATAACTTACTTGACCGCTAAGTGTTGGGTCTATCACTGCTCCAAATATCAAATTAGCACTAGGATCCACAAGGTCATATATAACCTCTGCTGCAGCATTTACCTACAAGAAAATTGAGGATTATAGTGAGAGAAAAACAATTAACTATAGAAGAGCATGATCATAATGAATCTAGAAGATAGCAGATAGATTAATCACAAAACTCAGTTCAGCATTTTATTCAATTAGGATTCCAAATGAAAGCTCCCAACAGAAAACATAAATAAAAAAGTGAGGGGTTTTATGCCAAGTTGAAGGGAATTCATACTTTTAAACTCATCAATTGCCTCAGAACTAAATAGAGAGAGAGAGAGAGAGAAGACCTCAAACAAAGTCAGATCACTTCCACCAGTTATGTTCCACACAATTCCAGTTGCTCTCTCTATGCCAATATCCAGTAAAGGTGATTGGATGGCATTTAATGCAGCATCTCTTGCCCTGGTCTTTCCTACACAAAGAACAAGCACCACTAAATTACTTAGGTTTAATGCTTACACCCTGCTTCTTCTGTATGTAATAATTATTTTAGGTCAGATTCAACCCAGAAAAAGAATCTGTTGCTCAATGGAATGCAAATAATACAAAATCTGAGCATGAGTACAAAGAGTAATCACGAGCTAAATGGCATGGGTGACAAGTATTTGCTCTATTCCAGCATCTTTCGAACAAACATTTTCACATCATAAACTAAAAAATACCAAAGTAAATAAAATTAAAGGTAAATGCCAGTATTTCTAGGAAAATGCATGCTAATAAAATTTATTTCCATATCAGTATGACAGTCCAGATCACTGTACACCAAATCACCTTACTTAGGGGCTGCCATCTTTTGACAGTTATCCATTTTGGCAAAATAATGGCACGTCTTAATTTCATTTTGGACTTCAACTGAACAAATTTGCAATGATAAAGAAAGAATTGATTATAAATAAACTGGCCCCTAAATGAGTTCCATACAACTTCACAGAAACTGCACTGCAGTAAACTGGGTAAGAAAGAATTATCTACATGATTCGCAACCATTTCATTCAGCCAGGAACTGAAGTTTATCCATATGTGCTACAGCCATGAAGAAAAGAACTGTCCAGACCTTCAGCAGTTCTCAGCTAGAGAAAACATATAAGCAACACGTATCACCTTCCTTTCTTGAGCTCTTACCCAAGAAATTCAGAGAAAGTTGACAGTATTATAAGTTTACTAGAAGATTAGCAACTATTCTATGATTTTACAGTTTATAGTGCAAAAAAGAACAAATAGTGAATATTTTTAGAAATCTCCCCAAAATTTACCAGTTGCAGTCCCGATGCCCATCAATGAAGAACCTGCATTAGCCATGATAGCTCGCACATCAGCAAAATCCACATTCACTAGTCCTGGGATCTGCAGTTAAGGTAACTCACCACCATTTAGAGAAGAATAAATCTTGAACTGAATCTCAGTGAATCTAGTTATCCAGACAGCATTGTGACATTAAGAAAATTTTAGAAGTGGGAGACCCAAAATAAAATTCATGATGACATGCACCATCAAATGTACGGTACCCATGCAGGTAGAGGTACATCAATTTGTGCTCTTTCTTTCAATAGGCAAATAGCACCCCAAAAACCAAAAAAAAAGCATAACGAAGTACATAGACTGTGTACAAAGTAAAGGTAAAACAAGAAAATGTAAGGTGCTGAAAGAAAGTCTTTTCACTAGGACCCTAAAAAGTCAAGAAAATCCATCATGGTAAGTTAAGCCCCATCTCCATACATCTTAATCCATTAAAGAAGGTTGCAAAGAACAGTAGATCTAATAATTTGATCAGACATTTTTTTGCTTTCAAATACTCCCCAATTCCTCCCCTTCTACACAAATCAAAATATGCGCACAACAGGATACCCCTCCAAACCTTCTTTCATTTCTTCCTTAAAAAAAAACCACGCCACCCAACATGAGTTCTCTAACTGAACTTGATATTTTTTTGCCGATAAGTACACAATTTTGTCCCACTGGGACATGAACCTGGTTCCCTTCCATCCCTATGCCCACCGTAGCCCTTAACCACTGAGCTAGACCTCATTGGCCTCTAACTGAACTTGATATTATCATTGCAATCCCAAACAAATACACCAAACTCCACAACACTCAGTCTAGCACAATGCAAAAAGACAGAATCTAATGATTTTTCATCTTACTTACAAAGAAAGAATCAATTGACCAAGGAACAACCCTCCTTTGTAGTGTATCCGAAGTTCAAGCCTTTCCCATAAGCTTCCTATGCAAAAATCCTTACCTTGATTGCATCCATTGCATTTCAAATAACCCTTGTAGGAAACTATTCCACTCTTTCCAACCCCATGAAATTATAAAAGAATTTAACTAAAAATTTTCCTTCTTTGCATCCATCCAATGCATCTTGTCTTTCCTCATCTTTATTCACAACCTTACTTGAAGTCTTAAGAAGAAGGCCTCAACCCTTTCTATACCTTATTCAAATTCATTGAAAAATGAAGGTTCCAATGTCTACCTTCACCTTGTTGATCTTGTATATCGCCACCTAGACATCCTTTAGCATAGCTATGGAATACAAAGAGGGAAAAGACTCTTAGTCATTCTAAAACTTCACCCTTTTACCATTGTCCACAATGAATGAGGTTTTGCCATGAAGATTCTCCTACTCTCTCAAAGATCTATTTGTCTCATGGATGTAGAGGCAGTCCCACCTATCTATTCTCCTACTTTCTTAAAGATCTATTTGTCTCATAGGTGTAGTGGCAGTCCCACCCGTCTTACTTAAGCTTCTCTAGCAAACACTTGATAAAAAACAACCCACTAGTAAAGCCAATTGTTCGAAATGCAAATATTAAGCGCCCATAAGGCGCACCAAGGCGCCAAGCGACATGAGCTGTCGGCGCCTCGCCTAAGACCAAGCGACGCCCCTTCAGCAAAGTGGTCCTCAAGCGCAAAAGGCGCGTGCCTCACATGAAGCGTAAGGCTCCAATTAGGCGCACCTCTTGATCCCTGGTAAGTTCTTCTTCTCCTTCTTCTTTTTTCTTCTTCTTCTTCTTTTTAAATTGAGGCTGCTACAAAGGAAGCCCTAATTTTTCAGAGTCAGATCAAACGGCGTCATTTGGTCTTTATATATTTTTTTCTTTTAAAACATATTGAAACGGCGTTGTTTCATTCCATCATGGACCAAAACTGCACCGTTTTGCTTAAGTTATTTAAAACCCAACAAAACAACGTTGTTTTGCTGTGTTTTAAATAACTTAAGCAAAACGCCCTCGTTTTGGTCCAGGATGTACAGAAACGAAGCTATTTCAATATGTTATAAAAGAAAAAAATATATAAAGACCAAATGACATCGTGTAGCCCCGACAGAAGAACTTACCTGGAGGCTGGGATCACGAGGCACACCCGATTTAACTTGTTTGAACCTCCAGCCATCCATTTCCTGTGTTTCTCAATCCCAAAGAAAACCCTAGCTCACCCGAGCCCCTTATTTTCAACAAAGAAGAGAAGAAAATCACAAAAAAGAGCCAAGAAAATTGTAGAAAAATAGCATAAACATAGGAAACAAGCACATCTCAAGCCAATATTTGATGATAAATGATTATTATATTTGATTATATTTGAGAAAAATATATATGTAACATAGGTGCGCCTTAGATAAAAAAGCCCACGCCTTAAAGGCTCCAGGAGACCTTTGTGCCTTTCACCTTTCACCTTTCACAACTATGGAATTATCTCAACTCTCCACTCAATACCATTTCTACATCTTAGGATCTTTAAACTTAAGTAAGATGAGGGGTCCTCCTTATGAAGATAAGTGCAAATATGCTTTCAAACACCAATTTTAGATGGCTTATCTTCTCAACTTGGACAACATCAATCAATGAAAACATACCACACCCCCCCAACCCCCCCACCCATGCCTACTAAGTGCCATCATAGCGACCCCTCCTTTAGATTTAATTCCTTTTCACCAAGATAGATCCACATAGCTTCTCTCACCTTAAGCTTAGTCCTTTTCCAGATTATAACTGTAGGGAGACCTTTAGTAGGGTAGAGCTTATTTCTAGACCACAAAGCTTCTTTGCTAAGGTGGTCACCTCTTGGAAAATCTATGCCTTGACATTGGTTTCGACCAAGGTTCAAAACCTTGAGGGGTAGTTCAGTTGGTCTAACCATGGGTTTGCTCTCCAATGATCACTAGTTCGAGTCCCCTTAGGGTCATTAGAGGTTTACTCGACCGTTAATTTCAAGGCCCCATGAGATTAGTCAAGATGCATGCAAGCTGGCCTAGACACTCACGGTTAAAAATAATAATAATAATAAATAAATCATAATAATGAAAAATGTCAATATTTTAAAAATTGGATTGAACCAGCTAACCGACCTTTTAGGATTACCAAAGAAAATTTTTGTGCTTTACTAATATAAACAAAGCAAATAATGTGACTACGTGTATCAGTGTTGCATAACTCAAGCAGATATGTTGGAGTCACAACTTTATTGCAACATGATTCGACCCCTTCAAACTATTTTGGGAGCATCTTGAATCTATGAGCATGTTTGGTTACAGTTTACAAAAACTGTTTTTTGTTCTGAAAAAACAAGAACATGGACACGGAGAACACGTTTGATTCCCTTTTTCTTGCTATGAATAACACGAAAAACACGGAAAAAACTAAATTCAACGAACAAGGCGAAAATTCAAAGAACACCAAAATGGTGTTTTCAAAAACTGTTCTCAAGAACAAGAACCGAACAGGCTCTATATATACCAATCTAACAAAACACTAACATGTTTCCCAAATCTTAAGTTTGAGATTCCTTATTCTCTTCTCTTTTGTTTTGTTTCTTTAATTTTGGTCCTAATTCTATTTTTGAAAAACAAAAAATCATAGAAATTCATTACATATCAACATACCGTAATTATATCTGAAATACCACGAACACCTTGTCGAAGAATGTCATCAGCCAGATTAAATGCTTCTGTTACTGGAGTAGACTGGGAAACAGCAGTCAATAACTTGTCATTTGGAATGACAATCAGAGTGTCAACACTATCTCTCAAAGCTGCAATTCCTTCCTGAGCTTGAACTGCCCTTCTTCGTCCCTCAAAAGAGAAAGGGGTTGTGACAATACCAACTGTCAAGATACCCATTGATTTTGCAACCCCGGCTATCACCGGAGCCCCACCAGTGCCAGTTCCTCCACCCATTCCAGACTGCGGATAGAAATTAAAGGCTAGCTTACCTTGACCAAGTTATTAACAGGATAAAGCTCGTACAATTTCAATATATTGCCATAAAAAAATGTCAGAACAAATCTACGAATCTCATTTTACATGTCAATATATTATTTACGCTAACTCACAAAAATCTCATTTTACATGTCAATATATTATTTATGCTAATGCCACAACATTTTAAATATTCATTAGAAATATCTAAGTCTTTATTGAACTAAACAAAATTGACATTTTTCTTTTCCAAAATAACATCAGGATTGTATATGTCCATCAAGTTTCACCCTGTCAATTAATATTGTATCATGCATCTTAACCATAAATCTCAACCAATTGCCTCCCAACTTGTTCAGCCACAGATGAATGACTACTTTTTTTTTTTTTTTTTATATGAATTACTACTTGATGCAGATGGATTTTAAGATATGCATAAAAAAAAAGAGAGAATTTTTATTAGTTACAATTAGAATCAAATTAGGGTTAGTAGCTTGAGTCAAATTATGATTATTAGTTAGAAAGGAATTTAATTTAAATTAGGATTATCATTTAGAGTGAAATTATGATTCTTTTTGTTAGATTCAAAGTAGGGTTTGAGTTTTAGTACATTTAGGATTTCTTAGAGAAGCCTATAAATAGGGCTATTTGATGTAAGTCAAAGACAGTTTTTTGAGTAATAATATTTCATCTTTTTGCAATCTTTGCAACTTCCAATGGTGAGACTCCATTGACTTTCTTCTAGGTGAGACTCCTAGAATACCTTAGTGAGATTCTAAGGTTTCTACCTATCCCTTACAGTATATTCTTTCTATTTTTAGTATCTAATTTTCCCTATCACATCTTTTATCTATATATATTTTTTGATTTTACCCTTGTTCCTTTTTCCCTAAACCCTAAATATAAAAACCCTTATTTACCCACCTCGCATTGAGGCAATCTTTCCAAGGTTGTCCTACATCAGTTTTGGTATCAGAGTGAAAGTTCTTGGCTTGAAAAAAATTTATGCAAATAAGGAATGGAGCCACTTATGCTAGATGAGTTCCCAAAATACTTCAAACAATCAAGATGTTGCTACAATACGCTTGGAAGAAATTTCAGCCACACAACATTCCCATCAAGATGCTATAATACAATTAAATAACAAAATTGATGAGATCATGAAGTTACTAGAAAAGAGTCAAGAAAAACGACCAATTGAAGATGAGACGACAAGCCATCAATTCAAATTGTCGCCAAGTCGATCGTACGAAGAGCGGGATAATTTTTCAATGGGGAACCAACAAAGTGGCAAAATGTTTAAGCAAGATGATGATGTGACAAAAAAAGGTACGATTTGAAGTAGCTGAATTTTATGGAAAACTAAATTCAACTACTTTTCTTGATTGGATTATGTCTATGGAAGATTACTTTGATTGGTATGCAATGTCAAACAATAGAAAAGTTAGTTTTGTGAAGGCAAAATTAAAAGGGGCAGCACGTTTATGGTGGTATAATATCGAGAATCAACTTCATAGAACGGGCCAACCACCTATAGAGACACATGGGACAAGATGAAGTTGAAGATGAAGGAGCACTTTCTTCCAACTAATTATGAACAACTCATGTACACAAAATTGTTCTCCCTTAAACAATATACCAAGTCCATTGAAGAATATATAGAAGAATTCCATGAGTTGAGCATTCGGAATCAAGTGCAGGAAAGTGATGCTCAACTTGCAGCCCGTTATAAAGCTAGACTTCGAATGGACATTCAGCTAGAGATGATAGCTACACACACTTACAGCATGGATGATGTTTATCAACTAGCCCTCAAGAAGTTTCGGGCTTCTACAAGTCCAAATTCACAACTTGGGAACACTTTCTCCAATTTGACAATGTAGAAACCAAGAGGAGAGGCATGCATTGGCTTACAACATTAACAGAGTATGCAATATCAGGGCGTGTTACTGTAAAATAGTTCAGCTTCCCAACCAGCCTTCTATATCTCTCAAGGTCTTCAAACAATTCACTTTATCTAGTAAGATGTAGGCTTTGTGTCATAGGGGACTGACATGGCTTTCTTTGTCAATTTTCTGTTTGAACTGATAGATCCATCGCATGTTCGGCTTTGAAATAAGAAGATTAAGTTTGCTCTCGTAAACGGCCAAAGTATTTTAAGCGTTAAGTCGCTGTGTAGAGTAATTCGTGGAAGAAAGGACTTGAGTGAAGATATACTTGCCATATCATTCCCGGTAATGATAATATCATTAACATGCACAACTAACAAAGATGATACCTGCTTGAGAATTTCTATAAAAGACAGAATCATCAGTAGGAGGGTCCTTATCGAGATGAATACTCATACGAATACTCCTCAAGTAGAGATGGATTGTTTTACTCCAATCCAAGTAATTAGGACTAGTTAGTTTGTCCTCCATGATTTTGGACATCATTGGGACCACTTCGGAGGCCGAAACAGGCTTCTTATTTGCTAAATCAATGAAGCCAAGGAAAGTAGATCAGGGCCAGAGAGTACCTTTAGAAATCAACGACTCAAAAAATCTCGAAGAAACCCTAGGCAAATAGAGCTATCGGACACAAAAACCACCAAAAACAGTAGATCCAAGTACCAAACAGCCAAGTGGAATGAGGTCACAGTCGGCCTTGGCTCAGAGGAGAGAAGGCGGGCCGGGTGTCCCCACACGCCTGAGAGTGCGGCGGTGTGGTTGGCTAAACCACTACGGCGGCGCGTGAGTTCCACGCGCGTGGTTTCTAGCCACCGAATTTTTGTGGCAAGTGCTTCGACAGCCGACGAAGCAGGTGTTTGAAAAAACACCCCTCACAACTCTCTTGAGCACTCCGAAAAAAACTGCCTAATAAAAGCAAGTCATATTTTACTTGGAAGACCTTGGCTTTTTGATAGAAGAGTTCAACATGATGGGTATGAATACACTTATACACTTATACGTGATGGGCGAAAAAAAATTCTTCATCCAATGAAGGAAATTCCAGATGGTGAGCAGCGAAGAAATGATGTAAGCGAAAACGAAGGCTGAAAGTTGCAGAAACTTTGGAGGACTTGTGTGACTTTCTATGAAAACTATCTGCGAGCAATGGCAAACTTTGAAGAGACTCTTAAATTATTGAATGATCATAGGTCGAGTCATGTTCTAACGCTACCTAGATAATTTAAAGGCACATGAAGCAACTTCTCGCACATTGTTGAACCATGCTAAATATTTGAGAACTATCACTTGTTTTTTACAATGTTGGAAAGTTTTCAAAATTTGGCAACTACATTGCATGAAGTGTAAACAAGATCATGAAAAGAGATAAGATGTCCTATCTTATATATACGTAATATTGAAAACAGCGAAAAAAAGAAGGATAAAGGACTTGTTAAGGTTGCAGTGATGCATTGAAATCACTAAAACTTGAGGATTGAGTTTCAACAAGTTAGAGTATGATGCAAATGGATTTTGAGATATACATTTATAAAAAAAAAGAGGATTTTTATTAGTTGCAATTAGAGTCAAATTAGGGTTAGTAGTTTGAGTCAATTTATGATTATTAGTTAGAAAGGAATCTCAATTTAAATTAGGATTATCATTTAGAGTGAAATTATTATTCTTTTTGAAAGATTCAAAGTAGGGTTTGAGTCATATTAGGTTATTAGAATTTTAGTACATTTGGGATTTCTTAGAGAAGCCTATAAACAGGACTATTTGATGTAAGTCAAGGACAGTTTTTTTGAGTAATAATATTTCATCTTTTTGCAACTTTCAATGGTAAGACTCTGTTGACTTTTTTCTAGGTGAGACTCCTAGAAGACCTTAGTGAGATTCTAAGGCTTCTACCTATCCCCTACGGTATATTCTTTCTATTTTATTATCTAATTTTCCCTATCACATCTTTTATCTATATATATTTTGATTTTACCCTTGTTCCTTTTTCCCTAAACCCTAAATATAAAAACCCTTCTTTACCCACCTCACATTGAGGCAACCTTTCTAGGGTTGTCCTATATCACTACTTCATAAGTTTTTAATTGAAGCTACATAGATAATTTGAACTAGTTAAATTTAAAAAGAGAAAATAAATAAATAAATTGAAAACTGTGAAGCCTGGAGTGATGCAGTTCAAAGCCAAATTGTCAACTTAGACCTGATTAGTGAACAAAAGAAGCACCAGAATTAAATAGGAAGTGCAATCCCAAAACAAGACACCAAAATTCACCATAGAAGAGCTAAAGATGAAATTGATGATAACAGTGACAATAGAGTAGCAATTCCTTCAGGCTGAAACTTCTGAGTAACTAACAGATCAGTTACTTCTTTTATGGCTAGTTGGAGAGATAGCAAGGATGAATTACATAGATTAAGAAGATAACAAACGAAATAGCAAAAAAGGCAATTATGACCTACATGCTTAGAGATTTCCCACTGGCTGAATGACGAATATCTACCTGTAGATGTTTGTTTGTATATAAGTAAAGAAATATTATATTATAGGGTTCTCTCCTTCTATCAATGTGATCATCCAAAAGCTCTCACAAAAAAAAAAAAAAAAAAAAAAAAAAGGAGAGAGCCAAATAAAATACTGATGGTAGCAAAAGATCTGGAATTGAGCCACAAAATTTAGATCATCTATGAAAATAAATAATGGTTTTGGCACAAAAATTGCACTCTAATTTGAATGACTTTCATTTTCATCTAAATATCTTATTATCTTTCAATGTCTAAGAGTTTTAACTTACAGTAACGAAGACCATGTCTGCACCATAAACTGCCTCTTCTATTGCTTCTTTGCTTTCTTTGGCTGCATTCATACCAATATCTGGGTTCCCACCCGCACCAAGACCCCTAGTTAACTCTTGACCAATTTGTAATCGATGTTCAGGATACACAGGTGACATTCTCATGGCTTGAACATCTGTATTAACTATCCAGAACTCGACACCCTGCATTGAACTCTCTATCATTCGATTAACTGCATTAGACCCACCACCTCCAACACCAATAACCTTGATCTTAGCTTCATTATAATTCCTTGGACCAGATGAATCTTTTATGCTTTCAGTCACAGGCCCACTCGAAGCATCCTTCCTTGGATTATTTACACTGCTATTCCCCTCTCCTCTAAGCATTGATACTTCAGGGTGAAGATCAAGAAAAGGGTCCTTGCTATGATATGGGCTGACACTGTGACTGTGAGAATTGGCCAAGCATTTGAACTGAGGTAGTCTTGATAAAAAATTTTGGCTTGTACCCAACATCTCATTCTTATCATCAAACATCTTCAAGGAGTTAACTCTCCTCTGGTGATTCTCCAGTGATATTCTTCTTCCAAGGACATTTAGTAGCCCCATCTGATTTCTGGTATCAGAAGGTGTAAAATACGATGACATACAAGTCGCCATCTCAGAACAGCTATACCCAAAGCTCAGGAACAAGGCAAGTAGAAGATCTGTCAGAGAATTTAAATGCCCAAATGACTAAATTTCTTATCCTGCGGACTACTGTACTTCACAGACCTGTTTATCAAAAACAATGGCCATCACACAAAAACAATTACAAAAAACCCATAAAAGAAACCAAAATATGAATCTTTTGGGAGCAAGCTCAACCTCAATTAGTTCTGTTCACATTGATGTAACAAAATAAGTTAAACAAAAAAATTGTGTTACTGCTGTATTATGAGACTGCACATCCTAAACTATATTAGTTAGAATTTGCAACATACACCAAATACCAACCTAATTCCTTAAAAAATGCAGCAGAAAATAAAACAGCGCCCTTCTTTTACCATTCTGAAGAAGGACAGACTGTTCTCAAGAAAGTATATCAGTTCTGGCGGTAAGATCGACAATTAACCTGTTACCAACATTGTATTTATGTTCCTGCACTGCCAGATAAAACGATTATTGGGTATTTCCCAACAGCATGTTTCCAATTCCTTTCCCAAACAGAACTATAATATAGCAGACCACTACCGGAAGCCTACAGTCCTAGCACCACAAGTAGTGTACATTGACGAAAAATGGCAAAGAAAAAGAAAAGATCTAGAGAACGAAAAATTCAACATTAATAACAGAAAATGCACAAAAACAGAGAAAACCAAACCCACGACAGTGAGCCGCGAGCAGAACCCTAAAATCCAAGAAACCCAACAAAAAATACGGAGAACAACAACAAATGCAACAAGTACAACAGCATCATCAACGACATAATCGTTTCAATTGGCAACCAGAACAATCCCATGACGATATAGAGAAAATGGCACCTGGGTTCAGGTTGCAGAAACAGCAAATCCGGAACGCATTTGGAAGTGAGAGGGAGTTTTGGGTTCAGATACTTGGCCACTGGGAAATGTGTCGCAATGTGGGGATGTTGATGATAAAATTGAAGGAAGAGATTTGGTCAGGAGTATTCCAATCTAAGGGGGGGCAGCTGAAGTGGGTTTAGGGGAGGAAATGAGGCCTGTGGGCTCCAACAGAGGAGAAAAAGGTTTGTTGCAAACAAAGACATGAGAGGAGCTCCTTATCGGCGAGGGTTTAAGTGATTGGCTCTCTTCACACCACCCCCTACCCCTTAAACCCTTTTTTCTCAAACAAAAACAAACCTCCAAGATCAATGGTGGGGCCTAATGCTGCAGACGGGATTATTTTAGACAAATTGGTTTTAAATTGATAAATTCAAAATTTATTTAACTAACCTGGCAAACGTAATCTTAAAAATGTCATATTTCGAAACAAAAATAACATTGAAAGTGTAAAGATACACCCTCCACGTGATAACTAAGTTGGGTGTTTTGGATTACAACTTTTAATGACTTTAATAAAATCTATAAAAATCATATTGTATTGTATTATGACCTTTAAATACTCTATAAAAGTTATGATGTATTTGATTAAAACTTTTTAGGACTTTTAAAAAGTTCGATTAAGACTTTAAAAAAGTCTATAAATATCATGGTGTATTCGATTAAGATTTTTTAAGACTTTAAAAAAGTCTATAAAAGTCATGATATATTGGATTAAGATTTTTATAGAATTTCTGCAAAAATATCTTGGTATTGAAAAAAGTTGTGACTTTTCATGGAAGCATTAAAACACATTCTTTTAATGATGTTCCTTAATGTATAAGTATGAATATTATTTAAAAATTCTTTACATCTGTTTAAATATCATTTGGCTTGACTTCATTATAGGTAGAGCGAAATTAATAAAGATTTTTTACAAAAGGCAAAGGATTAACCTATGGAGTTGAATAATTTTTAAACTACTAGCACAATTCATAAAATTATATAATTTTTTAATTCTTCATATTTTAAGAACTAAAAAGTTAAAAAAATATGATTGTTCTTAAAATCACATACGAATAATTATTTTTTAATTGTTTTACATACAAATTTGATGTTTTTAACAGTAAAAAATAATAAGTAATTGTTTTCAAAAAAATATATCAATCATAATCGAAATACAAATATGATATTTTAAAGAACAAAAATACTAATTATTTTGAGGAATCATAAATTTTTATTCAAATACACCTTAGCATGCCATGAAATATAAATCATCCGAAATTATGACGCTTTCATAGAAGGCTCGGCTCTGAATGTATATAAATATGTAGTTACTATACGATTTTTACATTATGATTAATGGCAGAAGGAAGAAACAGGTTGAGGGAAAAAGACGAAGTTATATCTAACTTTTAATCGTAGCGTCTTATCTCACCGAATAAATTTATTCTTCTTAATTGAATTATCAAGTTTTTTTATTGTTTTAACGCCGGTCATTGCTCAGTAAAGATTTATTCGGCTGAATCTGTCGGCTATCAACAAAGTTATTTGTATATAATAGAATTTTTTTGAGGTAAAGGTTTAACCCGAGATCTATTCGTATCGTAGTAATTTGATTAATCTATTTTTTTTAAATTTGCTCTAATTTTTTAAATTATGTATGCATATTGCAAGTGGTGAAATAAAATATGATATTTTTTATTCGAATTATAGTTTTTGATTATTCATAAAATCATATACTCATTGTTTCTTTTGAATCGTTTCATTTAAGTATATGAATAAAAATATTTTTTTACATCATTAATGTTAGTGTTAAATCACATCAAATACATTTTTCTTGTATTTCATAAATTGATAAATTTTGGATATTAGGAAATTTTGAAATTTGATAAATTAGGATTTTTTTATTATTTAAATAAGGAAAAAAAATGAGGAATTTGTAATTCTTAGAAATTAAAAAAAAAATCTTAGAAGTGATGAGTTGAATTAGAAGATTTGAGATGAAATAAAATATAAAAATTTAATTTTAAATGTCTATATATGAAAATACGAAATAAAATAAGTTATGAAAATTTATTTATTCAAACCTATTTTTAAAAATAGCCTTGGTATTTTTTGAGGACGAGTATTTAAATTATGATATTTACTTTTGTTTATTTTATTAAAAAATATTGAGATTTACATTTATATTTTATTTAAGTTTATAAAAGTCTATCAATATATTTATAAAATTTCGTAAAAATCTATTAATATCTACAAAATTATGTCAAAGTCTATAAAAGTCTTTTAAAATAAAAGTCTATAAAAGTCATCATTATATTTACAAACTTTATAAAAGTCTATCAATATCTATAAAATTTTGTCAAAGTCTACAAAAGTCTTTTAAAATAAAAGTCTATGAAAGTCGTATACATTTATAAACTCTACAAAAATCTATATAAATCTTTAAAAATCTATCAAACTCTATAAAAGTCATCATCTTAAAAATGTCTTTAAATGTCATTAAAAGTCATAATCCAATACACCTCCTAAATCTCTATAGGTATTTGTCACATCCTCACCTTATAACTAAATTCCAAATGACATTTTTGTCTAAATAGGTGTTCTTTTGGATTTTAAAAGAAATGGTTATATTTACACACACACACACACACACACACACATATATATATATATATATATATATATATATATATATATATATATATATATATAGGATTTCTAGGTTTATGTAATATTTAAAACTTAACTTAGAACATAAAAATATCATATTTCATAAAAATGCATAACATCACAAGAACCTAGAACATTACAGGATCTTTATTTCATGATATTCACATATTAAATCAAATAAAGAATTCTTACTAACCTGGATCCATAATGATGAAACGAGCAATGTAATCTGTATCTTGTTCTTTCCCTTTTCTCTTTCTTTCTTCTTTGGTTGACATACGTGATGGTGAGTGTTTTTCATAGAGAGAATTTTATTGCTATGGAGAGGACCATATGCATATTGTTTTAAATTTCAAATTTCAAACCACTTCCATCAAGCGGTACATCCCAATGAACCGATTTATTTAAAACCCTTAATAAAAATATTTAATAAATCTTATATTTTTTATCACGTGAGTCACATAAGAAAATAAATTTTATATTCTTCCACTTAACTCATGTGATAATACATTTATGATCTAATAAATATATTCGTCATAATGCGCATTATACAGAGTTATTTAGTCATTCATTGGTTCATCATAAAATCATAATTAAAAATAAGAACTAACAATAGTCATGACGGTTATACGTCATCATACGACATAGTTCCTTCCATGTACCGTTGTACTACTTCTCTTATTCCATTAACCATTATATATAAGTGAGATATACATTAGAGGTCCAAAAAGGTATTATCTCTATTCAAAATAAGTCATGTTTACCAATCATCATAAGACATACGTGTACACATAAGGTGGAAACAAGAAAATTCATAAACTTGTACATTAATGAGCTCAAATATCAATATACATTCATATTGAATCAACAATCATAAATCTTTAGGCATGAAGCCCATTCTTTCAACATGACCAGTAAATGTTTTGGGTGATAACCCTTTTGTCAAAGGATCAACAACCATAAGATTGGTGCTAATATGTTATATTGACACTCTTTATTTATGAACTTTTTATTTAACAACAAGGTATTTTAATTTCATATGCTTAGCGCCTTTGGAATACTTATCATTTTTATTGAAGAAGAATGCTACAGAATTATCACAATAAATTTTTAGCAATTTGGCTATATCGTCAATAATTTAGCCTGAACCATGGCCTCAAAGTATGCCACAAATTCAGCTTCCATGGTAGATGTAGCAATCACTGACTGTTTCACACTCTTCCATGAGATGGCTCCTCCTACTAAAAGATACAGATAGCCACAAGTGGATTTTTGTGCATCTACACAACCAGCATAATTCGAGTCTAAGTATCCAATTGCTTCAAGATGATCGGATCGCCTATAAGTAAGCATGTATTCTTTTGTTCCTTACAAATATATCATAACCTTTTTTGCAGTTGAAGTTATCTAAACCATGATTACTCTAGTATCTTCCCAACATTCCCATTGTAAAGCTTATGTCTAGTCTCGTACAGATCTGAGCATACATCAGACTCCCAATAACAGATGCATACGAAATTACTTCCATTTGTTTTCGTTCCAAATCATTCTTTGGACTTTGCATGAGACTAAAGTTGTCTCATTTCTGAATCGGGACAAGAGATGCGGAGCAATTCTGAATCTCTTTAAAACTTTATTTATATAAGATTTTTGAGATGAACCTAACATTTCTTGTGATCTATTTCGAAATATCTTTATCCCAATCACATAGGTTGTCTTACCCATATCTTTCATTTCAAAGTTATTAGAGAGAAACATTTTCATTTCATTTAAGAGACTAAGATCATTATTTTCTAGCAAGATATCATCAATATACAGAATAAAAAATATAAACTTACTCCCACTGACCTTCAAATATATACACTAATCAACAGTGTTTTCCTTAAACCTAAAAGAAACAATGGTATCATTGAACTTGAGATACCATTGTCGGGAAACTTGTTTAAGTTCGTATATTGATCTTTTAAGTGTACACATCATATGTTCCTTTCCTTTTTCTATAAAACCCATTGGTTGATCCATATAATTTTCTTCATTTAGATTTTCATTCAAAAAGGCAGTTTTTACATCCATTTGATATAACTCTAAATCATAATGCTACTAAAGCCATGATAATTCTAAATGAATCCTTTTTAGAGACAGGTGATAAGGTCTCCTTATAGTTAACGTCATCTTCCTGAGTAAACCCTTTGGCAACTAATTTGGCCTTATAACGTTCTAAATTACCATGGGAGTCGCGTTTGGTCTTAAATACCCATTTGCAACCAACCTTTTGATGACCTTCTGGTAATTCAACAAGATCCCATACTTCATTCAATACCATGGACTTTATCTCATCTTTCAGGGCTTCTAACCAGTTATTAGAATTAACATTATTCATGGCTTGTGAAAATGCCACTAGGTCATTTTCAATTCCTAAGTCACTTTCTAACTCGTGTAGATATACCACGTAATCATTAGGAATAGTTTATCTCTGGTAATTCAACAAGATCCCAGACTTCATTATGTACCATAGACTTTATCTCATCTTTCATGGATTCTAACCATTTATTATAATTAACATCATTCATGGCTTGTGAAAATGTCACTGGGTCATTTTCAAATTTTTAAGTCACTTAACCAGGTGTATATACCACGTAATCATTAGATACCGAATTTCTTCTCGAGACATCTCCTTAATGCTATCGACTTGCGGGTTCATCTACTGTGCTCATTAATCACAATCTCATTATAAGTAATGGGATTCATTAATTTATGTCCTTCATATCGTTCATTTGTGGTTGTTAACCGATTCAATAACTCAGTGAAACAATTTTATAGTTGTATCAAATTCTTAATTAGGATAGAAGTTAAAGGAATTTGTACCCTCATTTTTGTTTCTCTCCCACTTACTTCATCATTCTCAATGAACCTAACATTCCCAGATTCTATAGTCCTTATAGTATGGTTAGGGCAATAAAATATAAACCCTTTCCACTTTTCTAGATAACCAATTAAATAACCACAGATTGTTCTTGCATCCAGTTTCCTTTCTTATGGATTATAATGATGCCTGAACCTTATGACAAAGTAAACTCAAACATGTGATATTCTTGAGACTGTGGTTTCCTCATTCACTACCAAAGGTGCCTTGAACCCCCACAGAACTATTATATTTTTGCAAATACATGGCAGAAGTCTATAAAGTACAAGTCCACAATAAAATAAGAAAGATATGAAGATTTTAACATACTTATTACGTTATTCACCAGAAAGTTCTCGGTTTAATACTTTTATTACACTCATTTCAAGTCAGGAAAATTCTTATCAGGTATTCTGTGACATATACCACGTTTTTTCTAGAACCCAAAGAAATAGATGTGGTGTTGTCCATGACCGGGTATTTTCCTTTTTTCATCACAACTTCCACACATAACCACCTGTTGATCTAATACTTTTCACATTTTTGTCAATTATTTTTCACTTCATTAATGAAAATTTCACATTTTCGGCTGTACTTAAGATTCTTTCTATAGCAAAATAAACATAACCATAAATTTAAAATCATCAATAAAGATAAAATTATTTTCTTCAACAAAAAGAAACATACATCAAAAAACCACGATTTGAGGTATTATTTCAGAAGTCATGTTTCCTTATGAGACTTTTCGTGCTTTTGAAGCTCGTTTCACCTTTAATGCTGAAACTACACTGACACTTGAAAACAAAATCAGCTTTTGAAGTGATTTACTTTACTTAATTTCAACGTTGTTTGAACTATGTTCCGGTGCCAGCTGGGCAGTTTATTTGTCAATAGCTAACCACGTTTAGTATCAACATTACATGCAAGGTCAAAGAGTTTCAAGATATATTTATCAAGATTTTGCTCTATATAATCCATCATTATAATACCAAATCAATCAACCATATATGTGTTTTAAATAACTGAATTTAACCACTAACAAATTTAAATACATATCAAACTTTATCAAGTTTTGAAAGTGAAACTAAATTTTTAGATAGGTATGAAAATTCTGTTCAATCACCAAATGATCCATTGTCAAGAATAAGGACGTTAGTTGAATGAAGAGTTAAGTTGAAACCAAATTTCAGATAGTGCATGATAAAGAATTTCACAAATCCAAATGATGTCCATCGTCAATAATGGAAGATAGTGTGTCCCCAAACAACTCATTTTAGCTTTCATTCACCCGTCTATTTCAGCATTTAAATTTCATCGCCCTCAGGTCGATTTGAACAGTCCTCATTATATTAGAAACATGAGTTGTACATCCAGAATCAAGTCACCTCTGTAAGATATGGCTAATCTTGAATAAATTTGATTTGAAACATACATAAGCATTATGTTTACCTTTCTTTTCAAACCAAGCTTTATGCCTAGGACAATCCTTTTGGAAATGCCCAGTCTTCTGACAAAAATGGCATTTGTCAACTTTCTTGTGAATTTTTAAAGTGTGCTCATCGCATCAGGGTATCATTTTATTTGCATCAAGCCTTTCTTCCAATCTCCTCGACGTTACATAATTTATTTGAAGCGGATTTCGTTTTTAAGTTCAGTACCTCCTAATCCAAAGATATACTACGCATCTACGCATTCCACTGTCTTCACGCATTTGATCGGGTGCTCAAAAAGTGCTACTTTGAACCCCGGCTTATTTATGTTTTGCCAACTTCTGTACCACTAGCATAATTAACCCAATTTGTACATTATGTCCCTACTATTCTACCGATCGCATTTTGTGGCTAATTTCGTGAGTTTTTGCAAGCTATTAATGCCAAGATTTGTCGAAGTCGGTCCAAGCAATGTTAATTCTGAGTCGAACTCACATTACAGTCGAAGAACTCTGACATTCTGAGATCATAATAAAGAAGGAAAGAAGAGCCGGCGAAGGAATTTACGCGTGGTGGGAAATTTCACATCACTGCCCTCCATTCATCTGCCCACTTTGTTCACGACTGACCCACTTTGTTTCACACCTGCTTGCAGATTGGAATTTTGCTTTTTTGTTCCTCTTTTGATTTCTTCCACATTTGTCCTTATAACAGTTAAAGCACACCCTTGTTGATTTTATAATTTCCCTTGCCACTGGCGATATATAAGCTGATCGATGATCTCTAACGAGGGGGGATGGGTCGATGATAAATTTTTAGATTCGACTCACCTTACCGTCTACTCTGTTCCACTTTCTTTCATTTTCTTTTCCATTTTCTGGTAGCCAAAACGCCTCGGGGATGACAACTGGGAGGATGTTATTTCAACCCTCATCTCGAAGAGGAAGGCCAATAAGGTACCCGATTTGGGGAGTAAAAGAAATTTGCAAGTTCTATTGTTTTTCATAATATGAATTATGGGTATTTGCATTTACTTCTCCACACCCTTAGTTCAAATCTCTAAACCGCGCCCTCACTATTATTTGGAAAGATTTTGTAGTTTGATGGATGCTTATCACTAGACCCACTTTGTTATCAGGGTTGGTTGTTTTCTGTGAATTCACTGTGTGGTGGGTTTTGAGATATCTTCTCACTAAGCTAAGACGGCCCATGCCTAGTTAAATGGCATGTTTCAGAGGAAATTTTGGGGTTTGGGTTTGAAGCTAAATGATCGAGTTCCCAAAGAAAATGGTATATGTCATCTTTACGACAGAGAAAAAGACGAGAGGACATGTTGGTTGTCTTAAACCACAAACCGGTGACGGAAGCCTTGAGGGTTCTATTTTACATTTTTTCTTATTTTAGTTTTATTTGTGAACAAGCAGCTACCCCCTTGTTTCAAACCTTAAATCCAAAATTAAATTCACTGTTGGTGGTTTTTGATATCTTTACAAGTCCTTTTTATGCAAAGAACATTACGTGTTGGGCCTTGAGCCACTATCTTTATGATGGCTCCGCTACGGTGGGACCGGGGACCTCGTTTTGTTGGTTCAATGCTGCCTGTAGATGCAGATCAAATAAGCGTTATTGCGGGGATGATTACTAAAGTGCGATTGGTGGTGGTTGAACACTTGTGATCCTCGTCACAAGATGCGGTGAATTTTCTTTTGTTTTACGTTTACGATTTCTGGCGGTTGTTGCGATTTTCTCTGTTAATTTTTTGATTAACATTACCTTTTGGTAGAATTGTTTTCCTTTTTTTTCTTCTTTCCCTTGTTTGGTGTTGCCACATTTAACGCGGAGAACGTTTGGTGGGTAAAGATTACAAGCCGGAGTTGTTGGCGATTTTCCATGCAACATGGGCGATTGTGATCCGATACGAACACCTAGAGGAAACGATACAATCAATACCCTATGGAGAGAAACGGTGCGTCTGTGTGTGAGGATTATGGGCACTTCCATGGCATAATCAGCTACCGGGTTGAAACCCATCGGGTCTGAGACTGTAGAGCTCCATGGATGAGTGCACCCTCCTATAGTTTCCACAGAAGTGTACCATATGAAAATGCTTTAGCCCTAGTTCAGAACCGCACCAAGAGTCCTAGTAGGTCAGGACTTCCTCCACTGATATACACATAACATGTCCTCCGTATTGTCTTCAACTCCTCATTACCTGACACTGCGGTTGTCACTCTTAGTTTGGGAAGTAATCTTGGGCGAGCAGGTGGTTGGATGCTTTTGTGGAGGCTGAGAGAAGCTGAGTGAATGTCGGGACGATCGTTGACCCTGATACGACAAATTGACACATGGGAGAGCTCTCTAAATGAAGGAATTATGGATTCAAAATTGAAATTACTCGAAATTTGACATTACAGAACTCATTCATGAGCTCTTACGATCGGCTTGCATTCGTCTAGGGAAGAGAGTCAGGAGGAAGAGTGCCTAAGTGACACCGTAGTAGAGACGAGTCTTGACCATGACTAGAGAAGGTGATAAGCTAAATCCTCAGCTATTGGTCTGCTTTAATACATCCATAGGAGAAAAGAAGAAACCTCCCCAATGTTGGGAGGGTGGTGGGAAGGAAGAATGAAGGCCTAGGCCGTGCCCAGGCTTTGACATTGCTGGCGCCTCTTGTAGTATGCGCTGCACGGCACAATCCCACAAAACTCCTGTTTGCCCAGCTAGGCCAGATCCTATCACTTTGCTTGTTACCAAGAAAAGAAGTTAGTGGCATCTGCTCAAACCTCTTCCACTACATCAAATACATTAGCTGTTTGCTCATATTGTGACCTGGATGGTTGGGTGTTGGTTGATTTTGGGTACACATGAACCGCGGCAATTCACACCGACTCCACTAGTTAACGGCCTCCACAATTTCGCTAGTTTAAAATCTCGATTTCTTTGATTTTTATTTTGAGTTTTCTTGTTTGTTTATTTTATTTCGATTTATTTAGTTTTCTCTTTAGATTTCTCTAGTCTAAGTTAATCTTTGTTTCTAGCTTATTTTCATTTTTGTATTTTTAATTTTTCATGTGTTATTTTGAGTTTTGTCAAATTTTGGAGATGATGCAAGATACAGAAGCAGAAAAAAAAAAAAACTGGAAAAATCAGTTTCGCCGAAGAAGGGTGCTGCATTTTCGCAATTCACTTACTTGAACATGACCCCATTTGTTTCACCCATGTAACTTTCATAATCAGAATCTGGTTTTGGGTGATTTTGGTATAGTTGAGCTTAGAGAGTGTAAAATCCAAATATATCTAGAAAGAACATTTTTGAAATTATTATAAGGTGTAATATTCAAAATGTCGCTGGTCACTTTTCCTCATATTCTCTCTAACGCTCCATTTGAAGCCCAAAGCGGGTGAGAGCGGTGTCGATTGGGAAACATAGGTCTCCTGCAACAGTTTTGTCTCTCATCAGGAGTGGCAGCTGTACTCTAACTTTTCAATCCCGACCCCATTGCGGAATGATGTGACATTTGATTGGAGGGAGGATCCGCCAGGAAGTGACATTTGTATGTTTTTATACCCCACTCAGCATTTTGAGGCAAAGCCCGGTACATTGGGTAGCTTGGTTTTTCCTTAGAAACTGTTATCTTTATACAGCTTACTTTTTCTGAATTCAAGTGCACCCATTTTTTTGTGGTTTTGCCTAACCTACAAATTAGAAGTGAATCTTTGTCCTAATCTTTGATGTTGGTTGATTTCAGTACCTAGTTGGAGTGGATGATTAGTTTGAATTCTTGTTGCTTTCGACCTTTTTAACATCTGTTATACTTGTATCTTGCGTGGTTTCAACAATGGGCTGAAGGTACTTTAACCTCCTAAACTTTGCAAAACCACTAGTTGGTTGACTACCTTTAAATGAGTTTAAGGACCATGAAAAGGAGGTCACAAATGTGTCTTCCAAAAATAAAAAGAAGTGAAAGAAAGAAAGAAAAATTGTATGGCACTTTACCTTGAAGAGCAGAGCGCGATTAGGGTGTGTAACGTCGCCGGTGCCACTGGCTTGATGGTTGAGCCACGGAACAGTGCTCGTACCGCGGGTGGATGGGTGGAGTTAGAGTTGTAGGTGCTTCAGTTTAAATCTGTTAGAGTCATTGAAACCTGAAGGATTGGTGATGCGGACCGTGACTTGTTCTTTCGGCCTTGGTTGAGTCATGGTGATCCGTTACATGGACTTTTATTGAGGATTGATTCCTCGACGTTGCACCCACTACAAACTTACAAAGAGTTTATTGGAATAAGATGGGTCTGATCTATTTGGGTTTTGGTTGTGTCTAAGTATGGGCGATGTGGTTGGGAGAGTGGTTTGTTGGTTTATTGTTTGAGGTGATCAAACAAAGCGCTTAGGTTTAGGTGGAAACCCCTCTGGTTGATTCCACGAAAGGAGGCTCTTTTGATACTCAATTTTGTATGACATTCATTCTCTCGAGATAGTTATTGGGCAAGGGTTTCAGTTATTCTCATTGAGGATTAGGCATTACTCATCCACATACTTTTTGAAATACCATTTTTTGGAAACATCATTTTGTTATCGTCTTGTATGCTCTTTCTTTCTTTCTTTTTCTTTTTCACATTCACTGAGGACTAGCAGTAGTGTGGGATTAGAGGAGTGTGAATTAGCGTACTCAAAAAGTGTTGTTTTTGAACCACATTTGTTGGATTTTCAACCTTTGTCTTACTAATGTTGTCAGTCTTTAATTGCACATTAGGTCCACTGCTATTCCTACGATCGCATTTTGTAGCTAAATTTTGTAGTTTTGCAAGCTATTAATGCCAAGATTGTGATCAGGTCCAGCATGAGAAGAATTAAAGTCGAACTCAACATTGAATCGGAATGAAGGGAAGAAAGAAAGGAGCAAAAGTGAAGGTATATGAGGTGTTTAAATTTCCTTCACCGCCCTGCCCCATTCATCTATTACCCTTTGTTCCACATTTGTACTTTGTTCACCGCTGCAGTTTAGGGTGCATTTTTTGTTCCTCTTTGATTTCTTCCCATTTGTCCTTGTAACGAGTTAGCGCCCTTGTTGATTTTAGCAATATAAGCTCGATCAAAGTACGATGTAATAGGGGATGGGTGACGATAAATTTTTGGAGAAGCTTTCCAGCTTTCCATACGCTCTTCTGCGCCTTCACTTTCTTTCATTTTCTTTTCCATTTTCTGTGGCAAACACCCCTCAGGGGATGACTAGGATGTTAAGCTAAACCCTCCCACCTCATCCTTGAAGGGAAGATATCTTTGAATTGCAATTTAGAGGTGGCTTGCAAGGATCTTGTTTTCTGTGTATGGAGTTATGGGTATTTCTACGTTTCACAGCGCTCCTTATTGATTAAAATCTCCTAAACCGCGCCCTCGCTCGCACATTAATGATGGCAACTTTTTTTGATTCTGATGAATTACTTGTCACTAGACCACTTTGTTATCAGAGTTCAAGTTGTTTCTATTAGTTCTCTTTGTGGGTGCGGCAGGTTTTGAGATATCTTTTCTCTACCATTGGGGACATTTGTCTTAGGTTAAAGTGCTATGTTTCAAAGAAGAAATTTTAGGGGTTTTTAGGTTTTAAAAGCCAATAAGAAAAGATCAGGTTAAATGACTATATGTCACATCCCTCCCAGCCTTGAAGGGAAAGAAAGACGAGGACATGTATTTGGTTGTCATTAAACCCTAACGGTGTAGACACTTCAGGGGTTCATTTTGCATTTTTTCTTATTTTGGTTTCTTGTATGAACAAGCAGGCTTTGTTTTAAACAGTAAAAATCAAATTAAATTGAGTTTTATCTCACTTTGTCTTAAGAGTCATTTGTCACGAAGAAAACTGTCTAGTGTTTGACCCTAGAGCCTATCTGGGGTAGAATAATCTTGTGATGGGATTTAGGATAGTATTTTGTTGGTTCAATGCACCTGCGTGGTACGAATAAGTATTATAGTTCATTTGGAAATGACCATACTCAATTGGTAAGGAGTTCAAAATAGACGCACAAAGCTTTAATCTACCCTCAATTCTTAACATGAGTTTTGTTATGTAAATTAGTCTGTCTCCATGTTCATGCATACTCGAGAGCATGAATTTCACTTCAGGTGATTAAGGTACTTTCGTTAATGTCGTGAGACTTATATTTGTTGGAGATTAATATAACTACAAAATTTAACATTTCTTTGTACTATCTGTCATTTTTGGAGAAATTTTAATCTTTTATGTTTGTTGTTAACTATCGATACCTGCGTGCACATAGGACTCAATCCTCTTTAACCTTTCCAGTGTTTATAATGAGTGTTAACCCGATAGATATTAAAAATGGTAATATTCATTGGCTTTTCAACTTAAAGTGTCAGATTTAGATCCATTACCCCGAGGTAAAAATGGATATTTTCCTCAATAAGAAAAGTGAACACTAAAGCTGACATCCATAAATCTTGAATGTACAAACATTATTCTTGCAAAAAATAAACATCTAGTATTAAATATCTTTAGTTCACTTGTACTATGTAACAAATATATATACCAATATATTCAGTGTTTCACCTTTTGGGTAATCCATCAATATATTACATACAGGCTAATGATGCTAAGGAGATTTAACTAATTTGGTAAAGATCTTATGCAATAGTTAATTAAAAATATACTATCTTTGGATATTAATAATACAACTAAGTAAACTAACAAGTGCGTCCACTCTTACTGTAAACATCTATCAATTTCATAAAAGAATTATCATAACAAATAATCAACCTTTAAGGTGATTCTTATCATCTATAATAGTAAGAGCACAATCATCTAATAAAAAAAAGGAAAAAGATTCATATAATGATATCATCTATAGCATCTATTGTGTGAGCAATAAAATTAATATAATAATTAAACAAATTTCATAAATGAATAAATAAACATTCAAATTGGAAATTATAACACTTATGGATTGACCACTTTGAAGTGACTAAACAAACCACGATTTAGATTTTTAATTTATTTTATTTGGCCCTTTGTATTAAATAAAATTCTTCAAATATTTCACATAAAGGTTACATATAAAAATATTACGTAAAAATAAACACAAAATATATTAATTTATAGTCAAATTAATTTCAGCACCCATATAAACAAGGAGAGGGATTCTAAGATCTGTGTGATTCAAATTTCATGGCATAGTTTTTATATTTTAATTAGATTTTATAAAGCAAAATTTGATCTATTTTGATCCATGGTTTTGATTATATCAAACAGAGGTCAAACCATGATCCACGCCGCCATAAAATAAAATAATATATTAAACAAATGATACAAATTCAAAATCCATAAGGATGATAATAAATTCTAAAAGCATAATATCTGCATAGATAATAATAAATTAAAATAAAACATTCATATGACCAATTATTCGAATGATTTAATAATAATTTTTAAAATTAATTTAATTACTATGAACATGCACGGCTAATCCAAAATAAATATTCTTTCTTTTCTTTTCTTTTATTTTCATTTCTTTTCTTTTTTTTAAACACTGAATTTATAAAAGGATAATTAAAAAATAAATCAGTATTAATGATAAAAAATCACGTTTAAATGTTTATGGAATACTATAGTCATTATCCATGGATATTATAATCCGTGTTTATATTCTGTATTTTTTTTTTTAAATTCATGTCAGACACTAAAATTTACGGAATTGCAAGATGAATACAATAGCAAATTTTCTTTAAAATAAATAATCTACTTAAAACACTACAATTTATAGACTGTCTGCGAAACAATAGATTCAAGAGACAAGAGACAGAAAATGATTTGAATGGAATCGCATAAAGTTGTTAGATAACATTCTCTGGCTTCATAAAAAACTAGGTTTATTTATTCTCTAATAATCAAACTCATTTAGTGGAAAACGTATGAATCTCTAAACCATGTTTTCTAGCATATAGCTATTTATAGGATTTCTAGGTTTACATGTCTTTAAAACATAACTTAGAATACCACAAAAATTCCATTAAACGAATATGGGGTTTTGTTGGTCTGGGCTTGTGGTGCGTAATAATGATGGCTTCTCATGACTTTGGCGTCGTCGTTTGACTTACGTTTCTAATTACTTTAAAGTATATCTATTGTCGGATCGAACCTATTCTCCAGAAACTTCTCGGTGGTCGTATTTTCCTCATATCTTCCTACGCCCTTGCTCAAAGTTGTGCCGTTTAGAGGTTTAATATTCTCCAGCATTCCCCTCTCTGGTTAAGTACGTCTTTCTTCTTTCCTCTCTTTTGTCCTTTTCACGGTTGAGATTTTAAATGGGTCCCCTAGGGTTAGTGTGTTGTTCCCACGTGTTCATTGTTTACTTCCCCTCCCCACTTATTCCTGGTTGGGTTTTCTCGGCGTATTGGCATTTACGAGGATTCTTTGTTAGTTTTGGGGTTGTTAAGGCTTTGGTGAGGATTCATTATTGATCTCCTTTCTCGTCTAACCATGTACTCCCTTAGGTCCTCGAGTAGTCCTCCTGACTGCGCATAGGGAGTGATTCATGAGAATCGATTTAAATTAGGCAATTGAAGGTTCGGCCGTCGACCATTGTTGTCTGCCAGTGGTCCTTGCATTTGGACCTCCTTCCCAGGAAAAAACCATAAGTCGGTTGGATCGGAGTACCTGGCCGGTTCACGACCTCGCAGTACATTTATTACCAAAATACCCGAAGCGATGGGCCTGTCGGATCAGGCTTTTGGAGAAAGACCTTAGCAGCTGCGTCACGAATTTGCTGGTGTTCATGTTTGGTGCCCAGGTTACCTCAGCTGCCCGGTGTCAAGTGCGAAAGATGGTTTGCTTCTTCGAAGCGGAAGCCCATCAAAGGCTCTTCTCAGCTTTCCTTTGCATCCCTTTATCATGACATCTTCTGACACTTTTCTTGTTTATGGTCGACTTTCTCCCCAGGCGTGCAGTGAGCTCAGCCCGGTGGTCTTTAAAGGATAAAAGTCTAAGAGTTCTAGCATGGCTTTGTGTGGACTTCTTTGGTGCAGAGGTGGAAATGGTTTTGTATTTCCATTTTAATGCCAAAGGCTGATCATCTCGGATCTTTGTCCTCCCATGAAGCACTAAGAAAGAGCGTTATTTTTCGTCGGTGGTCATAGTGGGAGTATAATCTTCTTTGGCCAGAAGATATGCTCCCAACATTCAGCTATTTGGGTGCCCCGAAACCTACGTGAGCTTCCTTTTTGTGTTGTTAGGTTTGCCTTGAAATTAAGTGTTTCTAACTTTGCTTTGGTTGTGTAACTAGGTATTAAGCTGTAGTCTGGCAGGGATGAAGGGTGACGGTTGGTTAATGTAACCGCGGATGATGACCGAGGAGCTTGTTAGTCGGATATTCGGATGCTTTTGGTGAAATCTTCTGGGCCCTCTGCTTTGAGGCCATCTCGATCTTGTCAGCAAGCCTTGGGGAAGGCTTGATGGTTAAGTTTTTGGCGAAAAATACAAGCACAAAGTCCAGTGCTTTGAGGTAGCCCATGCGGCTCTTACGTGAGGAGTCTCAGTTGGGGTGGTCTCATCACGTGATGCTATTAGGGAAGCAAAGAGATTCGTCGAGCTAATTACGGGTGAGAGGATTCACACCTCATCCCAACCATTTTGAGGTGTCGGCGGTGAACAGATCCACTATCTTTCTGCTCTCCCAGTGCCATGATAGCCAAAGTCCTCCAGGGAGCTGCCAGGAGCCTCTTTGGATATCTGCCTTATATGTTGTTTGGGCCCTGGGCAGCTGAGCTTGCTTCAAGTCTAAGACGAGGAGAGCATCTGGGACGCAAGGAGGGATGAGACTCTGTTGCTTGGGTACTTGACTGGGCGTTGGGGCCTTGTCGTCTATCATACGGATTAGACCTTGAAGAGGCGGTTTCGTCCATTGGGGAAGGCTCTAGCCTCTTACAAACTTGAGGAAGCAGTTATAGTATGTCCACATCTTTACTTGTCATTCTCACGTTGGTGTTGCTCCTCATCTTTGTCTATTCTGGGTGGCTACACAGCAAGCACAGCGAGGCTTGTTTCTCTAAGTCTCTTTTTTAAAGGCGTGGCGATACTCATGAGTTGCCTCCACGACCTCGAAGAGAAAGCCGTTTGCAGGCTTGGTCACGACACACGACGAGGGGATCTTTGTGGAAGTATCGTCAGGCTTGGAAGCTGTACCCTGCGACGAAATGTGATGAAATAGGAAAAGAAACAGGATGAGTTCAGAATTTGTCGTTGCAAGTTGTGAATGGCAGGATGTTTACCATCGCCGAGGAGAGCCTAAGGTAGCGAGGTGAGTTCTTGGGTAGTGGGGTGAATGCGGGGAGAGATGAGGAAAAACTCACAATTGGAAATCTAAAGTAGTACGCATCTAAACCACGACGTGAGCTGGTTTGTCAAGAGGTTGCTCGAGTACGAGAAACACGGTAGAGGCGGCAGGCGAAGAATGCCACGAGCCGTGATGATCTCAGTACTTCGGGCGGTTAGTCGAAGGAGGGGTGATTGTCGGCGAGGACGGCGTATATAAGGCCTTGGTGGGCCTTTTGATCTGAGCTTCTAAGGTCTTCCAGTTTTAGCTTCAATTTTTGGTTCATTGCGGGGAGCGAGGTGGGAGAATCGACGCTGCGGCGGAGGATCAGCCTTAGGGTGTCATTTTGCCCTTAGGCTGCGCTCTCTTTTTCTTGGCGACCCTATGGTTGAGGTTGCCCGACTCAGAAGCAAACATAGGCTTTTTCCACTTCATCCCTTCTTTGTTCTAATGATCTTAGGCTCTTGCGTGATTTTGGCCTTTGTTGAGCGTTGATGGTGTATTCACACGCACTACGAATCTTTCTCCTTTCTCATTTCCTTTAAACCACGAAGACCCGAGCTATGTAATAAAGCTGAACTCTTTGCGGTTTTTGCTGAGTGAAGTGCGACCGCTATGTAAATTGCGAGCTCTTAGCCCGAACTTCATAGCTCTTTTGAAGCCAAAACATATGGCTCCTTTGGACTCTAAGCTACGTGGCTCTTTAACATTTTAGGCTCACAGGTTCTCAGTGAGGTGGGGCTCGTGCTGTTGGCTGTGGGATCTCTTGGCTTTCCAGCTCCTTGGCTCTTTGGGCCCCGAAGCCACATGGCTCCTTTGGACTCTATAGATTTCTAAGTGGCTCTTTAATATCCGACTCCTAGGTTCTTGTAAGTCGGAGCTCGCGACCTTAGGCTAGGGCTCTTAAAAACTAAGCTCTATGGCTCTTTTGAGGCCCGAGGCTGTGGATTGGAATTTTCAGGACTCGAGTTACGTGGCTCTTTAATATCTGAGCTTTTGGGCTTTTTCGTCTTCCTTCCCTTGGGAAAGCGTGCGTAGTTTTAATGTCGGTCTATGGAGAATCGAACAGATTACGTGACTTCCCAAGGTGTCCAAGCTTCTTTATAGATAACCACCTTCCTTCAAGGGTGTATGTTATACGCCGCTCCGTTTTCCTTCCTGCCTTCACCAGCATCGAAGTTCGGACATGATGAAGCTTCAAGGTTTGATTGCCACTGTGTGAAGTCTATTTGGTGGTCATAGGCCAACATTTGGTTTCGTCGTTCTGCCTTTAGTTGGAGTTGTGTTGTTCCTTAGTCCTGCCATTTGATGGAGTTGGGTCAGGGAACACGTTCGGAAGGCGCGTGTTTGGAAGAGGAATGCTTGAGTCCACTTCTTATGTTATCTTCTTCTCCCCTATTTTCTCTTTCCGACTTCCACTTTTCTCTTTAAGTGGTTTTTGCCTTGAGTAGTATTTCAGCGATTATAATTTAAAGATGTAGAGCGGTTTCTTTGATTGTAATTTTTACGAGATGTAGAGAGCGATTTTCTTTGGTGTAATTTTTTGGAATAACTATAATTCTGCGAATAAAGAAATGCAGTCTTTTTGAAACACGTATGCTTGTCGATGTTTCATGTAACCTTTCGAGCCACTTCCGACCCAGTGGATTTATGATAAACCGACTCACTTTGGTTCTTTCTTTATGATTCACGAGAGTGAGTAGGCGAAAATAAACCATAACTCTTATTTGAATGAAATTAGAATTTAAGTGTTTTATTGATCATGATCGAATCCATTGGAAAAATGGCAAGGTGCTTTCCGGTGTTCGGGGAGTGAGGCAAGGTCTTTCTGCTTTAGTTTGGAGTTCGTGGTGCCGGGGGTGGACTGCCAGCGTCTGACGTAGGAGTCCTCGATTGGGTCCCAATTTTATTGAGTGGGTCTTTCCTCGCCGACAAGAGCTTTTTGTGAACTAGGTCGCGGGCTTAGACGGTAGCCACAACCTTTGATCGTGATGTAGTGTCTTTGTCTTCAGTTTGGTAATCCCTGCGCGCCTTGGGGAAAAACTGTTCGTTTTCCTCCAGTAGATCTAAATTTGAGCGGAGAGATTTGTCATTGAGCTCGGGGTCTGCGAACTCGATCCTAGGTGACTTGAGTCCGACCTCAACAGGGGCTACAGCCTCTGTGCCAAATGCTAAAGTGAATGGGGTTTCTCGAGTCCCGGACCTGTGCGTAGTCCTGTATGCCCAAAGTACCTCGGGAATGTATTATACCCATTTTCCCTTTAGGCCTTCCAGTTTGGTCTTCAGTGTTGTCTTGAGAGTCCTTATTGTGACTTCTACTTGCCCATTAGACTGCGGATGAGCTAGGGACGAGTAGTAATTCTTGATTTCGAGCTCGGCGCAAAAATCTCTGAATTTCAGGTTGTCGAACTGCTTTCCGTTATTAGACACGAGAGCTTTCGGGACTCCAAACCTATAGATTATGGACCGCCAAACGAAGTTGCATACCTTTTGCTCGGTGATTGTTGCCAATGGCTCGGCCTCTGCCCATTTGGTGAAGCCAGTCCACTCTTCTGATGGCGAATTTGCGACTATTCGATGAGCGGGGGCAGTATGTCTAATCCTATGCCCCCTTTGAGAAGGCGAGGGCATGATCGAGGTCAGTGGCTTGGATGGGAGATGGGAGATCTTGGCATGCTCATGACCAGTTTTGCACATTTAGTTAAGCCAGGTCTTGAGCATCATTAGACGATAATATCCTTGCACAAGAATTTTCTGCCAGAGTTCGAGCTCAGATATGGATTTTGCTTGCTTGGATGCCAGCCGTGCCTCTCTAAGTCGTGAGTCGAGGCATCTTCCTTTCCCTGCGCATTTAAGGAGGGTGCGAAAGCCGTTTGTAAAGGGTTCCTCGTAAAGAAGCGAATGCGGGCGTGCTCGGTTTGGGTGTAGCGCGACCGAGCGACTCGGCTGGTTGGCGGATCAGATGAAACCGGGGGCGCTCGGTTTATTTCTTTTTATTTTAGGTGTTATTAAATTTTCTTTTCAAAGATGTCGCGACCGAATCCCCGACCTGTGGGCCCACCCCAACCCGCTCAGACCGGGTGGTCGGCGCTCCACAGTGTCCCCACAGCTCACGGGGGGTTTCTTCCTTTCAGAGTGGCTCGAACACGGGACCATGAGCTTAGATACCCATTCGAGGTAGTTCCACTACCAGGCGGGCTAGTAGCTGGAGGTTGGTAGTGGGAGGCTACACGAATGTTGTTGCTCATGGTCCCAGTGGCTGCAGCTGTGACTAAGTAGCTGATGGAGCTCATCTCATCCCGGGACTCTACAGCGCGCCCACAGTAGAAATTGCAGCGCGGCGAGTTTCAGGAGGGGGTGGTCGTGATTATCACCTGGCTCGCGGGTTTCTTTGCTCAGGTGAGAACCGAACTCAGGACCGTGAGCTTGAATGCCCATTAGGGTGGTTCCGCCGGCGGGCTACTGGCCCGGTTGGTAGTGGGGCTTCGAATGGTATCTAAGCACTCGCGGTCGATGCCAGTGTGAGTCAGAGGCGCTGTGAGGACACCGCCGTCCCGGAGTGGGCGTAAACCTCTGGCTGACCAGAATGCGGTCAGGCGGGCTGGTTCCTCCGGTAATTTCAGGCCATCTTTATCAAAATTTATTATGTCATTTCGTTGTAAGGAAGCGGTTTTTCGATTTTTAAGAGCGAAGCCCGTAATCATTTACCACAAATTCAATGCCATTAGGTGACCCATAAACATTGTAATACGTTCTGAAAGGCATTCATGCCTTTTGAGAATGATATGCAAAATCAAGGTTCGAGTTTGAACCTTTTTGTTTTTACGAAATACCATGTGTTCAAAGAAATGAAGTATCTGAAATATTGGGGTATATGCTTATACGCCGTACTCTCTCATGACTCTGCGCTTCTTGATCTGGCATGCATACGCACTCGATACCTACTCATAGATAAGCTATACGCTAAAATTTTCCATGCTTAGTGATTCTATCTGATTCTATTCCCAGTATTCAATTTAACTTGACATGCATTTAACATCAAACCATGTCTATTATATCAACATTTTCTCACCTCATCGCTATTCATTTTCGCATACTTTCATTTTATAAATCATTTATCATATCACAACATGCATTTTCAGCATAATAACTCAATTCACAATTCAATTTTAAGATTTAGCATATACATAAATCTCCATTTATACTGTAAATCAATGTTGGTTATTTTACTTTGACTACTATTTAAAATCACGTTTATAATATTGGATTGGTTGATGAATCTCATCCTTATTATCGATCGATGTGCCTACACATTTAACAATTCGGTCTCACGCCTCGCGGATGCCGTTTGGTGCACTGACATGGTATCACTTAAATGCCATACGCCATCATGGATCGCGGATTGGTGCATCCGCATAGTGGGACATTTCTTGATACCATCGCCATCGGCGGATGCGGAGTGGTGATCGCCTGATTGGGACATTGGACAATTTAGGTACCTTCGTGACGGATCTTCGGTGGTGCATCCCGTCGGCGGTTCGTGGTATATCATTCAATTCAGATGTCGAGAATTGACGGGTCCGTTTACAATTCGATTTATCATTTACATTCGTCGGTTTTCCAAATATCACATTTCAATTCCATATTCACTTTCGTGTATTATCTTTTCAAAAGGTCTTACTCGTCTATATACTTATTTTATGTACTCATTCACGTACTCATTCATATACTCATTCTGTACTCTCATTTTGCATAATTACTTGGTAAACTACCAAAATACTTGAAATAAGAATAGAGTTAGAGAACAAACCGAAGTGGCCGGATCTAGTTTCCTTCTCTTCGATCTCGATCCTAGGTTAGGCGATCATCACTTTATCCCTAGTCAATAATAATCACGTACTTTCTTGAGTGGATAAACAATTATCATATTTTAATGGTATGAATTTATCTTTGTTGCTGGTTTTGGGTTAAGACACTAAGTCTACCCAGCGGGAACTTATGCAGTGCGATGCGTTTTCCACTTAGTTTTATCCCTATTTGAACCCCCGTTAATGTTTCTTAGGGTTCCTAAACAATGCGTGTCTGAATCACGGGACTTATGATTGCAAGAAATAATGCCCATTTAAGATTCACGAAGCGATGTACCGGTACCACTTTGGTGGCGTCTGGGTACAGTTCCTATTTGCCCGATGGGTACGATACTGATTTAATTAATGCCGGTACCATGTGCATCATAGATGCAAATACCACTCTTTGGTACGGTACCTCTTTAATTGCCGGTACCCGCGGGTTTTGCCGCGTTGGATTTTGGCATTAACATTTTTATTCCTGAGCCTTCTTGATTCATCCCTTATCAAAATCCAACGGCGGAATCCTGAAGCAACTCGAAGAAAGGTGGTTTAGAATCAATGAAAACCCTTTTCTTTTCCCAAAATCAAGAACATAGAGAGGGAAGTTAGAGTTTGGTTGCTACTTACCTTATCTCATCTTCAAATCTCCTCTTGTATGTTTGCTTGATCCCTTAGGAGGAAGAAATAGGAAGGAACCCAACCAAAACCCACTCCTTCTTTTTAAACCACTGACTTGTCTCCCCCTTTTCTCCTCCCATTCTCTCAAAAGCAGGTTTGCTGAAAAATGAGCTCCCAAAGACCACTTTTGATTAACGCAAAATCACTTAGGAGTGTAAGGCCATGTTTGGCCTTCCACACTCTGTCTCATTTCTCATTTTCTCCTTTTGAATTATTCAATTCTTTATTTCATAAGGCACATTTTGGCCTTTAACCCATTCATTTAAGTCTCCCTATTATTCCCACTTTGGCCAATTTCATTTATCATAAGTCCACCTAGACATTTTATTCTTTATAACAAATGACCCTTAGGTCTTCATTTCAAATTTCCACATTTGCCCTTTTTCGCTTAGGTTATTTCGAATTTGATCAATTTCCTCGTTTAGCATATAATATTAAATCATACATGCTCACACTCAATTACATTTCACAATTTATCAATTTATCAAATTTCTGGAAAAACCCAAGTTTGTTTCGATTCATACCCCGAATATATATAAGGAAATTATTATAAAAATTCTGGGTATTTTGAGCGTTACCGTCTCTTGGATCGCAGTAGTGTACCGTTCAACGAGGATAGTCCCGGATAAGTGCATCATTTCGGCCAGCGGTCATTCACTGGGAGGACCGTCCATTGTTGGCGTTTGCGAAGGTTATGAGGTGCTTTCGACGGTACATGCATCTAGAATCTTCTTATTGGCGGGTTGCTAGCAGCGGGCGTGCCCGTGAATTCTCCGTTCTTGGGGCGTGTCGAAGCGAACCCGTGCGAACTTTTGCGGAAGCAGCTGGCGTACCTTTTTGAGATAAAGGATCATCTTTTAAGCGCTTTCGCTTCGCCAAGAATCTTCTATTTGTCTCACTACGATTGGGGAATCCTTTGCATACCTCACAATTGCTCTACCTCCATAGAGTGGGCAAGGTTAAATAACGATAATGACCTCATGTTACCTTGCGTTGGCCGGCCTTGGAGGCTATGAACTCAGAATGAGTGCATGATCGTCGACCCTTTCTGGGGAAGTCAGAATCAGGCCCGCACCGCTTCCTTGAGCATTGGCGGCCCCATCGATCGACATTTTCCACACGGGAAGGTCGGGTGTTAGCTACATGGTTTCCGGCGGTGTTCTTTATTGTAAGCTTTCATTACGAAGTCTACCAAAATCTGCCCCTTGATCGCCATTCTAGGCTTATATATGATATCGAACTCGCTCAGCTCTATGACCCATTTTGCCAACCTTCTTGAGGTCTCTGGCTTATGTAGTACTTGCTTCATTGGGTGTTCTGTCAGGATTTCAATGGTGTGAGCCTGGAAGTATGGTTTAAGCCTTTTGGCAGTGGTTACCAATGCTAGCACTAGCTTTTCAATCTTCAGATATCTTTTCTCGGAGCCCTCAAGTGCACTTCTGATAATAGACGGTTGTTGCACTCTATCAAAAAACCTCGAACCATGGCGAGGCACTGGTTAAAGTGCGAAGCGGCTAAGTAGGCGTGGAGTTCTCCTCGAAGGGACACCGGGATAGAGGGAGCTGGAGTAAGTTTTAATCTTGAGAGCACTCTTTGCAGGATCCCTGAGTGGAGCACAGGCACAGAGAATGGCTGGCATTTATCGCTGGATGGAATAAGCCGGCTCGTAGCCACAGTGATATACGGTCAGACGTTGACATTTCTTTGGTGTTGGAAGGTGGTTGCATGTCGAGCACTACTCTTATTTTCTCTAGATTCGCCTATATTCCTCGGCTGTTGACAAACCCCAAGAATTTTCCTGCGGAGACTCCAAAGGCACACTTTGTAGGGTTTAACTTCATCTTGTAGTCCTTGAGAATCTAGAATGCTTCGGCTAAGTGGTCAACGTGGAGCTCTACCTTGATTGACTTCACCAGCATGTCATCTATGTATACCTCCATGGAGGTGCTTATCTGTTTTTGGAACATCTTGTTTACTAACCTGTAATAGGTGGCCCCCGCGTTCTTCAACCCAAAAGGCATCACCTGATAGCAATACGTCCACATCCGATCCACGAAGGAGGTCTTCTCTTGTATTAAGTCCATCACGATTTGATTATGGCAGAAAATGTCCATGGTGAAGGCTCTCGTGGCTATGATGGAGTCCACTATGAGGTTGATGGGGCAGAGGAAAGGTATCTTTCGACCGGAGTTGGGTTAACGTCGATCAGATTAATCTGAGTCGCCACTTCCCATTTGCCTTTTTGACAAGGACTACGTTGGCTAACCAGTCGGGGTAGTTTACTTCTCGTATAGCTCGGGCCTGGATTGACCTCTTCATTGATCGCTACGCCTCTGCAGGCGAAGTTCCTCCTTTTAATTTGTGGGTTTGAAGGAGGATTGACGTTCAACTTGTGGGTGATAGCTAGCGAGTCATTACCTCCCAGTATCCCTGCTGGCACCCGAGCAAACATACGTGTTTTTCTCAGCGAGGCTCAGGGCGATCTTTGATGTCTTCAGCCAACTTGGACCCGACCAACACCCTCAAGTAGTCAGAATCGCCAAGGTACATGATCTCACTGACCTTGCTCTTACCTTTGCTAGACGAGGAAGGAGGTCCCGCTAAAGGGACACAGTCGTATTTCTAATGGCTGGAAGGCAGGACCTTCACTGTCTACTAATCGAGGTTCCTCGGCGGAACTACCCCTTATGCACAAAACAGGAGGACGACTGAGACCCGAGGGAGTACGCATGGTTAGACGAGGAAAAGGGAGATTGAAAGAATAAAGCGGAATCTCGACGGTGGCCTATGACCCGAGTCAGGAGGCCGGTGCTCGCGGAGTCTGTCGCTCGAGAGCTTCGTCAGGGAGCGAAAGGAGGCTTAGGCTCTTGAACACGGGACGGAAACACACCAACCCCTAGGGACCCATAAAATCGAACGAAAGGACAAAAGAGGAAAGAAGAAAGGCGTGCCTAACTAGAGAGAGGCAGGGAGACGATAAACTGAATCAGATGCAAACTTTGGCTTGAGGCCGGAGAAGATATGAAGGAAAAAATACGAGACCATTGGGAGAGAAGTTTGAAGAATAGGGGAAAACGATCCGATCAGTCGTGATATACTTCTAAAGCACTAGAAACGCCAGCTGAAACGAACGGATGCAAAAGTCGAAGATAAGCCATAATTATCGCTATGCGAAGACAAGCCTAGACTAACAAACCCTGTTCGGCCACATGGAATTCGTTGATCGATCCAAAAAACGATTCAGCCCTTGCCCAAACTCGCTTAGGCCAAGGGGTACAGGGAGTAGTGAAAGTGCCTAAAAAATCGCGCATAGGCCGGGGCGCGGGCCCGAGACGAACCATCGGTAAAGCTTAAAGCGGAGTTTGGCATCCCTCTGTGGGGATGTGAAGAGCCTTCGTGTGGGGACTCGGCCCATGATGTCCTAGTTACTCTAAGGCGCAAGCCTAGAGGCTAAACTAAACTGATGGGCCGGACAGGTGGCGAAGGGATAATCCTTTATCCACGAGTTATGAAGTAAGAAATGAAAGCGCTCCCGTCTCCGTGATCAGGTATCTGCTCATTAAGGAATAAGGATCCCCCACGATTCACGACTCGGAATTATCCCTCTAATATTTCAACTAGCGATATTAAAGGAAGAGGGAGATTCCTACCCAATTAGGAAGATGTCGTATCACCGTCTAACAAGGAAAGTCATCGTGATCACGTGATAAATCTTAAAGACGATTCCGCGAAGAAAGGGACGCGATCTGAAACCATCAGCGGTTGATCTCTTTCCATTTCGTAAAGAAATCGCGGGTTAAGCATCGGAGAAGCCAGCATTCCCCATCGGACACCCTTTTATATGCGGGTTGTATGTATCGATTCGTGACGGATCGTGACGACGCCTGTAAGCTCGGCCCGGTATCGATAAGTAGAGCCATCAATTTGGCGTGCAGCACTAATGCACCAAATCCCATCAGAACTCTACAGTTAAGCGTGCTTGGGCGAGATTAGTACTAAGATGGGTGATGTAACATCCCAAATTATACCCTAACGGTTTGATAACATGTTTAGGGTATAAAAACAAAAGGCTCTCTTTATCTAAATAAATTAAAGATAAAAAAATAAAATAAGAAAAGAACTTGGAAATTAACTGCTTGATTAAGAGGTAAATTAATAAACTACCAATTATTGGCCAAGGTCATAATATAATAATTCATATGTCAAAGTATGATTTTGATAAATTGAATAGAGAATAAAATTGAGAAATTGAGGCCAAGGGTAATAAAAGAAAGATATTAGAATGAAATAAGGAAGAAAAAATTGTGGAAGAGAGACAAGTGGCTTGAAGGAAAGGAGAGTTTCCTCCTTAGAAAGTGAATAAAAAAGGGATAAGATCAAATAAGGATAGAACAAAAATAAATATCTCATTTGGTCTTGGGAGAAAGAGAGCAAAAACGGCCCCGAGAAGAGAAAGAGAAGAGAAAGGAAGAAGAATAAGAAGAAAGAAGAAAAGAAAAGAAAGAAAGAAGGAAGAAAAGAAGATCACCAATTGGCATGGGAGATTACTAAATTTGAGTATGGATTTTATGTCTTGGAGTTGTATGGAACTATGAATAGTTTTTGTATGAAACTATGGGAGTATGGAAGTCTAGTTTTGAAATGCAGACGGTTTAGATACATGGTTTAGAACCCTACATCTTGTGTACGGTTTGGGACCCAGGAGCACCACAGCTCATTTCGTGTAGGGTTGAGTTGAGAAAAGTTCTAAGAGCTCCTATAGTTGTGTTTTGGGATAGGTACAGTGCAGATTAGAGACCAAGTAAATTTTCGTATTTTGATCCTACGTGGCCACGGACCTTAGGAGAATTTCTTTTTGGGTAAGAAATAAAGGGAATTTGGAAGTGAGTCCTTCTAGTAAATTGTATCCAAATCAATGAACTTGATGTTAGGCTTTTGAATTTCTCGATTTGGACCTCTATAGACCAAGTTATGGTCCTTTTACTAGATCGACTCAGCTAGATGATACAGTCAGTCGATTCGTCCGATTCAGGTCAACTAGCCGGACCTTAGAACGGGTTTTTGGGTCATAAATAAAGAGAATTTAGTAGTAAGTCCTTCTGGGAAATTGTAGCCACATCAGTGAACTTGATGTTAGGCTTTTGAATTTCTCAATTCAGACCCTTGTAGACCAAGTTATGGTCTTTTTACTTTGAACAGTCAAATGGGCAAGAGGTTAGCCATAGAGGTCGTCCCGAGTCGAGCGAGACCTTATGCAGAAGGTCGGCGGAGACCTTATGCGGTAGAGGTTAAGCGGACCTCATGCGATGAGTCGACCAGGACCTCATGCGATCGTCGGCGGACCTCATGCAAGCGAAGTCAGCCGGGGACCTCATGCGGCGAGTCGACAAACCTCATGCATTAGAGGTCGACGGACCTCATCTGCGGCGAAGTGGCCGGACCTCATGCAACGAGTCGACAAACCTCGGCGCATTAGGGTCGTGAGACCTCGTACAGCAGTCGGTAGAGTCGACGAGACCTCATACCTTGAAGTCGAGACCTCTGTGCAGCGGATCCATGAACCTAATGCAGCGAGGCCCGACATACCTTGTCTGTAGGCACATTTCGTCCTGTAAAAGCTGGCTCGTCGGTTCGAGTTAGCGAAATCGAGTTTTGACAGCGTGTATGACCTCCAACTTTGGAAGGTCATAGCTGTTCGTGCGAACTCCGTTTGGTGTTCTTGGACTCTATGGAAGCCCATTAGTCAAAATCCATCCATAGGCACGAGGAAGATATTAGATGTCGGGCGAGGTGATAGATCAAGCTCATCCGATTCGGGATTGACTACGTATGACCTCAACTTGAGTCATAACTCCTTAGATTCGAACTCCGATTTGGGTGTTCTTGGACTCTATGGAAAGCCTGTTAGTCAAGAATACATTCATATGCCTGGGAGGATATTAGGTGTCAGGCGAAGTGACCAGACCGGAGGCTCACCGAGTCAGATCGGCTCGTCCGATTCGAGGGTTAGCTCATCTAGGTTGACCGTATGACCTCGACGAGGAAGGTCATAACTCTTTCATCGGAACTCCGTTTTGGGTATTCTTGGACTCTATGGAAAGCCCATTGAGTCAAGAATCCATTCATATGCTGAGGAAGATAGAAGGTGTCAGACCAAGGTCTTAGACCGAGTTTGCAGGAGTTAGGTCATTCGATCCCGGGTTCGAATTCGACTCGTGCGGGTTTACTATGTATGACCTCAACTTGGAAGGTCATAACTTCTTCGTCCGAACTACGATTCGAGTGTTCTTGGACTCCTGGAAGCCCATTGAGTCAAAAATTCATCAATAGATAGCTTGATAAGATTGGAACTCATATTAGTTCCATAAAAATATGAAAAGCGATGAAGGCACTCTACAGTGAAACTAGTTATTTATGCATATAATGAGATATGGAAAATGTAAGGATATGAATAAATGATTGTATGTATATATCACATATGAGTACCGAATGACAATAATTATTCAGGAATATGAGATATATACTGAACATAAAATACATATTGATTGTCTGCTTAGAACCTGGTAGAGGGATAGATGGGCATGCCTATTAGGAAACGAGTGCCGGCACACAAATTACGATATTGGGGCCAGTTTGGGTGCGATGAGATCGTCCGGTTTGTGGATCACGGTGGCCCGAAGGGTCACCCGCGGCGCGCCGGGCCCTTATAGACCATTGTTTCACCGCAGTGAGTACGGCGGCGCCTTCGGGCCCTTATAAACCAACTGTTTACGCCTGATAGTCTGACGCCTTGATTGCCCATAGACCCTTGTTTCACACGGTGGATCCTACGGCGTAACGCCCGGGCCCTTATAGGTTTCTGCTATCCACTTCTAAGGTTTATGGGACATGAAACATCAAAGAAAATGACAGGTAACTATGCAAATGAAATATAAAAGAATATATGACATGATATGAGAAGCATAACTTTGCTATGCGATGATAGTATACGGTTACAGAGCAAGGTAAAGTACGAATGTATGCAAGAAAAGTATATGGAAGATATAAGAAATGAGCGAGGATTATGAAAAGGAAATATATATATATGAGAAATGAAGAATACGTAAATGTTATATGTGTTATATGCATTTGTATAGAAGTATGGTGACCCTTAATAGGGTCATCCATGTGTATTAATTCCGCTGAAAGCGTGAAAGCAGCACGGTGTTCAATCGGAGTGTAAATGCGAAGGAAACAGGCCAGGAGCAATCCACATCAGCGATAAAAGGCCACACATCAATAGGTGCCTTGGAGAGCCTTTGAGTCTATTTTGTATATGAAATTGCTGTAAACCAATGTAAATATTGTAAATGTTGAACACTTGCTTATATGGAGCTTGTATATATATATTTTGTAATCCGTTGCTACGGAATATAATACAAGTTGGTATTTAACATTATATGAATGAACTAACCCAAAGTTTATCTGCGTGAAGGAAAAAAAAATGACCCCTCATAGGCACTATCTTAGGAGTTGGGGGCGTCACAGGTGACCTCCTGGGATGTCCTCGTGTTGCACCCCTCTTTGCCGGGTCCAACCTCATCTAAGAGGGTTATCGCAAGAATCTCTCGTGTTGCACCTCGGTTAGGATTTGGGACATCGGCCCGGGAGTGGTGCGAGGTGGTGTCTTGGCACACTGGTCGTGTGTGCAGCCCGGACTCAGCGATCTTGAACTTTTCCCCTGCTCTTTGGGGATCACCTTTTGTCTTCGGTCTCTCGGGTTGAGACCTTTCACCAAGCTCTCTACGACTCGGGGACTTCAATATCTCTTTTTCTCATCCCGGCTTTTTTCTTTTCGTGTGGAAGAGCTTCCTCGTTTAGATAAAAGGGCCTCCTCGCCGTTGATGTACTTTTCTGCTTTGGCGAGCACCTCGGCCATGCTCGCCTGTGGGTTCTTCGAAATGGAGAACATCAGATCTTTGGGTATGTACTGACCCGGCTATAAAGGCGGTGATAGCGAACTTTTCATCTGGAATGTCTACCCTCGATGACTCGAGTTGAACCTACGGGCGAAGGACTGAGTTTTCTTATGAAACTTGCTCACAGTCACAGTGGTAACTTTCGGCTTCCCGATACGTTCGGGCTCAGGTAGTGGAACAAAAAGCAATGGAGAGTTCTTTGAAGGATGAGATCGAGCGAGCGGAGCTTGTTGGACATGCAGTGAGACCCTTAGGAGTGGCGATTAGCGAGCTCACACTTTGTCTCGTAGGTCTTGGTATCCATGAAGCTCCATCTGATTCTTGTAGGTGTTGAGGCGGTCTACGGGGTCTTTCGTTCCGTCGAAAACTTGATCTGCTGACGTGAACTTTGTTGGGAGAGGAAGTACCGAGAATCCGTCGTGAGCGGGAGTTTCGTCATGCAGGCATCCCATTAATGCGGGGCGGAGCCTTTCACGGCTTCCTTTATGTGGCAGGAAGGCTCTTGAGTGGATGCCTCACAAAATGTTGTTCCCAAGATTGTGCCCCCCTTTCAAGTTGGCGGGGGGCTGGATTATCGCCTTCGTCATTCCTTACTGCGCGCCCCGTCGTGGCCATCACGATGGGTCTGTAGGGTCGTACTCCACAGTGGCTATTTTCTCCTCCTTCGCCGATGTCTAAGGGGGTTCCGAGGTGTCGTTGCTCCTCATGTGGGACAGTATTCTGGCTTGCATGGATCCGTCGAGCCCCCTGGGGGCTGTAATATTTTAGTGAGTTCCGCGACTTCCCCTAGCCAGCGCTGGTTGTCTAGACGGAGGGTCTCCATCTCGTTGTTGGCTTCAAAGTGTCTTAAGAGGGCATTGGCCGTCGGGCAGATTCTTCGGAGTGCAGCTTCTGCTTGAAGTCGTCGGCGTCATGCTGATCGACCAGGGAAAGTCAATTTATTTGTAAGAAGCAGATTGTTCCCCCTGAGCCCGGTGCCAAACTAATGGCTACTGTTCCTATTGATACTAAATTTGGAGCTTCTTTGGAGTCGGGTTCAAGGCGATCCATCGGGCCGGATCAATATACAACCTGCACAAAAAGGGTGGTCCGGAGGGGGAATGTCGGTCGCCTCTCCGATGCCTAAGTCAGTTTCTTTCTTACAGAAAAGGAAAAGATCAACTATTGATGGTTTTGTGATTGCGTCCCTTTCTTTAGTGGAATTGCTTGGTATTTATCATGGCTGATCACGATGACTTTCCTTGTTAGACGGCAATACGACATCTTCCTAATTGGGTAGAGAATCTCCTCTTCTTTATCGCTAGCTGAATATTAGAGGATAATTAGGGAGCCGTAATCGTGGGGGATCCTTCTTAATAAAGTAGACATCGGATCATGGAGATTGAGTCTTTCCTTCCTTATGTACAGCGGTGGACAATTATCCGTCACGTACTGGTCGGGCGGTTGGAGCCTGGGTTGTTGCTGTATTGGGAGTAACAGGGGACATCATCATGGGTGGGGTCCCATGTGAGGCTCTTACACTTGTTACGGAGGATGCTAACCCGCTTTAAGCTTTACTAATGGTTCGTTCTCTGGGTCTGCGTCCTAGGCCTATGCGCTGATTTTTTAGGCACTATCAAATCTTATATTTTTTTATCACATGAGTCACATAAGAAAACAAATCTTATAGGTAAAACCCAAGGCTTTATACATAGGTATCAAGGCCTTATACCAACTAAATGGTTGTTAGATTTGCAAATATTTGGTGGATTCATCTATTTTAAATGGTTATCATATCCATACTACTCTTAAAAGTAGGAAAAGCATTTCTCAATTTCTTCCAAAACTACCCTTGCTAATACATGTTTTTATCTCCATTCAATTAATTTCAATTAACGATTTCTTAAGAATTCCTCAAATACCATTAATATATTAACAAAATACAATTTATATTTTTTTCCCATTAAAACGTCTGCACCAATTTAGTAATAGAACATTCTTTAAAGTTATAATTTTTTCGTTACCCACTTCTATGTCTGAATCAATGACACCACCATAAATCACATTCATTATATTTAGGGATTTTATAATCCCTCAAATAACAATTTTTTTTTTCCATTGAAACGTCTAAAACCAATTTAGTAATGAATCATTTTTTAAAGTCATAAATTTTTTTATCGTTACCCACCTTTATGCGAGATTATGACATTGCAGGCTGTAAATTCATTATATTTCTCTCCACATCATGTTGTTAAATCAAGGCAACAACACGCCCGACTATAAAGTCGACTATGAACCTAAAGGCGATCCCGAACTAGAAGATCAAATTACGATCCACTGACAAGACAATCTTCTTAGTAATTTTTTTATTCATCATTGAATTTGAATCACCTTAACTAAACTTGATTTTTTCAAATTTATTAACACATTGTTGTTATTGGGTGTTGAACAAAGGTTATTAAGACCATGAATACAATAGAAATTATGACCTTATATTATAGAAGATTTGGGTGAGCGGCCGAAATAAGTTATCGAGGATATGAAGAACAGATTTCATACCAAGATGCAAAGCATCGATGATCTCTAAGGCAGCTTATTAATGTTGATTCCACTTCGATGAGTATCAAAGAAGAGATCGAAAACTAGGGTTTGATCATCTATCTAATTTCAACTCGCCTAAGCGAAAGCCACAAAGCTTTTGACATTTTTGGAGCTTATCTTGCCTTTATATTTTGACTTAGAATAATGTCATTTATCGAGTATAGAGTTTTCTTTATGATTACTTTATTGTAGTGTATCATATGTTTAGTTTATAGGAATCCAGAATGAAAGATAAAAATAAATAAAAGTAACTTTTATTTGTTCATAAATTACTTTATTTGAGTGACACATCACTTTTTCAAAACCATGCTATTGTTTATTATCAAATACATTATGAAATAACATCTTCATCATTTGCAAGATATTTCAAATTGTCAAAGTTTCTCTTCTACTTATGTCATTTTTTTTTTTTTTTAAAACTTATGTCACTTGTATTTAGAGTTGTTAAGGGTTAAATTTTATTTTATTATCATATTACACTACAACCATAAATTTGTTTTTTAGAGATTCGAATCACTTAATAATATTAAAATTAACTTTATAAAATATACTTATATCCAAATATTCTAAAACCTTTTCACATATGAATCTCTTAATTTACTTTTTGTTTTAAAAATATCTTTTAATCATTTATTAATTATAATATATTCATATTAAATGTTATAATATTTATTTTAATTATAAGGCAAATTGTCAATTTTGTATTTAAAAATAATTATTTCTTTATTTATTATAATTAATTAATATTTTATATTAAATTTATTTTACTATCATTTTTTTTTGACAACTAAGCACTTTGTGATTTAAGATTGTAGACATTTTGTTACCATATATATATGTATCTTAAACATCATCCTATTAACATTGTAAAATACTTATATTGGAAATGTATTGTAAAATAATACAAACAAATATTATAAAATACTTATGTTGAAAATTCTAATCATTTTCAAATCTGAATATCTCATATACTTTTTAATTTAAAATATTTTAATAATTTATTAATTAAAATATATCAATATTTAATGTTATAGTATTTATTTATTATAATATTATTTGTAAAATTATATTTTTTCTCCATATAACATTTAATAAATAAACTCCCATAGTATGGCGTAGGTTATCAATTTTTTATTTAAAAATATCCTTAATTTACTTTTTAAATTTTAAAATAATTATTTATTTATTATAATTTATTAATATGTAAGGTTAAATTTTAGTTTATTATCTTATTAATGCTAGTAACATTTATAAAATACTTATATTTGGAAAATTTGAAAACTTATCAAATCAAATTCCTTAATTTACTTTTATATTAAACATTTTTTCTTTTATATTAAAAACTAAATTCCAAATATATTATTTGATATTCCATCTTAAATCTATATAACATTTAAAAATAATAATTTTATAAAAATAATAACTTTTGTTATATAAGATCTCTTAAAAAAAATAAGTTTTATTAAGATAAAATAAAATAGTGTTAAATGAAATTAGAAATTTTATTTTTCTCATTATAAAATTCAAGTCATATGTATTAGTTAAAAATAAAGTTTAAAAAACAATACCAAAAAATCAAATTCATTATATTATAAAATAAAAACTATGATGTTCAAATCTTTTGAAATGATAAAGATATATACATATAAAAGTAATAAATAACAAATTACATATTAATGGTACCTTCAATGTTTCACTTTTGACTTAAAAAGGTAATAAATATGGTTTACCATAATCAATTAAAATTTTATATATAAAAGTATTTAGTTTATGAAAAAAAAAAAGTGAATTGAGTTCATTGAATCATATAAAAATATTTTATGAGTTATAAATATTTATTTTCCTTTACTCTATCTTACAATTTTCGTTAATGTTTTGCAACTAAACATGAATTGTAGGATAACTTCTAAATCAAATATTGGTTTGTTTGAGCTCTTATAAATAAAATAAAATAGTTAAAAATATTTAGATGTTATCTTAAAATACGTGTTACTTAGATTTAATAAATTTTAGGTTGATTTATTTTCTCACATTTCTTTGCTCTATTTATTAAAAATTTTATGTTACATTTTTTTTTATGATATTTCAATATTTAGATGTTACGTTCGTCTAAATTAGTATACACTTTACTTATTATTATTATTATTATTTATTGATAAAACTATTATTATTGATGGTGCTTTTTCTATCGATATTGGGCTAGAGCTTCTTGGGACCGTTGGGTCGATCTAATAGATTGGATCGTCAGAAAACTTGCAACCTGTAGGAAAAGGATGATCAAGGGGTGTGTGGTCAGATCCTCAGATGGTGAGTCGTTCTTCTTTATAAGAAGGAAAGAATTCAACTCTTTAGGGCGTAGTGGCTGTGTACCTTTCCGTGGTAGAACGGGTTGGTATTTATAGGGAAAATAGTGGTTACTTTCCTTATTAGATGATGATATGGTATCTTTCCCATTGGGTGAGGAGTTTCCTTTTCCTTATCATGGGCCCAGGCTTTGAAGGAATAATGGAGAGCCGAAGTGATGGGTGTGAGATCCCTCTTTCTTAATGAGTGGTCTGCGGATCTGAAGACAAATTACCTTTCCTTTTACATGAGTTTTTTGGAGCCCTCTATCCTTGGATTTATCGGCGGGAGTGGCTTGATTCTAGACTTGGGCCCGTGTGCTCACGGCACAGGTAGGATTCTTCTATGGTAGGAGTTGTTTTTATTGGGTATGTGCTTACTGGCTCCCCTTCGTAAAGCGGAGGGTTTGGGCATGCGCGCTGGGTTTTCGTTACGAGCTATGCACAGTTGTTCTGCCCCATCGGTAGCCCCCGACCCTTGGCGGCAGTTTCTTGGATCAGTGAAGTGGCTTCCACATGGCTTGGGAGCTGGTTTTGATGCGGCTTTGTCGTAGTCAAGCGTCTTTGTGATAATGATGGCGCTCTTTTGATTTTCGCGCCCATTTGGACGGTTGCTTCTCTTGCCTTTAGGAACATTCCTTGTATCGTAGTTTTCCTCTTCTTTTGCGGGTTTGGAAGTGTCTTTGATCAGCTCTTAGAACTGCTTGTGGTTCTTTCTATAGTCTTGTCTTCCCAGGGGTCGTTTTCCTTGTTTTTCTCCTTAGTTCAGTGCGTTTTCCTTCTTCTTCACCTGTTTTCTTTTCCTTGTCTCGAATTTCAGGTTGTTAGGGCGTGTTGGGTTGGGGTCCTACCTTTTTCGTTGTTTCGCTCGTTCTCTTTCTCCGCCGCTTAGTCATGCGTGCTTTTATAGGCTTGCGCATAGAGGAAGAAATTTGATTAATGATGCGTGTGAGGTAAAATGGCGACGGACTAGGTGGCCTGTCCTTGCAGTAGTTCTTAGGGAGGTACTTCCAGGTAGTTATCTTCCTCTCTGCCGGGTAAGGGCGAGGAAGATTAGTGAATAGGTATGCGATTCGTGCCCACGGTAGGTATGCGGAATCAACAAAATTTATATCTAGGAGTTCCCTACGCCGTAGCAAAGCTACTACGGTATAGTGGCTCCCAGAGATTCGAACACGAGGATGGGTTTTCTTCGTACAAATGACTTACTGAGTGAACTTAAAGCGGTGAATTCAATTTGGATTTTGGGGTTTTACTGGTAAAAGCGGTGAGAATTGGTGGTTCTGTTTGAAAATAAAATAAAAACCCCTTGAAGTGTTAGGTGGGTGGGGTTGGATTCTTAGAGGCTGACTAAGGGTTTCCAGGGTCCTTTCCTCGCGTTAGGGAGGATGACCTATAGTCATCTCCCGAATCGGATCTTCATTTAGCTATAAAACCTAAACCTTAATAATTATCCTTTGAAAAATGGTATTCACTGAGCATCAGTGGTCTTCGACAGTGAAAAACAATTCTCCCTAACTCACGTTACAATGATTAATAGAGGGTAACTAATGAATCTCAGTGGATCTAGCAATAAGCATCCACTGAACCCTAAAAGATTATCAAATCAGGTCGTTGAGGTGAATGCAGAGATTACAAACTAGATTTCAAAGCACAAAGCTGCTAGTGCTTACTTGCGTGAAAGCAGAAACCCTCTGGCCAGCCTTAAGATCCCAGTACCGCGACCTTCATGAGGAGAAAGAGGTTTTAGCTACTCATTCTCAGTTGTCATCCTCGGAGGGTGTTTAGCTGCCGAGAAAGGTGAGAAAATGAAGAAGCGAGAAAATGGGAAAAGACGACAAAGGCAGCCTACGACGATTTGTGCGAGACGAAGTTGTCTTTGATTACCGGTGCGGAGCTTATATCTTTTTGCCTGACCAAATAATTACAAAAAGAACCAAAATCAAAAGCTATTACAGGGATAAAATGGGAAGAAACAAAAAATTGTAACAAAAAGGCAATAGTGTGAAACAGCAGGAGAGGTGAACAGTGGCAAGCAAGTGAAGCCGGTTCGCGCGGGGAGGCTGATTTCGCACTGCGAGATTTATAGCCGTGCGAAAATTTTTTGTTGTGGCCTTTTCTTACATTTTCTGCTCCTCTTTGTATGGCTTCTTATCTATGATAGGTTCATTCGAGTTCTTCGTGCTTGGATCGGCTGGCAATTTTGGCATAAATAGCTTGCAAAACTCTGAATTAGCCATAAAATGCGTCGGTAGAATCGCGGGGACCTTAATGTGTAAATTGGGTTAATTCTGATTAGTACACAAAAGTGCTCAAAACCTTAAATAAACGGGGTTCAAAATGGCACTTTTGAGTACTAATCTGCCTGCACATTGCTAGTCACTTAGCGATGAAAGAAAGAAAGAAAGAGCATGTGAAACAAAATCGAAATTAAGTTCTGAAAATTATATTTCAAAAGGTTGTGAATGAGTAATGCCTAACCATCGATGAGAATCAACGAGCCCTTGCTGATAACTATCTCGAGAGAATGAATGCTATACCAAATTGAGTATCAAAGAGCCTCCTCTTAGTGAATCAACGAGAGACTTCCCACCCCGAAACCTAAGTGTTTGTTTGATGACTCTATTGATAAACTTCTGGCCTCTCCCCCAACCAAGCTCACGCCCTGACCTAGCATCTTTGACCGACCCTAAATAGATCAGGGACCCACTCTTGTTCACAACTCTTTTTGTGTTGTAGAGTTAATCTTGGGGAATCAACCTCACGAAAGTCCATGTAGCAGGGGTCTGCGATGACTCCTGACGATTAGGCTTAGGGCACCAAGTCATGGGATCTTTCACCACTAATATTCGGGTTTCACCCGGTACTTCGAATGATTTTGAGACTCCAGCACCTCTGACTTGCTAAACTCCACCCATCCACCGGAGTGTAGAGAACCCAAGTCGGTGGCTCCTGACCAGTTGGCTTAGGGCCTTGGGAAGGTTTCGCCATATACCCCTCGAGAGGCGTAACCGGGTTTCAAGGTAAAGCGTTGCAATTTTTCTTCTTTTTTTTTTCTTTTGTTTTTGTTTTTGTCTTTTTTTTTTTGGAAGACACATTGGCCTTCATTTCATGGGGGTCCTTAACCTATTAAAGGTAGTCAACGAAACTAGGGTAGGTTTTGCAAAGTTTAGGAGCTATGTAGTTTCTCAGCCTATTGAAGAAAACTGATGTGCACTATGTGTGGTTAGCTAAAGGTGGAAGAAAAAGGTCGAAAGCAACAAGGGTTCAACTAATCATCCACTTAATTGGGCATGGAACCAATCTAACATAAATAAAATTGGATAATGTTTCAATTTTTCAAACCGCAGGCTAGGCAAAACACAAAAAAATGGGTGCAATTTTTAAAAGTAAGTTGTATGGTATATGACTTCACAAAGGAAAACCAGCAAGCCATTGAACATCACAAAATGGGCTTGCTCGAATAATAACAAAAACATAAATAAATGTCACTTCTTTAGCTAACTCCTGACCAAATGTCACATTGTCACTTGATGGGATCGGATTGAAAGTTAGAGAAAATGCTACCTCCTTGATGAAATGTGCTCGTTGTTGGATAAGGAGACCGCAGCTTTCATCGACACCTTATTCACTCCATTTGGGCTTCAAATAAACAAGTTAGGAGAAGAGAAGAGAGGAAAAAAGTGATCAGTTATAGTATTTTGAAAATTACACCTTTATAATAATTTCAAAAGTGTTCTTTCTGGCTATATTTGGATTCTACATTCTCTAAGCTTTCTAACGGTACCAAAATTACAGCGAGGTTAGGATGAAAAAGTTATGAAGCGAAAAATGAGGAGTCTTGATTGAGTGCGAAAATTTTTGCCTTATTGCGAAGTCGCTAATGCGAAAATTGCTTTCTTGTGCGAATTTTTTTATTTTTATTTTTATTTTTCTTCAAAAAGACCAAATATATATATATATATATATATATATATATATATATATATATATATATTTTGGAGCCAGCATATATATATAATAAAAGACAAAATAGTGAAACGGTGTAGGAGAAAAAGCAGCCTATAATGGAGTGCCGAGTTGCGTTTCGCCGAAGAGCAGTGTAAGCCTTCAAAATTTATGAAATTTCTTGAAATTTAAGTATTTGTCTTATGCTCCAAAAAATTAAACAAAAACACCGCAAAAATAAACCGCAAAAATTTTTTTTTAAATGCGAGAAAATGAAATTAATCTAAAAGCAGATTAACTAAAAATTGAGAAAATCTAAAAGAAAAATTAACTAAATCAAAATAAAATAAAATAAAATAAGAAAAATGAAAACAAAAAGTGGGAGACTTGGCCGCCGCCTCCCGAAAAAAAAACCAATTCCTCGGGTCTTTGGAACAACGCTTTAGAGGCGCGGTGGAGCTTGTAGATATCTTTGAGGTCCATGTGCTCCATGTGCGAACTTGACACCGAACCATCCCAGTATGCCATGCGATTATTGACATTGCTAGTGTCTTTGATGTAGTAGCAAAGGCCCAGACCAAAGACCTAACTTCTTTAGGTTTGCACAAGCGGTGATGAATTGGCCTTAGCTTTGTGACGAAGTTTGGGTGTGGATTGTGCTACGAATTGAAGGCGGGATATCTGCTTTAGTTCGAGGAGAGGATGTTCTTGTGATAGAGCATTTTTTGGGTTGGGCAATGGCACTAAGATCCAAATTTATGGGGATTGGTTAAAGGATAGGCTTTTGGGTCCCTTCACTTTGTTCCTCTCCCTTTGCCCTCCTCGGGTCAGTGATAAGGAGATTGCTTAAATCTTGTTGTTTACATTGCTCCTCCACTATGGTGTAAATCAAACACTTTTCTTCTGGATTTTCTTCCTCTTGATGAACATGTTGCTGATTGGAAAGCCTTGAAATTGAGAGCAAGCGAAGGTTGTCAAATTCACGACCCACTTCACTTTGATGCTATCTAATTTTGGTCAGGAGTTCTCCACAGTATGGTCTTTGAACAATTAGGCGTTGAATGTCTTTGCTCTTCCTGAAAATTAAGCCCGCTAAGCTTAGTGAGGATTCGGGATGGCTTGTTCCATTGGAGAGGGATTGGCGTAGTGGTTTGTGGTGGTTGAGGTTGAGCATAAAATGGAGAAGCGGAGGTGCATAAGTTGGGGAACATTGCGAGAAGGGGTGCACTCGTCCATTGGTTTCTATAGTCCTCCCTTGGACTATGGGTTTGGATTTCTCTCCACCGGTTCTTGATTCACGCCATGGAAGGTTCTGTGTCCTCATTGACATGTATGCACTGGGTTTCTCTCCACGAGTACTCAACTGTCTTTGCTCTCCCTCTTTCCATTTGATTGATATTAGGTGATCCGGGTTCTGTGGAAAATTGACTTTGATCAACCTGCCCTTAGAATTCCTTACCCATTAGAACATGGATTCCTACAGCAAAAACAAAGGCAAACACGCTTGACGAAGCAATGCTACCTAACAGAGATTAAAGTTACTTAAAGAAATAAAGCGTAATTGAAACTAAGAAGACCATGATAAAATATATACGTAAAGAAATTCACGGGTTGTGATGAGGATCAAAAGTGTTCATCGGGTCATCTGTTGCACTTGGGCACCATTCGACAGCAGCCATTTGATTACGGTGCCTGGTAGGTATCTGCAGAATCAACAAAATTTATATCTTAGGGTTCCTCTTTAGTAACAAGGCTATTGATTCTGAAATTCATTAGTAGGGGATGAGTTTCTTCGTACAAATGACTTCTGGTGAACTAAAGTGGTGAATTCAATTTGGATTTTGGGGTTTTTAGTAAAGACAGTGAGAATTGGTGGTTTGCAGGCTGAAAATAAATAAGGAAAAAATGTAAATAGAACCCCTTGAGTGTTAGGTCAGGGAGTACGATTCTTAAGAACGGCGAGGTTTAGGGTCCTTTCCTCACGTTAGGAGGATGACCTATAGTCATCTCCCAAACCGGATCTTCCTTGCATTATAAACCTAGCCAGTAATAATTATCCTTTAAAAATGGTATTCAGCGAGCATCAGTGGTCTCGGCTTGATGAAAAACAATTCTCCCACGACTCACGTTACAATGATTAATAGAGGGTAACTAATGAATCGTGGATCTAGCAATAAGCATCGAACCACTAAGATTACCATCTCTGGTCATTCAAGGTAAATCTAGGGTTCATTCTAGTTGAGCTGCCTCCGAGTCGTACTGTGGTGAAAACATGAAACCCTCCAGGTAGCCTTAAGATCCGCGGTACCCGAGCGGCCTTCCACTTCAAGGAGGAAGAAAGAGTTTTAGGCGCCAAATCACAAGTTGTCATCCTCGGAGGGTGTTTGGCTGCCCAGAAAGTGAGAGAAAATGGGGCTTGAGAGAAAATGGAAAAAGAATGGCAAGGTAGAAAGCTTCCTTGATTTTATTGCGAGGCCAGTTGTCTTTGATTACGTTTTGAGGCTATATACTACTAATGACAAAATTACAAAAAGAACCAAAATCAAAAGCTATTGCAAGGGATAAAATGGGAAGAAACAAAAAATTGTAATAAAAAGGCAAAAGAGTGAAATAGCAGGAGAGGTGAACAGTGGCAGGCAGGTGAACAGTGCTTGCAGGAAGAAAATTTCGCACCTGCGAAATTTTGTAGGTTGCGAAAATTTCGCAACCCTGCAAAATTTTTGTTGTGGCCTTTTTCTACGTTTTGCTCTCTTTCCTGCGGCCGATGCGATCGCGAGTTAGGCTAGGGTTCTTAGTGCTTGGATCGACTCAGCAATTTTTGCATAAATGGTTTGCAAAAAACTGCAAAAATTAGCCACAAAATACGATCGGTAGAATAACGGGGACCTTAATGTGTAAATTAAGGTTAGTATTTGATTAGTGCACAAAAATGCTCAAAAACCTTAAATAACCGGGGGTTGAAATAGCACTTTTGGTACTATCCCGGTATCCTGGTATTTCCCCCGAATATTTGAGAAATTTCATTGTGAGGTATGCGGACGTTGTGGGCCTAGCCGGGTCGAGCCTTCATTCGCTAAAAATTTTGCTACTCGCTATGGACCCCCTTCCAGTGTCTGCATCTGGTGTCCTGATATCCTCACGTCTTATGTGGTGTTCGTTCCTAAGATGATCTGCTTCTTTGAGGTGGCCTTTGAGAATGGTCTTTGATTTCCTTTGCACCTCTTCATAAATAGCGTTTTACAACATTTCAATGTGTGCCCGTCCCAGCTCTCTCCCGGTACAAAGTTTGTAAGTCGGCCTTTTGGTTTTTGAGGATAAGGGCCTGGGGTCCTAGTGTTGCTCATTCTTTGTATCTCTTTAGCGTGAAAGAGGCCTCAAAAGGTTTCTTGTATATTTCAAAGTGGAGCCCTGCGACCAACCTATTATTTAGGCCTCCCTTCTTCCCCTGGCTTGTTGGGAAGAACTATTTATTTCTTTGTCGGTCGACATTGGGAATCTGACCTGGCGACCCGAGGCGATGCGTTGGAGATTTCGACGGTATGGGTACGCCCTTGAGAACTGCGTGAGTTGAATTTTCAATGGTCGGAGTTATGGTTTTGACTTTGTTATGGTTGTGTTGCCTTTAGGTATCTGTCCTAACCTTACTCCTGAGGACAAGGAAGTGAAGCGGCGGCTAGGCAAGTGTCGCCCTCGGGCATATTCAGATCGATCGGTCGGACATTCGACTCTTGAGGTAGGCCCTTCTAGTTCCCTCGTTCGAGATCTCCTTTGCTCCACCTTTATGGAAGCTTCTCTGGGGGCCTCTTATTGTGAAGCCAACTAGGGGAGAACTTCGGGCCCGTATCAAGTTGTTGGCAAAGAAGAAGAGGAGCGTAAAGCGCATGGCTCAAGATCCTCTTGAGGGCAGCCTCCCAGCTCGGGGTAAGGTCCTGAAGTTGTGAGTATCTAATCCCCGCTCGTTCGCGAGTTGGTGAGCGGGCGTGAGTCCTCTTCGAGTGTCAGAAGTTGGTCTTGGCGTCACCGTCACCCGCTGCGGGGAGTCAAGGGTTCTTAGAAGGTATCGAGCTTCCTCACAGAAAGTCCTTCCTATCTCACCCATGCAGAACCCGCCGACTTAAAACACCTCCCCTTTTCCTAGGCACGAGGAAATGTGGGAGATGATCGATTTGAAGTTGAGGGGGGTGAGGACTCGTTACTCACCGTCTGGGAGCTCACTTGGTCGAGAGTTGTTCGTGCGTGCTGGGACTCGATCTCGAAAGTGGAAACCTTGCTCGTTGAGGTATATTTTGTCCCTCCAGGGGACCGTCTCTGTATGTCTGAGCGCCTTCTTTTATTCGTCTTGTCGTTGTGTTAATGTTATCTGCTAACTCCATCTTGTTCCTTGGCAGACGGCTACTTATATAAAGGACCTGGCGAGGAGGGCGTTCGACCGAGAGCTCTACTAAGGCGAGAGCGTCTCGAGGCTAAGGTCGCCTCCTTGAATCTGAGAGGCGAAACTGCGACTTCCGGATAAAGCTTGTGATGATGTTTGGGGTGCCAATTTGATCTGGAGAAGCATACCTCGGCCATGAGCTAAAGGCGAGACGAGGGAAAAGAAGGCCATAGAGGGCTTAAGGTTTGTCAAGGATGAGTTACGGTGGTTAGGAAGGATTCGGTACACCCGAGGAAGAAGCGTACCTGGCAGCAGCGATGGGTCAGGCCCATGAAAGCTTGGCGGCTTCGGTGGAAGCAGCGGAAATTGAATGCGTTATGCGAGACCTCGAGGCGGGAGAGCTATGTCAGCGAGATGGAAATGTCGCGAAACTAAGGAGGCGAGCACACGCACCTTATAAACCTCTGGTAGCTCGCTTGCAGCCTTGGCCACACGGCTTCTTTTGGGTGTTTGGACCCGATGTCTTGAAGAGGGGTGGTTCCTGCCTTTGATGAAGGCGGAAGGAAATCGTTTACGGGCCAGTATACCAGAGGTGTTCTCACGATGCTCCGGCTCGGTTCCTCTCCCCAGAAATTAAAGGCTCTTCAGGGTTGGTTCTTCCTGCTTTGTTAGGGCTTGCAGCCGATTCTGAGCTCGGGCTTCATATGCGAAATTGCTTCATGCTTCCCCTCGAACATTTAAGGCCTTGTATAATCTTTGTGACTCTAAGCCTTGGACATATGTAATCGCATCATTAGTTTTTGTTATTTTATGGATATCCTCTTGTACCTTCTTGGTTTTCAGTGCTTCTTTTATGATCTGTGTTGAAGGTTTCTGGTCACTTGATCTTTAAATGGTAGGGTTCTTGTTGGCTCACCAGCGACCTTTGATTGTTGAACTCTTCGTTTCATCCGTAGAACTATGTGGCTCCTTTGAGACTAGCTATGGAGGAGCGTGCTGGGAGTGGGCTGCATGGTTCCTTGCTTCTGACCTTCCCGGACTGTCGGGTTCTTTGAAGCCAGGCTGAACCCCTTTGAAACTGAGATACAAGGCTCTTTTGAATTTGAGCTACATGGCTCCTTTGGAGGCCCGAGCTCGTCAGCTCCTTTTTGGAGGCCCAGACTGTGGCTCCTTTTGGAGGCAGGCTCTGGCGCCCTCTTGAAGCCGAGCTATGAGGCTCTCTTGAAACAAGTCCTGAGACTCCTGAGCCTACGGCTCTCTTGAAGGCCCGAGCCTCTGAGGCTCCTTTGAAGCCGAGCTACGAGGCTCATTTGAAACTAGCTCGTGGCTCTCTTGAAAGGCGGGCTACAGGTTCACGAGCTACATGACTCCTTTGGCCCGAGCTACGAGGCTCCTTTGAAGGCGAGCTCACGTGGCTCCTTAGCTACCTTGGCCTTCGGGGCTGTTAGGTTCTTTAGGCAGGCTGAGACCCCTTTAGTGAGCTGCCAGGCTCTTTTGGATTTGGTTGCGTGGCTCCTTTGGAGGCGGGCTACGAGCCCTCTTGAGCGAGTTGCAAGGCTCTCTTGAGCCCGGGCTGGGCTCCTGAGATACATGGCTCCTTTGGGCGAGCTGGGGCCTTTGAAATAGACTGTGGCTCTGGTATATGGCTCTTGCTCGAGCTACGTGGCTCTTTCATCTTCCTCCCATAAGGAAGGCGTGCGCGAATTTAATGCAGATCTTACGGAGAATCGGAACATACTGCGTGGCTTTCTAGGCGTCCAGGTTTCTTTATAAATTGCTGCCTCTCTTTGACGGTCCATGTCATACTCCGCTCCCAACCTTCTTCCTCTCTTCAACAGTGTCGGAGTTCGTACAGGATGAAGCTTCAGGGTTTGATCGTCACTGCACGGAGTCTGTCTGGTGATCACAAGTCGACGTTTGGTTCTAATTCTCTGCCTTTTATAGGAGTTGTGTTGTTCCCTAGTCCTGCCCATTGATGGAACTGGACCAGGGAACATATTCGAGAGCGATATGCTTTCGGAGAATATTTTAAGTCTCGCTTCCTCAGGTATACTGTCCTCCCCTCTTTACTTCTTACCTTTGCTTCCTTTTCTCTTTCTCTCCTTCTCCTTCCTTTCTCTTTCTCCTTCCTTTTCCTTTTCTCTTTCTCCTTTTCTTTCTCTTTCCTTTCATGGTTTTTGCCTTGATTGGGTGGCGATGTGAAGAACGACCTTGTGGTTGTAGTTTTCACGAGATGTAAGAGAAACGGCTTAGCGATTGTAATCTTATGGAATAAGCGAAATAAAAATGCGATCTTTTGGACACATGTGTACTTGTCGATGTTTGTTTGTTTTTTATTGATTTGAGAATATTAATGGGCGAAATGAGCAAGACTATTATTATAATAAAGCCATGAATTTCTTATTAAAGCTACAATCAGGGTCTATTGGTAAAGCGCTGAGGTGCTCGGCGTTCGGGGTGTGGCAAAGGTTTTTCCTCCTCTATTTGAAGTTCGTCATTGTGAAGTCGGATGTCGCGATACCACGTAGGGTCCTTCCCAGTTAGGTCCTAGCTTCACGTGGTAAAGTGCTCGCTGGCGGAGTTTCTTTGCATTAGGTCATTTGAACTTAAAATCGCTTGCTTGACCACAGCCGGTTGTAATATTTTGTTCTCTTCCTATGATAGTCCTCGGCATGCTTTAGGGCTTGCTCGCGCTTTTCTTCTAGGAGGTCAAGGTTCAGGCGAAGAATCTCCTCGTTGTGCTCGGTATTTGCGAACTCAACTCTTGGTGATTTTAGCCCAACCTCGACGGGAGCTACCGCTTTTGTGCCAAATGCTAGGGCAAATGGGGTTTCTTGGGTTGCTGATCTGCATGTAGTTCTGTAGGCCCATAACACCTCGGGAGGTATTCTACCCATTTTCCCTTTAGATTTTCCTCGATTTAGTTTTCTTATTTTAGCCCGAGTCCTTATAGTGACTTATGCTTGTCCTTTAGACTGCGGGTGAGCTGGGGACAAATAATAATTCTTGATTTGACTCAGAAATCTTTGAAACAGGGTTGTCGAGCTGTTTTCCCATTATCGGATACCGAGAATACAAGGATTCTGAACCACCACATATAGGCGCTAAACAAAGTTTGCACCTTTTGCTCGGTGATTGTTGCTAATGAAACCGGCCTTGCCCAACTTGGTGAAATAATCCTCTACCACGATAAACTTGCATTGGCGCTTCCCGATGGTGGGGCCCGATAGTCAGCCCAACGTTGGAAGGGCGGGCTTGTGATTGAGGTCGACCGGAAGGAGGTGAGAGATATAGGCATGCTCTTGGCCGGATCTTGCATTTTTACCAACTCAGTAGGCGTCTATGAGTATTGTAGGCCCGATAATATCCACTGTCTTGGAGTGTCTTTGCTGCGAGGACACAGCTCCGTCACAGGTTACTTACAAATACTGGCCATGCACCTCTCTGAGCACGTAATTAGCGTCTTCCTTTCCCACACACTTAAGGATGGGTGTAGAAAAGCCTCGTTTATAAAGGGTCCCTCGATGAATGGTGAATCTAGCCGACCTCGCCCTGAGCTTGGAGGCCTCCTTCGGATCACTTGGCAAGGTTAGATCATGATAATCACAAATGGGGTCCATCATTTCATTTCGGACATTACGAGGACGCTTCTTCATCGTCGACATTCATGAGGTTCTAGGAGGTGCTTTCGGCCGATTATCGATGCATACGAATCTCTGTAGCCTTGTTGCTAACTTGGCGAGGCACATCTGCTCGCGTATTCTCCGCCCTTGGGACATGCCTGACCTGAACCTGTATAAACTTTTGGCGACTCTCGCACCTTTTAGGTAAGGACCATTTTCACCCACGGCCATTAGGGTCTCATCTGACACACCACCAATTGGGAATCCGCTGCGCCTCGGTTGGTCGGCTTATAGAATGGGCGAAGATTAAGCCCGGTATGGCGGCTCCATTCTTAGCCTCGTTATTGGAGGCTTGAAACCCGAATCTGAGTGCGTACTCCACGTTAATCCCGTCTGGGGAGGTCAAGATCAGACTCGCCCCGCTTCCTTAGGAATTGGCGGCCCCATCGGCGGCGGCCGGATGGGTGGTCAGGTAGCTAATTGAGTGGTTTTAGTAGGCGATCAGGAATTATTTGAAGGGGTGAGATTCCACGATGAAATCTGCCAAAACCTGCCCTCTAACCACCGTCCTCGGCTTGTATTTGATGTCGAACTCGCTGAGCTCTATGGCCTATTTTATCAATCTTCCCGAGGTCTTTGGCTTGTGCAATATCTGTCTCATTGGGTGTTTTGTTGGGATTTCAATAGTGTGAGTTTGGAAATATGGTCGAAGCCTTCTGGCAGTGGTCAGCAATGCTAGGCTTAACTTCTCCATCTTTGGATACCTTTCCTCCACTCCCTCAGCTTAGGCTGCGGTAGTAGGCAGAAATTGTTGTATTAGTCTCGCTACGATTAGGGCGGCGCTGGTTGAAATCTAAACGGCTAAATAAAGGAGTGAGGAGTTCTCCTCACGGGGACTTACGGGGATGGGAGGGGAGCTTAGGTATTTTTAAATGAAACGCCTCTTCGCGTGGGCGTCTAGTGGAAGCCTTTTTCGAACTTGGAAGAATGGTCGACACTTGCCATTTGGATCTGGATAAGCGGCTCCCGGAAGCGGCTATTCTCCCAATCAACGTTGAATTTCTTTGGTGTTCGGGTGCATGTTGCCACGACTTTTTAGTTTATCTGGATTTGCCTCTATTCCTCATGCTGTTGACCATGAAACCGAAATTTTTCGATTGAGACTCGAAAGGCACGCGGGTTGGATTGCTTCATGTTATAGTTCTTCGAGGATGCGGAACGACCTCATTCGGTGGGCTCGTGGAGCTCGGCCTTGCAGGCTTCACTAGCATGTCATCTATATATACCTCCATAGATGTTCCAATCTGCTTACGAGCATTTTTCACTGGCCTTTGATCACGTGGCCCGGTTCTTGACGAAGGGCATCACCTAGTAACAATAAGTACCCTGCCTAGTTACAAATGAGGTTTTCTCTTGGTTATTGGAGTCCATTCTGATATGGTTATATCAGAAGCGTCCGGCGTGAAGGCGAAGCTCGTGGCGGTATGGCGATCAACTATTAAGTCAGGTCGAGGGTAGGGGAAAGCTATCTTTCAGATAGGCTCTGTTGATATCGGTGAAGTCGATGCAGAGTTGCCATTTGTCGTTTGCCTTTTTGACGAGTACTACATTAGCCAACCAGTCAGGGTATTCTACTTCTAGGATAGCTTTGGCTTGGAGGTTCGTTAACTGCCATGATCGCCTACGCCTTTCTAAGGCGAAACTCACTTTTGTAGCGAGGTTTGAAGGGGGTGATGTTTAGCTTTGTGTGATCACTTCACCGGTCAATTCCCCACCATCTCCCTACTTCAGGCCCGAATACTTCCATGTTCGTTTCAGAAGTGGATGGGAGGTCCCTAATAATATCTTTGGCTAATTTGGATTCGATGTAGACGAGATGTTCTAGCTGTTCATCAAGCTATACTTTGGTTCTAGTTCTTCTGAGGGCGTAGGTCGGATGCTCATCTCATCTCTCATGTCGAGCTCGTCCATGTAGATGATGCCTATCGCTTTTTGTTTCATAGATGCCGAGTAGCACTCCTTGGCTATGCGTTGATCTCCTTAAACCATTCCTACCCTATTCGCAGTGGGGAATTTGATAACCATATGATAGGCGGAAGGGATGGCTCTTGTAACACATTGAAGGAAGGTCACGCTGACGGTATGTTACTCAGGCGTGGGCATCACTGCTGAAACCTCACCATCGTTGTGGCCTGACACAAGGGATCTCCCAAAGTGAGCACTAGTTGTATTGACCCCAGGGATAACACTCTTTCTCAGAACCCATGAGTGGGGAGTTAACAGTGCTAGCTTCTCGCGCCGGTACCCATTTTATCAAAAGTGTGGCAGAGATGATGTCGGTCGAGCCAGTTATCTTCGGACTCATGCATTTTGTTGGCCTACGACTGACCCTTATTACCAATGTCTGGATCTTCATGGGGGTCTTGTGACCTTCATGTCGAGTCAGAAAAGGTTATGGTAGTGTCAGTAGGGAGTTTGGATCTGACATATCCTCTAATGTCTCCCCGATCCCGATCTTTGCGTAGATGAGCCTTCCGAGCCGAGCTGGACTCCCCTCCCCCCTTAAATCCCTCGGTGATCACATGGATTTCAGGTTGTTGGTAGCATTGAGTTGGAGCTGGTTGCGCGGGGTGATGGAGCGATTGCAGTCCCGGGCCTTTTGAGGCCACAAGCGACGAAGATGTCACGTCGGTCCAGTTATTCATTTCTTCCTCGAAACGATCACGTCATCATTCCGATTAATCTGATCCTATCGAATTTCACAATACATGGTTAAGTCTCTCTTTGCTGGGTTTGTCTTCATTTGAGACAGCCACCTTAAAAACTTTTCGTGTTGCGTCTCACGTAGGACCTGTGACACCGAGGGTGTCAAGGGGGTGAATTGCCGAGGTGGATATCGTTGTCTACCGTGAAACTTTGGAGACCGTTCTACGCCTCTACGTCCGCACTAGGGGATCTATACATCTCCTTTATATTCTGGGAACAAGCTCGTTTTCTCTCCCCTGCTTTTCTCCTTTTGCGCGAAAGAGTTTCAGCAGATAGAAGGGCTTATCGCCATTGATGTATATCGCTGGCGAGCACCTCGGCCATGCTTGCCTGAGGGTTCTTTGAGATGGAAAACATCGGTCATGCTGACTACGTCGAGCCACTTGATAGAAAGGTGATGGAAACGTGCGGGATGTCTACCTTTAAAGACTCCGCATTAAACCTCTAGACGTAGGACCTCAGGTTCTCCTGGGGGCCCTGCTTTATGGTCAGCAAGTGATATCTCGACTTCCTATATGTCCGAGCTACGATGAAGTGGGAGACGAATCGCGATGGATAGCTCTCTGAAGGATGAGATTGACGATGGGGGGAGTCTATTGAACCAGGCTAAAGCCGGGCCTTTTAGCGTGATGGTGAAAGCTCTGCATCGCAGTCCACAGTACGTGTAGCTTATCCCGATTCTTGCATGAGTATTGGTGGTCTCTGGGATCTTCGTTCCTTGAAGATGTTTCGATTTGAGGCATTACGAACCCATTTACAGAGGGAAGTGTGAATTTGACCGTGAGTGGGGACTCGGTTTGTTATACCAGCATCCGTAGGTAGACTCGTCACTGCTGTTTCCCTCCGTGGTGACTCTTCTTTGGATGTCGAAATCTTGCTCACGACAGTTCCTTATCTTGGTGGTAAGGATGGGTCCATTGCCTCTGTTGTTCCTACTAGGAATCCCCTCATTGCGGTCCTCTCCTGGGGGCTTATAAGGATCGGGCTCCTTGGCTCGGCTAGTTTCTCCTTCTCAGGATTAGCGCCCAGGAGTGTGTCGTGTTGTTCTTCTTGCGGCCCGGCCGTTTGTCACGAGTGAGTTCCTCCAAGTCTCTCAACAAACGCTGGTTGGTGAGACGAAGCGCCTCCACCTCGTAAATATTGGCTTGTATAGTTTCGAGAGCGTCTTTGACAGATATGCTATCTAGGTTGCCTTGCTGGTCTTGCGTCCCAGGGGGGTTGGCGTGACTCCTGCTCATGTTTTGGGTCGATACCATCGATCCAACGAGGTCGGTTTTACTTGTAAAGGCGCCGGCTCCCACATGTAACCGGTGATGGTGCTTCTTCTGCACGTCTTGAAATTTGGAGCTTCTTGGGAATTGTTGGTCGGTCTAAGGAATCGGATCGTCGAAGAGCACGCAACACGGGAAAGGATGATAAAAATTTGGAATGTGTGATCGCCCCTCCAATGACTAAGTCAGTTTCTTTCTTATAAGAAGGAAGGAATTCAACTCTTTAGGGCATAGTGGCTGCGTACCTTTCCGTGGTAGAACGGGTTGGTATTTATAGGGGAAATAGTGGTTACTTTCCTTGTTATATGGTGAAACGGTATTTTTCCCATTGGGTGAGGAGTTTCCTTTTCCTTATCACAGACCGACTCTGAAGGGATAATGGAGGAACCGTGATTGTGTGAGATCCTTCTTTCCTAATCCATGGGGTGCAGATCATGGAGACTGGGTATCTTTCCTTTTACATGAGTTTTTTTTTTGCCACCTCTATCACTTGGTTATCTTCGATTCTAGACTGGGCCATGTGCTCCTTTTAGGTAGGATCTTGTGGTCGGTTGTTTTATTAGGTATGTGCTGACTTCCTTCATAAGGCGGAGGTTTGGGCCTACGCCTTGGGTTTTCGTTCCAGGCTTGTGCACCAGTTATTCTCTGCCCCATCAATTATTATTATTATTATTTTTTGATAAAACTAATATTATTATTATTATTATTTTCTTTGTCACAAAATTTTATGCTAGCTTTTTTTTGGATGTTTTGACTATATTATATATAACTTTCGATAAACAATTATCTTAATGTTAATTGAAATAACTAATTTATTTTTTTGTTTTTATAAGATTCAAGTAAGTTAAAAATAAAATTTAAAAACACAAGAAAATCAAATTCATTAGATAATAAAAAGAAAAATGAGATGTCCAATTCTTTCAAAATAGTAAAATAGAGAAAAAAATTGCATGTTTTATAAAAATAGATATAATTAAGATTAATTAAGAGTACATATTTTTTAAAAGTATTAGTTCATGTAGGAAAATAAGAAAATTTAGTTGAGTGAATCATATAAAAATATTTATGGATAATATTTATTTTCAAAATACAAGAGATATATAATATTTATTTTCAAAATATTTATGGGTTCAAGCACGGATCTTATCATCGTTTTTTGCATTGTTGTTTCTATTTATTAATATAAAAGGTATGTAATATTATGAAATGATATTTAATGTTGGATATTGAATAATTTTCCTATTTATAATAAGGATATAAAAGGTACGTACTTGTAAACCCCAAATTTTGAGGCTTAGGATTTTTTTTCTTTTGTGGGAGACAATCTCACATTGAAAAATTACAAGGGAGAGAGGTGTAGGCCCCACATTTTGAGGCTTAAGATTTTTTTCCTTTGTGGGGTCGATCACATTTAGGCTTCTGAAAGTGAGGTCTGCTTCCCATAAAGGGTCCTCTCCCATGATTTGGGGGGAGGAAAAAGGGAAACCATAGGCTTGCTCCACCAAAAAAAGGTTGGAGACCCTAATGGCCCTTGATTAAATATTTTTTTTGAATAATAAATTAAGGCATGGAATCTATATAATTTGACCCTATTAATTTCCTTAAATTTATTTTCTTAGGAGGCTATAGGTCTTCCCACATTTGATGGGGAGGTCTAAGTGGTCTCAAAGTTTAAAAGTTTGAGTCTGCTTGGAAATCTTGGGCCGGGAAAATTTGCGGAGCAATCCCGACTTTGGAGGTAATTTGACAGAGGCGGATTCAGTCCGAGCTACAGTTACAATTATGTTTTTCATGACTTTCTTTTATTCTTCTTTATATAGTTTTTTCTCTTGTATATATATTATATTAGTAATTTAATTTATAGTCTTATTATTTTTATTTTCCTTGTAATTATATTATTGCTTTTTGTTTTATTTAATTAAATTAGTTGTTTTTAATTCAATTTATTTTCTTAACATATGGACTATCACCCACCCTTAATTTAATAAAATACAAAATTTCTGAATTTTCATTTCTCAATTTTAAGTGTCCAAATTTCAAATTTCTCATTTTTTAAAATTCAAATTTTCAATTTTTAAAATTCAAGTCCTCCAAATCTCAAATTTCCAATTTCAAATTTTCCATGTTTCAATTTCAAAATTGCAAATTCTAATTTAAAAATCAAGTGTCATAATTTCAAAATTCAAAGTACAATTTTCCAATTTCAATTTTAAAGTTTATGATTTCAAATTTAAATTCATAATTTCAAAGATAAGCGATCTAATTTCAAATTTCAAAATCTCAATTTCAAAGATTCGATTTAATCCTATTCTTAGTTTTGAAAATTCATAATTTCTAATTCAAGTCCCATAAAATAAAATCTCAAATTTCCATTTTAACTTCAACTATTTCAAAACTTCAATTTCAAAGCAGGTCTTCAAAAATACCGGAAACACACAGTTTAATTCTACAATTCCAATAAAATGGAATATTGGGAAGTTAATTTGTGTAACATATAAATGGGCTTGGGTGGGGCCCGACATTCCATTTTAATAAATAATTTGACATATGATTCATAACAAATTTCTAATTGAATGTGAATAGTTTGTATTTTGTTATTACCTTAACATTGTTTACGATTAGTAGCCCGACACTTACAACATGCAGATCCGGTACACATTTTCTCTTGACTTTCTTGATTATTTATTTATATATGTCTTGAATGCTTTTGTATTATTATTGTTTATCTTAATTCATTAGTTGATTAGTCAAAAGCCATATTTTTAACAGTTTGTTTAGTAGAGACACTTTTAGGGGCTTAGAGTGCCTACGCTTCCATACCTTCAGATAAGTAACGACCCCGGGCCTGTTTCGATTTCGGACTGCCTTTTCTTATCGAAGTCACATTTAGGGTTTTCTTTCTGCCTTATTTTCCGCACTAAAATAAAAGCAAAAATAAGTGGCGACTCCAAACCGTTTTCTAAAAATGGTTTTAAATAAAAAACGAGTCTCGCCTTTTTAGTAGGAAGAACGCCCATAATAACAAAAAATCGCGGGAGTTCAAAATGGCGACTCAGGAAAGTGAGATTGACTTAGAATACAAATTAGGGAAAATGTGGGGTTGATTGGTTGATTGATAGATACTTCTTTTTGTGCTTTTGTGTATGTATAACGCATTGAGAATTTTGACTAAGTGGATTTATCTTTCCATATGTCTAATTGTTGTATCATTAGTATTGGTGGGGTGACCGTCGGTCGATTCTTACTGTTCATAGCATTATGTCACTTGTTTTTCATTTGTTGTTATATACACCTATGTTTGCTCTTTATACTCTTACTTAGATTATGTGTAGATATGGATGATGCCTGGCTTTGCATATACAATGCGCGGCTACGCTTTCTCTGCATGATTGCTTGTCGCATGTCTATGTAGGGTGCACATGTATCCATATCTTGGCTGCATTTGCTAGTCTCGGTCGACTTTGTCTCTTGGTTTTGTGTTTGCCGTTTGGAACTTGTTGCTCCTTGCTTGCTTTTCGACCAAACTAGTGATGATTAGTAAGGTCACAGTGATGGGCTATATTCATGTTTGTAGGCATTTGGGGTGGCCGACGCTATTGATCTTTGAGAGTCCGATCTTCGAGACTTGTATATGTGAGCTAGATTTTGAATCACCATGAAGCCAGGTCTTGCATTTTAAGTTTAGATGTCATTTAGGTTTCGGATGCACCCACATAGCACCTTTGTACATAGTTTATTCTTGAGCGTTGAGAGCAGTGAGAGCCTTTACCATAGGTTGCCCCCTGGGATGTCGAGGAAGTGCATGTGGAGTTGATGACCACCTTGCATGGGCGCCAGGCCTCTCTTGAGAGGCGTACAGGAGGTGTGTTTGGAGGTACGTGTCTGACCCCACCGCTAGGGACCTTTAAAAGACTATCTACCCTTGTCTTTTGAGTACATTGACCTTCTAAGGTTGAGGTTTAGATCCCTCTTTTGATTAGGACTCCCATCCTGCGTGGGTGCATCGTGAGCCTTCATGGCCGGTTTTTGTCATGATCATGGATCAGATTCCCTCATTTTGGTTTCCTCTCTAGGGTATATAGAGATTGTCAGTATTGAGGCTTGATGGGGCAATTTTGTGCATAGTATTGGTTAGCATTTAGTTTCATTATAGCGCGTTCTTTTGGTTCGACATGGACTCCACTTTATTTATTCGGGTTACACTTTGGGATTGCGATACAGTGGGACCATCTTGTGGTTGGTTGAGGTGAGATTAATCGTGCACATCAAATCAGAATGGATCAACATGCAGTGGTTGTGAAGCGGCTTCGCTTTGCGCTCATCGCTAGCTCTGAGATCTGAGTACATGGCCTTAGTCGGAGGATTGATGAGCGTGGACCACGGCTTTCGGCACGGGGTCACTCGGTTTGACGGGGCTCCTCCGCCACCTGCCGATGGCTCGAGGATGGCACCACCGCCTATCCCTCGGGGAAAAGTATTTGACGAAGGAGTCTGAGAGAGTGATAAGCCACATGCGACTATTCGGTTGGTACTCAGTGCGAGGATGCGCATCTGAAGGAGTAGGCGGTCTTAGACAATTAAAGTACGAATATAGGTGTGTGGGATGGATTTGATAGTGCACCTGTGACCCCATTGCCGCCTAAATTTCGGATGCCTGGCCTTGGAGGCGGTCTCTGATGAAGGATGTCCACGTCTTTCATTTGAGGATATAATTCGATTGATGAGGGCATGGTTTAGATGGGATTTCAGTTGATCATGTTGTTCCTTTGTCAGACGTGGCACGAAGCGGTTTGCGCCGGATGTGACGGACTTGGGAGGATCTTTCTCATGAGTTTATCCGACAGTTCTCTTTGGCGTATGTGGATATCATTGGAAGGCGAGAGGCTATGAGCGAGGGCTCATGAGGCCCACTGCATCTTTCATCTCCGGATTGGAGGGAGAAGGTTATTCGGATGATTGATGCGTCCATGAGAAGCGGATTAGCATGATCTGAGAGTTTACAGCCTAGTTGCGCTGGAGCATCTTATGGGAGTACCGATTATGGATTCACGAGCTTTGATCGAGGCATTGTATGGTATCGAGGATGAGCAAACAGCAGCGGTTTATGGTCGTGATTCTTCCTCTTTTTTGATAGTGGGAAGAAGCCATGTCTGAATCATGTAGGCCCGGGAGTGGAGCCATGAGTTCCTTTAGACATAGGGCACCCGGCCCTCGATGCGCATCTATCTGGCCGCCTTACCAAGGACTTCCCTACGCTCGAGTTCAGTTGATATAGACCTTCCGTACCACTGGGCGCTTAGATTACTTGACTCCATATACTCCACCACACTCAGTTTAAGTTGCACAGGTTGTGGATAGAGCACCTATTACCCATCTTAGACCCAGCCCACCGGTTCCTACAGCTGGCCTAGGCGGCTCGAGACCTTTCGCCACTAGGCATGCCTTTGGGTGAGTCTTCTGAGACATTGATAATTCTTGGATTGTAGCCCATTAGCAAGGCCATTACCACGGGTTGTTCACCCTCATTTTCGGATGGACCTACGACAGTGCTTATCATGAGGACCACTGGACATACTACAGATTAGTGCTGCTTTGAGACAGCTGTTCGAGGACAGTTGACGGGGGTATTGTCGCGGTTGGGGCGGCTAGCATCGGGTTCTAACCCCGCCCAGGCCATCTCTACACATGCGGTTCCTGCCAGGCGGGGAATTATTCATTCCATTGATTTTGTTGAGTCAGGATCACGCATCCATATATTGTCATGGGATGATCAGAGGTCAGGCCCATAGCAGCTGATGATGGTTATGGCGTGATGGGGTTCATGAGGTGTTTCGAGCAATGATTCAACACATGTCGTTTAATCGCCGGCGTGCCAGGTTGGATCAACACGAGGCCGATGACTTTGCCTTATTATACGTGGACTCTTTTATTTTGACTCCACACCGAGGGACAGTTGATACACCAGAGATCCAATATATTTATGGAGAGGTGGTAGAGTGGTCGACAATGACCTCGAGTTCCGTCACGGCCTTAGATCTTTGATCTTACTAGAGATGAGGCATTGAGAGAGGATGATGAGATCGTGGCGACTCTGAGTACACATGCTCGTATCTCTGACATTTGGGTTGTTAAGCTTCCTCTACCGCCCATGAGAGACTTTGATTAGGGCTCAGGCCGGATTCGAGTTGACCACATCTCAGAGGGCTGATACATATGCTTTCCAGCGGTTGGTCGAGCCCGGTTGCATTGTTTTCTGCGAGGATGACTTACCTCCCGGAGTTCGGACCACACTCGACTACATATATCAGTTGGTTGTTTAGGTCGTAGGTGTTCCATCACGTCCTCTTAGATAATGGATGCGCTCTAAATGTCACACTCCGCCCTTGCTTTGCAATTGCTCTAGGATATGGACCTGATTTTGAGCCATCTACGGTGTGAGGCTTATGGCGATTACTCGTGATGAGAGGTGATGGAGCACCTTGACTCTCGGTGATGATTGGGCGATTGTTTCCGGGTTTTGTTTTGATTTTGAGGATCCTGTATCCTTTAACCTACTTTAGGCCGCCCCGCATGGATCCATAGTCGCGGCGCTATCCATCTTCCTTCGTTTAGAGGTGAAGTTCATTCATGATGTTAGTGATCTTTATTTCATCGAGGGGCACATTTGACTTTTAGTAGGTATTGGAAGTGCTTCATGGGGATGATGATTAAGCTTATGACGGTTGCTTTTGATGATATCTGAGACCGTGGAGTCGAGGATTTTGTCGATTGATTACCCATGTCATTTGATCGGCGCGCGTACGGTCGTTTTGGACATGATGAGGAGCATATGTGTACCGGTTGGGTTTCGAACATACGTCGGCGTAGCGTCGCGAATATCGAGTTTTGGACCCACGACCCACCCTTTGGTTTAGGATTTTGTACCCGTAGAAGCGATTACCCGATGCATAGCCGCGATTGCGCGGGGAAATTCGGATCTTGACTTAAATCACATTCATTCCATTTGACTATCCTCTTAGTTAACTGATTTGAGGTTGGTGACTATTTTGTGAGGGCGGGCCATTTATATCCGATGGATCGATTAGTAGGCCCTATCTTGATATCCGGCATGTTGAGAAGGCACGCCAGCTTTTTCACGGCAGTTGCGTGGTGGGGCTCGACACTTCTACCACCTTGATACAATGCACTCCTTTACAAGCGGATCTCAGTGTGCTCACTATCTTACGCTTTCTGGTAAGATGAAGCGTTATGGGGGTATTGATGGGGTTATGTCATCTGACGACTATGATGAGGAGCTACTCGGGATGGTTATTGTAAGATCCAGCGAGCAGTTACGCATAGTGATTTTCATGTGCTTGCTTTAGATGATGAGATGGCCTGCTTTTGCTCCGGATGATGGCGTCAGAATTACGGGTGATGTTTTTTGTGATATTGCATCACGATATTCTAGGACTTATTGTGGGAGGTAAGATCGTTTGTGGATACCCACTTTCTTTTGATGTTTTGTGAGGAAGGTTGTCTCACGTTCGATGATGTCTTGGCCTTTTCATCCTATGGATTTGAGCAACACCGGTATTCACCTGTCTCTTTTATTGATGATATTGATGCATGTACTGTTCTTATCACACAGATTCATGATATTGATGATGAGCCTTTGCGATCGTGATTTTGATGATAAGTGTGGTGACTGTCAGATCATGGATTTCTTGATGAAGCGAGTTTCACCTCCTTTTGATGACCTTGAGGCAGTTGACCAGTACGCAGCGAGCCAACCTAATGAGAATCGAATGCCGCTTTATGTGCGGGATGGAGGATGGTTGCTCGATTTACTCGAGATCAGCGCGGATGTTTTTGCATGTGGTCATATGTGAGGGCGGCCGCCGGCCTGAAACCGCTATAGTTTCAAGCATCATCTACCACTTGTGCCACATGCTGAACCAGTTGGCAAAAATTGAGCGATTACACCCTCGATGGAGTTCTACGGTGAAGGGTCAAAGCAACAGTGTTAGCTTCATATGGGTGGTGGTACCGAGTGATTTGCATGGCTAATGGCAGTCCACCGTTTCCCCAAAGGGCGAGAGCGAGTTGAGTTGTGTTGTGGACGTACCCCAAAGTGTCACGATGAGGCTTCATTTGGGATGATTTTTATCTCCATATTGGCATGCTTTGGTTGAGCGATCTTTACGGGGCATCACGATATTTATCCTTTTATGGATAAGGTTTCTCTGGTTATATTGAGTTCTTGGTAGCTCCAGAGGGCAGGAGAAATTCATCTTTCAGCATCCTTGTAGGTGGAATTTTCCTCTCATTATGAGTGATATCAGTTTGGAATTTTTTGAAGACAGCGATGGCCACCTATCAAAGGCGACCTACCACAGTGTTTCATGACATGAGTGCATAGGGATCAGTGAGATTATGTGGATGATGTGGAGTTCATGAGGAGATCAGTGATAGAGGCGGATCAGCGCAGAGCGACTCTGAAGCGACTTTGGGGATGGAGTCTTTGATTGAGGCCCGAATCCCGAAAGTGCACTTTTGGGTGACTTTAGAGGCTCTTGGGAGGCTACATGATTAGTGAGAGGTGAGGTAGATCTGATAAGATGGCTGTCGCCAAACATGTCTCCACCACCACAGACCAGGAGAGGCTGGAATTTTCGGAGGTTTCGCCGGGGTTGCAATATGTTAGCGGGTTTTATTAGGCGACGGATAGCATGAGCCTAGCCTTCCAGGCTTCTAAGGGAAAGAAAGCTTGACCTAGGTTGGGATGGTCGATTTTTTGTGAGGGCGTTTGGCGGATTAGAGTATTTGCTTTCCCCTTCTGTTTTGGTACCTCCCATGCACATTTCTCGCATTATATTTGTCGTTTAGATACTGGCTTTAGGGTGCATGCTAGCCCGGCTTAGTGATTCCGTGAGGCGAGCTATCCTCCCGAGTAAAGAGAGGATGTTAGAGTGGCGGGGCGAGAATTACGAGTATGATTGGCGCACAGCGGCATAGTTGGGCCGCCAGAGATTTGGACATTACATGTGGGTATTCGTCGACCGTTTTCAGTTCTGATCTTCGAGATATCTGTTTAGCGAACCCGGAGTTTTGGCGAAGCGGACTTATGAGATGCTTGCACTTTGGCTGAGTTTGATATTAGTGCCAACTCAAAAAGTCTATAAAAGAAATTGTGATCCATGGCTCGCCCAGTTCGCAGCGGTAGAGTGATTGATGATGATTTTCGGATGAAGTGCGGGGTGACTGGTTCATCAGTTGCGTGCGTGCTTGTACGATGGTGCGGCTAACCATTACGGATATGGGATAGGTGTTCTATTGATTTCTCGCGCCAGGCGATCATATCCGGGATCAGTTCGTTTGGCCTTTGCGGATCGTTATTCGATACGAACAACGCAACCATGGCGAGTATGAGGCATGTATCCTTGGGTTAGGAGGCGGTGGGCTGGGGTTAGAAGGATGGAGATATTCGATTGATTCTAATCTAGTGAGGGTCTGGAACAGATGGGTGATTGGAAGACCGGAGAGATGTGAAGCTTAGGCCATATCATGCTTACTTGGGTTCCACTAGTAGGAGGTTTGGCGACTTGAGCTACACTCACACCTACCTAAATGCGAGTCGATTTGTGGAGTATACGCTACTTGGCTTCCATGATTGACATTCTGAAGGTGTAATAGTCGCGCCCCACGCTAGTTGAGACTAGAAGTGTTCTGCTTATTGTTGTAATTGAGTCAGGTTTGATGATGGTCTACTTAGTGGTATCATGATATTTATCGGTTTGTAGATATGGCCTTTTTATATCCTGAGGCCGTATTGACGAGGACAAGAGGCTTTGAGAGAGAGGCGGTTCGGCCCTTAGCTTTGTGTGATACGGAGACACTATAGGCGTCTGGTGATGGTGTGTTATTGTTGTGCCGTCGGGGTCGGTGATCAGACAATAGAAGGTCCATGCGGAGTTTGTGGGCCCCATATGGGAACATATGTTTGGCTACCGTAAGATTACGGAATGGCTATTTTTGATTTGACCATGGGAGACAGATTGTTGTCGGTTTGTTCGGAGATGTCTGAGTGTCGGTCATGGAGATCTCATACGTTCCACCATCGGAGTTGTCGTGACCCCTCACCTTGGCGGTTTTGGGTCACGGGGAATAGATATTGTGGGAAGATTGCGAAGTCTTCTAGTGGTCATGAGTTCATTACAGTCGTATTAGTTATTTCACGAAGTGGAGTGGAGGCCACTTCTTATGCAAAGCTAAATCACGGCAAAAGTGGCCACCTTTATCCGTCGCACATTATCTCTGCTTGAGATATGGGTTACTCATGAGTTGATGTCGGATAGAGGTGTGCATTTCGGGAAGTGAGGTTGATTTGCTATTACGAGGAGATGTGGCATCCGGCATCATAGATGCATTCTGCGTATAGTAGCGGTGAATGGGCTGATGAGCATGAGACAAAAATTAAGAGTTAGCAAGATGATTGAGACACCGAGGCGGTCAGAAGCTTTCCTTTTCGCATTATGGGCGTATCGCGCACCTCCCCTTTCGCACTTCTACGAGGGCCACGCCTTACTCTACAGTTTATGGCATGGAGCGGTTTGCCGTTGAGATAGAGATCGGGATCCTTGAGAGTAGCCACTAGGCGAGCGGGTTCGGAGGCGGAGTGGGTTGATCCTGACTTGTCGACATGTTAGATGAAAGGAGATTGAGGAGGCTGTGACCATGGGCTGCAAAGGAGAAGATGGCCCGCGCTTTCAAGCGGGTGGGCTAGACCACTCTGGCGAGGCGATTTGGTTTGAAGGAGTCCTCGGAGAGTTAGTCTTCGGCTGACCACAGAGGAAGTTTAAGACCCAAGCGGAGCGGACCTTACAGTATTAGAGAGTTGACCCCGGAGGAATTTTGCATGGTTGATGGACTTAGATGGAAACCAATTCTCGAGCCGACCAATGTGGATCAAGCGAGAAAAGTTTTCACGTTTGAGACCTTGGTCGCGGGGATGGGTGGCCATCCATTTCGGTTAGCCATATACCTTATCACTGTTACTCACATTTTTATTTTATTTTTCGTTGCTGCCGGTACAGGCTCACACGGCGCATTTTGGCCTATTCTTTCTCTTATAGCCTACCTTTCCTTTTCATACCCGGGATAGGGGCCCTTTGGTGTGTGGATGCCTTAGTTTAGGGATCTTCTGAGTTATGGACACATTGACATGTTCTTTATATCGCCTTACCACACTCACTTCCTTGTATCCGTTCCATTTCATAGTTTCTATGTTTTCACCACTTTCTTTCTAACGACTTCTCGTTCTATCTAATTCTTTCCCACTTAGATTGGTGATCTATTATTCGAACACACTACTTTGCATGGGGGTTTGTCATGTCATCCCTTCGCTCATTCCATCGACATTTATTTCGGAGCTTTTAGTTTGAGAGGCTTATGTCATTTCATTGGGAATTTGTTTTGTTGTACCTTCGTGCTTGGAGATATGTTCATTTATTGCCATATTGGTTTTATCTCTCATTGTTTCATTGTTCTATCTTTGTAAAAAAAAAAAAAACAAACAAAAACAAAAACAAAAACCAAAAAACACAAAAAAAAAAACATAAAAAAAAAAGAAAAAGAAAAGAAAAAAAGAGAAGAGAAAAAAATAATGTAAATAAATGCGCCCACGTATGTATTTAGCATAAAATATTATTCACGCCAGTTGGTAATGTGGACTTATAGGATCATTGTCTTTAGTACTTTATGTGTTACTTGTGGGAGTTCGTATGTGGAAGCTACGCGAGATCCTAGTATCATGTGTTTACTTTGAGATTTTATTAGTGGTATGAATGATCGATCCTCTCCTGGGGGGCTCAGTCGGTGTCATATTCATCATCCCATTTGTCGACGACATGTCTTCCCCATGCATTGATTTGGGTAGATTCATCATATCATCATCAGTTTTTTCCATAATGTTATTTATCTTCTGAGCTTCATACCTCTCATTTCACATTTATCACCCTCCTTATGTTTATTGGTTTCAAGTTCGATGTTTCACCGCCCATCCTTTTCTCTTTACTATCTCACCACATGTTACACTTTTTTTTTTTTTTTTTTTTATCATTGTTATTATCACTTCCATTGGATGTTCTTGTGTCCATATGGCTCATGAGACTTCTTATGCATGTGGCATTCCACACATGAGGGCATGGGATCATTGGGTGTTTGAGCCTAGTTTCCCTTCATTTCTTTTACCTTATCACCCTAAGCCTGCACATTCTTGTCGTGTCCTTAAGACCACCACGAGACCACCATGGGATTTAACGTTTTCTTTGATAGCATTTACTTTGATAGGTATTTGAGACTTGAGTCGATATCTGGACGATATGTGTGGCTTTTCACAGAGAGATGCTTTGCTAGAGTTGGGGATCCATTTCTAGTTACGGTTCTAGATGACTGAGGTTGCCTTTTGTTATTGGGGATGAGACTTAGTGATTCTCGACATGCCATGGGACGCCTATTGTCGGGATCATTTGGATGTGTTTGTTTGTGAGACAGTTCTTGAGATGTAAGACCATATTTTGACGATGTTGGGGTTTCATCATTCTACATTGGATGACATACGTGTGTGCCAGGCACATCACTTATCCGCCAGATTTATCGGGAATTTGTTTGTTTGTGCATACAATCGTTATCGACGGATAGTCTTGTTATGACTTTGTTAGGTTCATCGGGTTTGATAGATGCCACAGCGGGGGCATATCCCTTATCTTTGAGAGGATCGTTTAGATTGGTTGGTTTTGTCGGTGGAGTTCTTATCGATGATATGAGCCATTGCTATGACATTTTCGGGACTTACGGTCATGTTTATATTTGGATCATCATATTGGGACGCCCTCTAACTTCGCCTTTACTATCTTCAGTTTAGGTGTTCAGACTTCACCTCTATATGGATCAGATGTTCAGACTTCATCTGCATCACATCTTAGTTTTACTGCATGCTCGGTCGGACTTGATCTTATATGGCGTTAGGACCGCCTCTATATGGATCAGTTATTTCGAGACTTCATCGTCCACATTTAAGCCTTGACCCAGTCGAACGGTCGGACTTCGTCTTACGCCATCGAGGCATTGGACTTGTCTTCATGGATCAGATGTTGGACTTCATACTGCATCACATTACTTCTTCCGGCAGTCCCGAGGCGTTGAACCCCGTTTTTACGCGCATATCGAGCGTTGAGACCGTCTTACGCATACGGCGTTGGAACCGCCTCTATATGGATCGAATGTTGAACTTCATCGCATCACATTTGCTAACCTGAAATCGGCGTTGACCCCGTTTATATCGAGCGTGAACCGCCTCTATATGGATCGAGATGTTGAGACTTCATCTGTATCATATTTTATACGTCGTCAGGCGTTCGAACCGTCTTACTTCGGCGCATATCGGGCGTTGAGACTTTGCCTCTATATGGATGGATGTTGAGACTATACGCATCACATTTGCTAACCTGGCCAGTCAGGCGTTGAACCGTCGCCACGCCTCGAGCGTATTCGAACTTTGTCTTCCATATGGATCGAATGTTGAGACTTCATACGCATCACGACCATGCTTCAGCTGAATCGGCGATTCAGGGCCGTTTACGCATATCGGTCCGAACTTAGTCTTACGCATATCTCGGCGTTCGAACCGCCTCTATGGATCGAGATGTTGAGACTTCATCTTGCATCACATTTGCTAGCCGCAAGTCGGCGTTCGAGCCCCGTTTTACGCATATGGAAGCGTTCGGACCGCCTCTATATGGATCGAGATGTTCGAGACCATCTGTATATATTTGCTAACACCAAGTAGATCAGGCGATTCGGACTACGTCACTTGTGCATATCGAGGCTTTCGAGACTTCACCTTTATATGGATCGAGATGTTGAGACTTCATACGCATCGTCTATGCTAGCACAGTCAGACGTTTAGAAGCCGTCTTACGCATATCGAGGCGTTCGGAACCGCCTTTATATGGATCGAGATGTTCGAGACTTCATGGCATCGCATTTGTTAGCGCGACCATCAGGCGTTCGGGCTCCGTCTTCTAGCGTTAGGACTTGCCTTCATTGGATCAGTCGTTGGAACCATGCCATATCGCGTTTACTTTAACATCGTATTTTGGCGATTGAACCGTCTTCTCAAATAAAGCGTTGAACCGCCTCTACCTTCATCTTGGATAAGGGCGTTAGTTCGCGTTGTATTTTCGCCGTTTACGGACCGGACGTGATGCCTTCACCATAGTTCAAATACCGAACACACTTTGATCACATGGTTTATTTCCGGTTTATCGTGCGCCACTTGCTTTGCCAGCTTATGAGTTTATCCACTTGTGGTGTTAATTGCTATATAGTGCATGACATTCACCGCAGGGCCCCTCTGGGTTTTCCATTGTTGGAGTTTCGATATAGTTTCATTTGGGAGGACATGCTTAGAGAGAGCTTGGACTCTATGTCATGGCTGCTGGCTCAGTTGTTTTGTCCTTTTGTTGTTTGCTTTAGATGTTTTTTAGAACTCTTTTTGGTTGTTTGGAGGTTTTAATGGTCGGTGTTCTTTAATGGACACTTTTGAGGTCTCTTTTATTCATGATGAGTTCCAGTCTCCGCCATAAGCTTTTTCACACTTTCATTTTTGCCAGAGTTATTCATATTCAGTCCACCTCATAGACTCCTATCGAAGGCGTATTGTAGTGCACGAATTTTGAGAGCAGTTTTTCTTTTGTGGGAGACAATCCACATTGAAAAATACAAAGGGAGAGAAGGTCTCAAGGCCTTTGAGAATAAGATTTTTCTTTGTAGAGTCAATCCACATTGGGGCTTTCTAAAAGTGACACTTTTACTATAAAATGGGTCCTCTCACATGATTTTGGGGGAGGGAAAAAGGAAAGCCGTGACTAACCACCAAAAAGGTTAGAGCCTGGCTAGCCTTGATTAGCTCTTTTTTTTTGGAGGAGATAAATTAAGGCATGGGTCACATATAATTTAGGCCTATTAGTTTTCTTAAATTTATTATTTTCTTAAAGAAACTATGGGTCTTCCCACATTTGGTGGTGGTGGGAGTGCCAGTGGTACGAGTTTAGTTGAGTGCCTTGGGAGGAAATCTTGGCTCGGGGGCAATTTTGGGGAGACAATCCACTGGAACATTCGACTTGAGAGGCGGTTCGGTCAGGGAACTACGTTTACAGTGTGTTTTTCTTGGCTTTTCCTTTTATTCTTCTTTTATATAGTTTTTTGTCTTGTATATATATTATATTAATGAAATTTAATTTATAGTCTTATTATTTTTCATTTTCCTTATAATTATATTATTGCTTTTTGTTTATTTAATTAAATTAGTTTTTTTTTTAATTCAATTTATTTTTCATGCTTTATATGGACTATCTTACCATAATTCTTAATAAATCCCCAAATTTTTTTTTGATTTTTCATTTCTCAATTTAAGTGTCCAAATTTCAAATTCTCATTTTTCTAAAATTCAAATTTTCAATTTTAAAATTCAAGTCCTCAAATCTCAAATTTCCAATTTCAAATTTTTAAATGTTTCAATTTTAAAAATTACCAGTTACAATTTTCAAAAATCAAGTGTCATAATTCCAAATTAAAAATTATGCAATTTCCAATTTCAATTTTAAAAAGTTTATGATTCAGATTCATAAATTATTGTTTAAAAAAGTCGACGTCAATTCAAAATTTAAAATCACCAGTTGAATTTGATTGTCACTGTGTAAGTTTTGAAAATTCGCAATTTTAATTTCAGTCGTAAAAAAAATACTCAGATTTCAAAATTTTAACTGACACCAATTTTAAACTTTAATTTCAAGCCGGTCTTCAAGTCTAAAACACATGAGTTATTCTACAATTCCAATAAAATGGAATATTGGGAAGTTAATTTGTGTAACATATGATGGGCTTGGGTGGGGGCCGACATTTCCATTTAATAAATAATTTGACATATGATTTATAACAAATTTCTAATTGAATGTGAATATGGATTTATATTTTGTTATTCAGTGTTTATTATTTTAAGTGGTATTTGCTTCTAACATCTTGTCCAGGAGTCTGGCATTTTTCTCATCGGCTTTGTGATTATTTGTTTATATATGTCTTACATGCTTTGTATTATTATTGTATCTTCGGTATTCATTAGTTGATTAGTCAGCCGTATTTTTAACTGGATTTGTTTTAGTAGAGGCCCAGAGCTTTAGGGGCTTAGGAGTCTTACAATGACTTTTCCATCGTACCTTCAGATAAGTAACGACTGGTTTTTGACTGGGTTTTAGGACACCTTTTCTTTATCGGGGTAACGTTAGGGTTTTTCTTTTTCTTATTTGTTTCATTTAAATAAAACAAAATAAGTGGCGAGCCTCCAAACCGTTTTCTAAAATGGTTTTTTAAAATAAAAAGCAGAGTCTGTACTTTTTAGTGGGAAGCCGCACCAATGAAAAAGAAGAAAAGCAAGAAACAGGGTTCATGGTACTAATATATTTAAGTGTAAATGCTATCTAATGTTGGATATTGAAATTTTTTTTTTTATTATGAAAATATAAAAGATATGTAATATTATGTAGTAGAGTTGATAATATGGGTTGAGCCTGATGGGCTAGCTCACTTTAACCAAAAATTTTTTGAGGGTTGGGTTGTAAAATTTAAGGCCCGAATAAAATCGGGCCAATTTGGCTCGAGTTAGCCCGATTAACCCGAAATTTTTATTTAATTTTTTTAAGTAACTGATGAGTATAGTTTATACTCATTTTATCCCTATGTTTTACTTATATTTTTAGTAGTTTTATTATATAAATAAGTGATATAATGCTTTAAATGTTTAATTTTGTGATTATATGTCAACCGCAGAGGCAATATAGACAAAAAAAAATAGATGAAACCAATCAACAAGCTTTGCACATCTGAAAGTAGCTATTATGTTTTGATGTTTTCATTTGCAGATGATCCCCAATGACTACAACATTTATAATAATGATGGATAGGAGACTTCAAGGCTTTCCAAAGACCTTATTCAATCAATTTGGATTTCAAATGGTCGAGGTTATGACTTTTTGTGGATTTAAGGAATAAGAGAAGAGATATCAAAAGTGACCAATTGGAGCATTTTATACATTCGATCTTTATAATAATTTCTAAAGTGCTATTTGTGGTCATATCTAGATTCTACACTTCAATATTTTTCCAACGGTACCAAGGCACAAGTGAAGTTGTTCGGATGTGAGTAAAAGTTATAGCACTTACAAAAGTTGGTGTACACCTTAAAAGCAGAGGAGGAGGCTGAAGCGTCGGCGTTGCAGAGAGCTTCAGCGCTACAACTGACATTGTGAAATTTTCCAGCGGCGTCGACCTTCAAAGTTGGTTTTGATGATTGCCAGCTATTTAGGCCCTATAATAGTTTTTTAAAGCTTAAAACCGAGGAAAACGAGAAGGCGGATTTTTAGGCCTTTTTGGGGAGAACGGCTCAGCTGGAATTAACAAGAAGGCATGAGGAAGAAGATAATAGAGGAAGAAGGGCTTGAAATGCCAAATTTGTTTTCTCTCTTTCTTTTTCGTTTTTCTTTCTTTCGATGGTTGTATTTACTTTTCCACTTATGTTTTTAGTTAGTTTTCTTAGGGTCTAGATATAGCCAAAGAGATGTTTGTATGAATATCTCCTAATTCATATTGATTTATGTTTTATTCCATATTTTTATGTTAGTGTTTCATTCCCCAGATCTTAATGCTTATGGGTGGATTAGCCAATATTGTTTGCATGATTTGTGGTTTGATTCAAGATATGAAAAGTGAGAGTTAAAATTAGACTATGGATGATTTAGCATCTAATTATCATGAGATATAGATATAAGTGAGATTATGTGTGGTATTAAGATTTATAGGGTTCAGTGCATCATTAGTTATGATGGTTTGAGGTAGAGATGTCAGTATAGCAGCTTTACAAGGTGATATCTAGGATGCTCGAGAGATTGAAATTCGCCACATTAGTGAAATCGACATCTTCATGATGAAATTAATCATTGATTAATTCGGTTGCTTCAGAGGTTCATACACATCATTGTTTAAATTGAAATCTAACACTTTAAGTTTTTTGATCTTTATGGAGTAGATCTCTTTTATTAGCAAGATTACCCCTTAATTTAAATTTTTACAGATTTTCAACCATTTGAATAGGTTTAAAGCTAGACTAGAGTCGAGTAATTGGTAAATATACCAATTCTCAGTGGGAATGATACTTTTACTTTCATTCTCTATTAAAACGAGGTAAATGGTTCGCCCTCATATAGGCATACACATTTTACATATAACAAATTAACGCATCGTGTGGCTGTAATTGCAGTTTTGTCGTTCATTATAAATTTTGATATTAATGACTATCTTTTGTAGCATGGGGTTTTTTAAAAATAATTATTACTATAATATATATGATTAATATATTAAACTTTATTGTTTTAACTATTTTATTTTCAATTTCTAAATGTATATTTTAATATAATTTATATGATAATTTAATATTTAAAAAATATTGTATGAAAAATTCTGAATGTTGAATTAATAAATTATAGTTTTAATATTAATATCATTTTTATTTATCCCATTAATCCTATTTTAAATATTGACAATTTCATTTTTTTATTGATCCTTTACATAATTTTATTCGAGTCATATATGTTTTTTTTATAAAAATGAAGTTATCTTAGTTTTATAAATTAAATTAAGGAATTTAATAACTAAAATTATCAATTATATTTTAAATAATTTTATTACTTAAACTAGTGTTAATAAAAAAATAATGTTATTTTAAAAATAATTACAAAAAATTATAAACTAATTTATTTCATAATATAATTATATCTTTTAGCAAGATGAATTTTCAAACAAATAAGATATTTCATTATTACTTATAGTTGAGATCATTTTTTGAAAGCTCTTTTTGTTTCTGAACATAAATGAAATTTATGTTGTTAACATTATAAATTAATTAATAGATAATGATAACTCAATCACATTGAGGATGTATATATTTCTAATGTATAATCATTTCTAATGTGGAATCATATGTTATTATTGAATATAATAAGGATGCGGATGAACATATGAGATTTCATTTGATACTTTAAAGTTGTCTTTTAGATATGTTATTAAATTGTCACTTTATTGTTTTAATATATTATTTAATTAGTTTAGTGCTGGATTATGACCAGTCATTATATGTATTTATTTATTTAAGTTTGTTCTACTTTGTTATTATATTGTTTAGATTCAATCATTTTATATATTAATTATTATTATATATTTATGCTTATTATTTATTTTTATTTGAAGAATTATGGTGCAGCGTCATTTTTTAACATTTTTGAAGGTTTTAACATGTATTTATTGCCAGTTTGAAATTTAAAAATTTAGTTGAAAAATACTTAGAATAGGAAATGGATTGAATTAATTTCATCTCATGTTTGGTCAGGTAGCACGAATGAGTTAGACTTGAATGATTGATTAAATCAGTTCATGGAAGACTCTATTATATAGTTATTATCTGAGTACATTATCTAAATGACTTTATTAATGTGTGAAGGAAAAAAAGTGACAAAACAATAATATCGCCATCTGAAAGAAGTATTAATAATTATGAATATTATGATTATTGAAAAATGCATTTTAAATTATATATTTATAAAATAATTAACTAAAAAACTCACCAGTTTATACCACAAAATAAATTAACAATATTTAAAAATCAAAATGTAGCTTAAATGTCATAACCATAAAGCTGATATTTATCTTTTTAACCTAAGAAAATTCACTAGAAAATAATTTTGCTATCATAAATTTTGATGTAAAAAAATATAATGCTATTTATATTTGATCCCAATATTAAAAAAAAAAAGGTTTTATATCTAATTCAAAATGTAATTATTTTTACTTGATTTTTAATATGATTTTTAAAAATAATAATATATTCACTTTTTTATTATATTACTATATATTTTTATATTATATCACATGCATTAGCACGTCTAGACTTACTAGTTATATATTAAAAAAACTAACCTTATCTTTTTTCCACTTTCTCTTTTTTATTCTCTAGTGAGTCGTCTTTCTACAACAATAAGGAGATCTTTTCTACCATTTTTTTTTGAAATCATCGCTTTATTATGTCTTTTTTATTATAACTCTTTAAATTGTGAACTTGGTTTGTAAGCTTATTATGACGTGATGTTTTTATCGTATTATTATATGTCAGCTTTATTTATGTATAAACGATTGAATGGGTCGCGGGTTCGATTATTGTATTGAATTACGTCACTAAATATTATAGTCATTTATATTGTGTGTGGCATTAGAATTGATAGGTTTTATATCGATTTATTTTTATAATGTAGATATCGTTTCATCATTCATATTGGAAACAGTAATTTGTATTATAATGGTCTCATCCCAATTATTGCATATTTGAATCAATAAATTATTTTTAATTTAAAAAAACTGGTTATCGTTATTTTACAAAAGATACTTGTAAAAAAAAATTAATGTTAGAAATTTAAAATTTGAATATGTAATTTGTTCTTTTTTAAATTAAGGTTGAATAGCAGAGTATTACCCTGAGGGAAAATAGAGCCGACATGGAATTGGTATGATAAATTGACGAGGCGTGTGCGGAACGATTGGGTGCGAGGGTGATAGATGTCTTCGTTTCTCGCGGCAGCAGCGCAGAAGGCTGGACCTAGCTTAAGGCTTGAGCCTAACCCTTACGGACGCCGCTGCTTCTAGAATACGGGCCTCCTTCAGCGGCGTCAATCTTTTCCTCCGCCTCGGCGTCAAGGCTCGCGGCTGCAGCGGCTTATCCTGTATATAATTTACGCCCAGGTTTTCTTTCTTGTTTGTCTCCTTCGATTTTTCTTTCTGTTCCTTTTCTGTCGTTTGTTTCCCAGGAAAATCGCTCCTCCTTAAATTTTATGAGCGTGAAAGTATTTTTCGAGCACGTAGCGTACGAATAGATCGAATAAGGTGTTTGATTGGGCGGGTGGGGCCTTGTCTTATTGGATTCAAAATTTTCATTTGATCGTTTCATCGGTTTGTGGAAACATATGTGGTTTTATACACACAAATCGATTATCTAAATGCCGCGATTGCAGGGGTGATTACAACGCGGCAGCCACTTATCGTGGGTCTGAGTTTTTATAATGGAAAAAAAAAAAAAAACTTAAAATATAGAATTCAGGGAACCCTAAATATGTCTCTGATTGCTTTCATGTTTTTCTTTGTCGTGCAATCCAATTTCCTCTAGTGGGCGCCAATTGCAAATGTGCAAGTGAAGGATTTGCTTCCTTGTTGCTTTTTAGCATTTGAAATTGTTCCAAACCCACAGTTTTTCAACTTTTTAAGCGGAAGGGTTGCATCATAGACCATATCCTTTGGCTGAGATATATCTCAATATATCAGTGAATTCCAACTGGATTATTGCTCCGAGATCAGAATATCAATTATTTTCCATTTAAAGAAATAATGTATATCGGTGAGTAGAGTTTGCCAAACCCAAGCCTACTGATTGATCTTTGGAGCAGAAATAAATGAGAGGTCTGCCAAAGAAACCGGCTAACACCACCCCACCCCTCCTCCCTTCCTTATAAAGCTTTGTATTTATTATCTTCAGTGTTCTGTTTTCTTTCATTTTTATACCGTCATTGCCCCTTTAGAGTAGCTATGTGTTCATTAGGTGTCTATTGGCCTACTTAGGAGGCAAATAGTTATAGATCTTTGTTTGGTCTTCTGAGGCCTTTTTGTGGGACCTGGTGATTGTTCAGTCAACTGTTCTCCAAGCTGCCTTAAGACATTCAGCCATCATCATCTGGAGATAGAAATGGCCTTTGGAACAACTGGGGACTTGTAAAGTGCACCACACATTCAGTTGAAGATTTAGGAAAATTGCACCAATTTCTCTATTTTTATGTATGCAAATATATAGTTTGTGCTATAGTTTGTTTGGGGCTGTGAAAGAGTGCAACAGAAGAAGTTTAGGGGCCCAAAGTATATTTGGAATCTAATGGAAATCAATTTTTAAATAATTTCTATATGGTTATTGATTTTGATTTTTAAGCCACTGGAGCTATTTTTGTGAAGATGTAGGGGAGGTTTGAGTTCTAGCTCCTGCAGGAGTTGGTTGTCCGTATTTCTTCCATTCCTAATTGTAACTTTTTCCTACAAGGTATTTTGCATATTCCTTGTATTCTTGGATGTGCCTCCTTTCACTTTCAACTATGCCATTCTTATGTAAGATTATGTGTGTATTATGATACTTTTTTTTTAAATTTTTGGTATTTGTTCAATTTACAATGCCTCATCTTTAAAAACTGAATTCACAATTTTTGTTTATGTGTTGACCGTTGATGTTTTCAGCTTGGCTGTAGACTTTACAAAGTGATTGCGCGAAAATATATCAAAGATTACATTTTGCCATTCTTTATTTCTTGATACTTCACCTTTTTGGTGCTCATAAAATGCTCTTGTATTGTTCTGGATGTATTAACATGACACCTATCTGGTTATACCTGGCATTATGGAAACTTTTCCTGATCAGAGCCTTTTTCATATAATTAATTATTCAGAATCTTTTTTTGTTTTGGAAGCCATTATGTAGTATTTAATTTGACTGTAAACAATACTTAATATCATTGCTTTCTCTTGTTAGTAGATGAAAAGGGAAGTTTGATGGGTTGGTTGAAGACACAAAGGGTGTAAAGATTTTGATCGATCAAAGGCTCATGCATGTCATTGGAGTACAAAGATGGATTTTGTTGATGACAAACTCAGGTATTCAAATCTTCTTTGAGCCCTGTGTAGGCTGTGGCATATATGTTGACATATTAAAAACAAAGGGCGTGGCCATCCACTGCTGAAAATTTTATGCTTAGCTTTACTTATATCAGTTTTATTTCTCTTTGATGGATTGTTTTATTCTTAAATCTCTTAACCTATCATCCTACTGAAAATAAGCATTGATTACTGCATATCTTTGTGGTGTGTGTTTACAGTTGGAAGAATTTATTAGAATGAGGTTGGGCCGCCCAGAAACACTCAATGTTAAAATCAGCAGAATACTAGTGAAAATATCTCCCACTCCTTGTTTGAATGCTTAAGGAAGATATTAGTTTATTTTTCTCTTGAAACAAGAATGTTATCAAATCATCACACTCATCTTCACTCTATTTATACAACAGCATTATCCATAGTTTCCTTTATTAACAGTTTGACAGCAGCTGCCTCTGCAGAAACATAATGTGATGACACCCAGAACGATATCACTGAATTACCATTACCCCCACCTGTGTTATCACCACTTCACTAATGCGTTCAGCCCATACAAAACTGGGTCAGAACCTCCAAAGCCACCCTTACGTTGCTGCCATCTTTACCAACTCCTCTCCACCATTGTCACCATGGCATTATCATCACCAGCGTTAATGGACAAGACTTACCTCAATATAACCAGCATGATCCCAATGTCACTACCACCTTCACTATTCTTTTCACTTCTGCTAACATGACATTACTATGACTATCATCTCAACCTGTAGTTTCAAAGTTGACAGTATAATAGTGAGAATAAGGTGTATTTTACATTTGATTGGAAAACTGAACTGAATTGGAGCAAGATCTTAATAAAAATCCTTCTTATAAATGTGTAATAATTAGTTAATTTTGAAAATGTTTAGCTTTGGAATTCAAGAACAAGGAATATCTTAGCTTTTTTTTTGGTTAGTTCCAATGAGAACTGGAAAATCCATCCAGAGTTCTGGTTGAAATTTGATAAAATTGATCTCTAATATTATATGGGCTTGTTTGATTTGGGTTGTATCCTGTTAAGACAATGATTATAGAGAAGTGAGTCAGAGTCTTGCTGCTGTTGTTGAAATGAGCAAGTGTGGAGCTGGGAACTGGGTAAGAAGTTGGAGAAAGGGGCTCAACAGTAAAGGAGTTTCTGAAACGGAGAGAGGAAAAGGTGGTTAAATTTTTTATTTATATATTTTTACCCTTAATCCATGTACATTGCGATCAAACCCGGTAACATGTTGGGAGCACATTTGGGAAGAGAAAATGTGTACAAGGTTTTCAGAACTTTTGTTAACCAAAACATAAAAGAGCCTCCATGTTTGAACTTCAAACTGTTATAGAAGCTCCTCCAAACAGGCGTATGACATTAAGTCTTGGATTGGCCCAACTTCAAATTACCTGAGGGACATCATAATTTTATTTTATTTTTGATAGGCTTCTACCTACATAATATAAGTGGTTGCTCTTTCTCTCTGTGCTTTTGTTTTTGTTTTTATGCCGATGCTCTATCATGTAAAAAATGAAAATGAGGGACCTCGACAGATTTTTCCATGTTACAAATGGCCATGGCCAGAATCAAAACAGGCACCATTAAAAGCCTGGCGCCAATTTGTTTTCTCACTTGTCTTTGAGCAGGTCTGAGTTCATATTCATCAATCCAAACTCTAAAGGGCAGTGTGGTTGCGGGTGAGAATCTTAGCGACAACAAACGATATGGGCATCTAAGTAGGGTGGGTGGGTAGTGAGTATGGCAGAGTGTAATTGATGAGAGCTTCCACTATCCTGTTCCTTAACCTGTCAGAGCTACTAACACGATGACACTTACTTTGCAAAGAATGGTGAAAGAATAAATGCCTAGGAACGTCTGGGAGTTTTTATGTTCTTTATTAACATCATTGTTACATCTGCACATAATCTTTGTAGTGTAAAAACATCTTTGAAACTATTGGCTTATAAAATCACAAAGTGAAAAATAATTTTAATGAAAATTTTCATAGCTATCAGTGCCCATCTGAATAATTCTTGGATCATTAGGAGTTCAGTATTTTTAGGCCGTATTTGTTTATCTTAATATTATTTTATTTATATATTTTTTTTACAACCGTGGTCCTGGAAAAAAAGAGCATTATTATTTTTCACCGGAAGTGTGACGTTTCTCTGATCGACACCTTTACGATATTTCATGGATTCCACCGTGTGGCCTTTAGTTGGGTGGGTTGGCCCTGGTCCTGATCATGATGTTAGAAACTTTGAACTTTGAATTAATTTTCCCTAATTTCTTTGGTAATTGACCTTTTTTTTTTCTTTTTTTTTTCTAAATTTTATTTTAATATTATTAATTTTTTTTTTTATCTTTGTAGAAAAATGCTGAAAAAGATTTTGTAATGTTGGTGTGTTGCCATCCCACTTTAATTTCCATACAGACGTCAGACCATAGCAATGTCGATGCGCTAACGTATCCTACCACAACATTCTATCCAATAAAATCTCATGTTTGCCTTAGTGACGCTGGGAAATCACTATAGGTAATAAGCATCACGTTTTCTAAAAGTAAATATGGGTCTGCATGTCCCGTATAACTAATTGATCATTCAAAAACAAATACAGAATTATATTTTCAAACTTTTTTTAATGTCTTCTTCATAAAGAAATATTAGATATTTATATATGTAATATTAACGTTTTTAATGTATTTTGTATTTTAAATTATTTATAAAATAATTTTTTTTTGAAAAAACGTTATTATTTTCATATTAGAATTTTTAAAAGCTGTTTTATTATAAAATTATTAAGAAGTGTTAATTGACTAAAGGGAATGAAATGATCACTGGTATTTAAATTGATTTCCTTTCATGTTGAACTAATTGTTTCTTTTAACCATGTACACATGTTTCACAAAATTTTTAGATTATTTGCATCTAACTTTAAATAGAGAGTCATTTTTTTATGAAAAATATAAGGTTTTTTTAAAAATAGTTGTTTCTTACTTGCTAGGGCTTAAAGATAAAAAAAAGAAAGAAAAAAGAAGGGTGGATTTTATACAAAATTATTGACTTTTTTTAAAAATGATTTATTGTAAAAATAAATAGCGGGCAATTGGTCACATGCCTAACTCAATTGATACGTCTAATAAAGCGATTAGTTGTCAAAAAACGGTGGACAATTACCATGCATAAACTTTTGGTATTTTTTAGCACCGAAGATGTAGGTGGGGGTTGGGATTTCTCTTATTTTAACCAATGATTTTGAGTTCAAGTATGAGAATATAACTGTGCTATGTGATAGAGCTTTATCGTACTTGTAGTGTCTCTCAACTCATATAAGGATTAGTTTGGAAGTTATATGATATAAGTGTTTTTTCGTATATACGTAAAAATTCGTTTAGAACAACTCATGATTTAACAAAAAAAAAAAAAAACTTTTGATATTCTCTTTCCTGTTTTTGTTACCTCAAAATAGTTTAAAGCAAAGGGTTTCTTGTACAAGTCCAAAGGCATGATCGTATTTTATGAAAATTACAAAATACTTGCCCTAAATCCAATGTTTTAAAAACCGAAAGTCTCAAGTTTCAACGAGGATTGAATTATTGATTCGATCCCTAAACCCTGTAACTTTTTCATTTTTAAAACATTGCCCATTTGCTAAGCTGGCTTGGAGCGCAGGGGCCAGGGGGAGTGGGGGTGGCCGATGGCGCCATGGTTCGAGTGATTGCTCTGGTGACGTGGGCATATTCTCACGTGAGCAGCACGACACAGTACCAGACCAGAGGAACAAAGAGTTGACCATTTCCTCATTTAGCCCTTGTTCTTTCCCACCGGAATCTTGATATTTCCAATTCTATCCCATCTTCCGATTCCTCAAACCCCATTTGTGGTGGTGGTTCTAGGCTAAGGGTTCTATGATTTCGTGCTCCTCGCCTCCTGGTAAGCCCTATCTCCAATGTTCCTTCTCTAATCTTCTTTTTTTGTGTTTTTTTTTGTTCTCTATACGATTTGAAACAATTCTCTCTTTCTTGTTTCAGAAATTTTGTTTGATAGAACTGTTTCGTCGATTGATGCAAAGTTCTTGAATTTGAAGATTGTTTCTTGCAATCTCTTCTCTGAACTTACTTGCTATATTTCATTTTGCTCCATAACTAAAGCCCAGGAACCATCTGGGTATGCTTCTGAATTTGATTTGTTAAATCCCAAATCTCGTTAGGTACCCAAAATATTGATCTGTAGGTTTTTCTCTGAATCTTTGATTAAGTGTGGTATCTTTACTTTTTGGGGAAGATTTGGTGGTGTGTAGCCTGTGATCAATTCTTGTTTTTGTCATCTCACTGAGAAACCCTGATGGTGGATTTAATATCTCGATGCGATCTGTGTAAGTAGGTGTGGATTATTTTACCTCTTCGTTTTCAAGTTCAAGGTAGTTTCTCTCGATTTTTGGTTATGGAGAATCTTCCTGTTGAAGTGATCGGAAACATACTTTCCCGACTTGGAGCTGCAAGGGATGTGGTGATCGCATCTGCAACTTGCCGGAAGTGGCGAGAGGCTTGGCAGAATCACCTGCACACTCTTTCATTTAATTCAAATGATTGGCATGTTTACCATGATCTCACGACTAGTCGATTGGAAATCCTTATAACTCAGACAATATTTCAAACATCGGGATTGGAGTGTTTGTCAATTTGTATGGATGATGTTGATGAGTTCTCCAGCTGCCCCAGTGATTGCCTGGCTCATGTATACTAGGGGAAACCTGCATTTATTATAATGTAAGAACCACCCCAAGCATTAACATTCTTGAAGAAAATGCATTAGGCAAAAGCTTGAGGAATCTGGTTTGGCTCATAACAAATTCTATCACTGGAGTGTGAACCCAGTTATCAAATTTCCTGTCTGAAATCTTTATCACTGATTTATGTTAGTATTTCAGCATTGGACTTAGTGCCTTCTTTTCCACTGCCTCATCTAAAATTGAGGTCTTGGCCACTACCAGCTTGGAGATTGCGCTGTCAGATGCACAGGCTGTATTGGAGGCTAGGCAGTTCCTCATTAGAGGAACCATATTATTGAAGCAATCAATTTGGATAAGTTCATGTGGAGGCTGATAACCTTGAGAATCTGCGCTGGTGTACTCTAGAGCTTTTGAGCTTGTGGGAAGGGCCTTGAGGGATTCTCAGGTTGATGATGTTAGTGTGATCCATCCTGGACATTGGTGAGTATTTAAATCTTGGGGGTTGTGAATCTGTTAGCAACTTCACAATCATGTGGCCGAAATTCTACCATATGATCTCAAGAGCATCAAATTGAGGAAGCCGGCTTTGGGTGTATGGTGTTTGATGATGAGGATAAATTGTGGATTTGGAGACATTTCTGTTTTTGGCACCGATTAACCACATCATAGCTATGATCTGAGAGATGGAGATCTAGAGATGGTTATGGTTGCGAGGATTGAAGCTCATTTTGGAGAATGTAGTTGTCTTGGAACTTGGATGGACAGTAGTGAGCAATCTCATTTTTCACCCTGGTGGCTGTGTGGACTTGTAGACAGTGTTCAATCTTAAGTGAGTCATTTTGGGGTTGTTTCAGAGTCAAAAATCCTGGAAGAATGCATGGTGCCAGTTTCACATCATCCATTGTTTATTCGGCTCATGAAATATTTACATGTGAGGTTTCGGATTTGAATATAGATAGTCCTGCAATGCTTTTGGGGTTGATACAGGTTTTGTCAAGCATAACACTAGCAGGTAAATCATACTCCATGAGGATTCTGTCAACCTTATTTTACTTCTCTATTTTCACAAAACATCAACATCTTCCTTTTTGCCTGGATGAATTGATAAATCTTGAACAAGTGTAAATTTTTTTTAGTTCTTTGTGTAAAGGGAACAATGTTTTGCTCTACGATTTCTTCCTATTTTTCTTATCTTGTACCTCATGCCTTTTTCTTCCCATTTCTGGCTGTGCAGTAGTATGTTTCCTGGACTGGATCTTGTTCTTTTTCGCACAATTGGTTTACAAATATCATTACTGAAATCTTTGATTCTCTGTTTTTCTTTATAACATGTGGCACAGGAAGCATCAAGTGTCGAACTTTTTACTTGGGAAGCATTCATTGGTGAAGTTGTGAAAATACTTATTACTTTGTAACGTACAATACAAAGTGAATAAATGTTAAAAAAAAAAAAGTGCTGAAGTATTAACTTTTATGGTGTTGAGGTTCTCCATGTAGAAATATTTGTGATTGTGTATGTATATTTGGGTCATCTTTCAGCACGTTCCAGGCAAAAGCTTCTCTTGGACCTGCGCTTCCATTCAAGTAGTGTGCGGTAAAGGTAGAGGGCAATGAATTGAATAGCCCTATAGTCCTTGATGGAAACAATGTATTCTGTTAATGGGCACATTGCCTGAGCAATGCTGTGACTAAAGTATACCCACGTAGTCCTAGACCTAGTCCTAGTCCTAGTCCTAGCTGTAAACATTGTTTTTAGCCTTGAGTGGATTGCACTGTGCAGGGCGCCAAAGCTGTGAACCCGACGAGTACTTTTCCCATTGATGGACGGAGTTTCTGTGCTCCACTGTTAATTTCCTCTGCTCTTATTCCTCTTGAGCTCAGATCTTTCCTGGGTTGCCAAGGGGTGAGTCATGGGAATTAATCCTAAAGGTAGCTCGGTTGGTTTAACGCATTGGTGTCCCCTTTGGACTTTGGACCATGGAAGATTTTACTTGATCATTAACTTCAAAAACCTACAAGATTAATTGAAGCGTGCACAAATTGACTGGATTAAAAAAAAAAACTTAAGAAAGCCACCTTGTCCAACAATTTTCAAATAATGCCAGCTAGTTGCATCCTCTGCATTAGAATTTTTTATCACATCTGCAGTGAAATTCCTCTTTAGAGACCGACCTGAACCCTAGATGTCGGTAATGATGTTGTAGTTGATTGCAGTGTCTGCTTTCTTCTTACTCTACAACAAGTGAAAAGGTGGAACAGTATTAAAAACATAATGAAAATTTGATTTTTGTTTAACTCATTTCCACATCTATTCACATTATTATTTTGTTTGAAGAACATCTATTGTCTCACATTATTGTTGCATAGCCATACTATCATGTCCCACCTTAATCAACATGATGCTTTTCACACCCACCTTTTCCATCCCTTACTGTGATGACCATGTTCATCATTGTTGGTAATAGAGAGACCAGAAGGGAAGCGGCAAGCAATCCACCAGTCCATACCTCACCTCGTTGGAATCATTATTAGCAAAGGAGAAAATTAAATCCAAATTGGAAAGGTGAACACCCAAAAAAATGGAGAGTAAATGCTATTCCCTTTTTCAGAGGAGGAAAATAGGGTTATGATTAAGTACCGAATCAGATATTTGCAGAAAAAAAAAAAAAAAAAAAAAAAAAAAAAAAAATATATATATATATATATATATATATATATATATATATATATACCATGAGCTCAACCTGACTGAGCTCAGCCAATTTCCAAAATACCGAATTGACATCTTCCTAAAATCTAAACATTTGACTCCAGAATATTCTTTAGATAATTCTTAATGTGAAAAAATATTACAAAATTAATTCTTAAACATTATTAGTGTTATTATTATTATTATTATTTTCCCATCCTTGTTGTTTCTCACTTCCCAAACAACTGCAGCCGGAGTCCCATAGAAACACTAGAACCATAACTTGAATAAGCAAACATGTATAAGAAGAGCACACACACTTCTCTGACTCCACTATCTGTTTATGAGCAACTCCAAACAAAACCACCAATAAAGTTCTTCTTTTCTACCATTCGGTGAAAAGATCGATACTTCACCTCATCTTGGTAGATCTATACAACAACCATCCATATGCATAATACTACCCTGCTCTTTACTTCTTTTGCTTCACAACGGGCAGCATGTCTTCCTCATCTTCAGCTTTTCTTTTGCTCTTTCTGCCTTGGTCTGAGTTTTCATTTCAATTCTTCTAAATACTGCAAACAGGATGAGATTACATATGAATTCTCAGTTTGGTAAACACTGGAGGGTAACACCTTGTTGAGTAAAAAGAAATTTATAAATCAAAGGAACAAAAGAGAAACATAGAGCCTGTTCGGTTAACAATTTTTGAAACTGTTTTTTGTTCTGAAAAAATAAAGACAACAGGGAATATGTTTGGGGTTTTTTTTTTCTTATTCTGAAAAATACAAAGAACACAAAAAATATTAAATTCAAAGAATACAAAAATGATGTTTTCTGTGTTTTAAAAAACCGTTCTCAATAACATTTTTAAAGAACCAAAACAAACCCATAATAGTCTGACTAAGGTGAGAGAAGCCGACAATTGGTGGCCTGCAATGGAGCTAATCACACTTGGGTTTCCTGATGCAAGGCTACAAGAGAAGGGGAGGGCTGTCCACAAAGGAATGTGGTTGATTTTGCACTGAGAAAGATGATATAACATCTACCTGTTGCTTTATTTTCCTCTCAAACTCTGCCTCTGCCTGTTTTGAGTACAAGATTGAATGCAAAACTCTGGTCAATAATAACAAATTAGATTGAAAAATATGGATAGGAAGTGAAACTGTGCTTACCAGAGCCTGTTTAAGAACAGCGTTCTCTTCCTTTAACTGGTTTAATTCTGCTTCTAGTTCAACGGTGTAAGCCTGCAGAAAGAGATTGCAATCAAAAACCTATTCCCAATTCAAATTCTCCATGGCTACTTGATGTAATGTGAAACTCGTTTCTAAGTCAGAATATATACCAACGCTTTCATTCTTTTTATTACAATGGTTGAAAGAATCATTTTTCATTTTATAATAATTCTAGTATGAGGAGCTTCTGATACGTTTCAATATTAACTATATTCTTTGGTAGAGACTTATATGTTACTTTAAATAGTGACAAATCAGATTTTACCAGATGTTCTTTGAGTTCAAATTAAAAACTTACAACAATAAACAGTTTATAACAATGAACAAGTCACATCTTTGGATTTATTCTGTAATCAGTGAGTAGGATATCAGTTCTGTGGAAAATGGGACTACTCTGGACAGCTATACCTAATATCTACCACATTTGATATTTGCCATCATGGGCTTCATATATTTGGAGATTACATGACTGGTTTGATCAAATATAAAGTTCACCATTAAACTGATTATTTTCAGTATTCTAACGGACTCTTATTAGTCTGCAGGAACTTTTTCCAATTCAGATTACTATTTAAGATGATCATATCTGAAGGATTGGAAGTGATTCTGAAAATCGACATTCATGATGTGCCACCAATCTTTGACAAACAGACAGACGGATTGTGGAACCTGTAGTGATCAGGAGTATTATTTGGAAAAGTCACTTAATTTAAATATATAGAAAATTGAACTCCTACTAACTGGCTTTTGTGAGTTAATTGACATTGTTATCTGCAGAAGCAGGCTGCTTTCTCAGCAAATATGGGCTGTCAGGAATGATTTCCGTCCTGGAAGAATAGATAGATCCACTATAAAATGTCTTACACTGCATATAGCATTTGGGCATCAGGATCAATCAAGAAATCATTGGCATCAATTCTCTTCTTTCTTGGAAAATTTGATGCAAGAGTATAAAGATAAATTGGCATCAATCAGGATCTATGATGCAAAAAAAAAAAAAAATTTTCTGATTTGTAAAATATAAAGATAAAATCATTTCATATATATATATATATATAAGGTAGAAAAGGTTTAATATGGTTTGACCAAAAGCTGTCTAACTACACTCTTCTGAATGACTAGAATCCTTCCGGTCCTATTATCTCTTCATGATCTAATCTGACTTTGATTCGGAGTCCTAATTTTTGCCACCATTCAAAAATCTATCTCCTCAGTAATTGCAGTTCTGGACATTGTCAAGTGGCTGTTTTGTCTCATAATATAGGCTTCAGTCACCACCCCAAGATGGTGTAAACTGAATTCACCATTTGTGTTGTATTATAAGATCAATTAGTTTGAGCTATCCTACCCATTTCTAACTGTCATGTGTAAAATGAATTGAATTCAACAAGTGACGCCGAGTCATGAAATTCTCTCAAATCTGGTAGCTTACCTCAAAGCTCTTGGGTCTTGTTAAGATCTCTTTTGTTTGATTGCAAGATAGCCAAAACTGATCGCAAAATGTGGTTGAATTTCAGCATGGTCAGACTCACCTACTCCAGAGCAAGCCAAATATAATGATGATTTCACCAAGATCACATACCAATAAATTTGGAAAATATCATCTTGTTCATTATATTTTTTTTTTTTTTTTTTCTTACTAGCCAGATCAATTGACCAATGATACTTATGCATTAGCCAAAATTACTAGCCGTTCAGCTAACACCCATTTGTCATTATGTTCTTTTGCCATTATTCTAAGATGACCCGAGCAAGTCTCCCAAGAACAGATTTTGACATCATTTTATTTGACAGCCATTATTCTGATGCAATTTGCGTTCAATGGACAAGATCTGCCATGTTGGTGCAACCTAGATGTTATCTGTTCAACAGACTGAACATGTATCTATAAACTTACAGATCCTGCCAAGAAACTATACTTACCTTACCATTCCTGATTCATGTTTTCCTTGTTCCTATCCACAACAAACTCGCAGATCCTGCCAAGAAATCATCCTTGCCCTTACCATCCCTCATTCATGATTTTCTGATTCCTATTCCACAAAACCTTTTTTTCCATTAATGCCAAACTAAATATGGAAGCAACAGTAAGACGAACTTAAAAAAGTAAAAAACCATTAGTAAGATAAAGGATTGTGGATTCTAACTGTAATTATCAACTCACAACAACAACTATTCAACAATCCACAATCCTATACCACTTATTAGCTAGTGATAGTAACAACAATAATTAAAACTAATCTATAAATGTTAATAAAAGGATTAAGGTTCTTGTTCATAGATATGAGTATGATTGCAGCAATTCAAGTTGCTAGTGCACGTCTCTAGATACATAAGAAAAGACATTGGACCCTCTTATAAATCAGCCATATTGTGTAACACTTTAACTCAAAGCTAACCAAATGACAACTATATTCAGCCATATGCCATTAAAAAGCAAGCTGGAATCGATCACATGCAAGAAACATCTCTTGACATCATAATCTTTTAATCTTTATTATGTATTCGTGTAATGCATTATGGTGATTCTTAGAGGCGTAAGATTTGTTAATAAGTACCTGTTTTCTAGCTCGAGATCTCGCCGCGGACTCTCTATTCTTGATCATCCTTCGTTGTCTCCGTTCCTCCACCTTCTCCACTGGGCCATCTATGATCCTCTTCCTCCCTCTCAGGATGCTCACGTCCAAACCAAATTGGCCGGCATCGTTGTCGATTTGATTCGGGCACATCCCGTCGAAGACACCGGATAACCGTCGGCTCATTGCAACGTCTGTCCAGGACCGTACACGCCCCACCGTTCCCCACTCACCTCCAAACAGGCTGAGCTCTGTTTTGGTAGCTACCACCTGGCCCCACCATTCCCGGCATAGCCAGAGGACTCTCCAGCAGTCCCACCTGTTTGGGGCAAAGTCTGGAAAGTCCCAACAGCGCCGCCGCCGCCGCCGCCTCCACCGCCGCCCATGCCCATAACACACCTACCAAAGAAGTCGGGCCCCAGTACTGTTGTTTATTTTGGTACCTTTGATGTTGCCGCGGCGGATCGGCGGCCGTCGTAGTCTGCTCCCGAACTACCCCTGCCCTGATCAAGAAATCCTCCAAAGTCATCTCTCCGAAAGTTGGTTGACGAGGGGCAGATTCGGCATTATGAACGCTGCTGTCCTGCTGATGCTGCTGCTGCTGCTGAGCTTTATGGATTTCCGACCAGACTTCCTCGACAGTCTTCTGACAAAGCGGCGGCGGAAGAGTCAGGGAGCCCTGGCGAGGCAAACTGGGCTGCTTAGCAATGATGGGTTTGGCCGGCCGTTTCAGTGTCAGTGAGCGGCATCTGGGGTTCCCGCCCCCGCCAATGTCAGTTCGGTGTGGCTTGGTTTTCTTCTGCAGTCCATATGCTGGTAGAAACCTCAATCCATGTTCATGGACCCGAAATTCCTTGCCGTTCCCGGAGGGTGCTGAATAATAAATTTGAGGGAGTAGATTGAAGACTGTCTTCCCAATGATGAATCCCATGGCTCTTGGGCTGCTGATCTTCTTGCAACAGGCTCCCTCCAGTAACGTGTCGACTCCGAACCCACCATTTATTCTCTCTTCTCTCCTCTCCTAAACAGGCTTCAAAGAAGAAGCAGGGGTAGTATCGCATCAGAGGGTCTGCGGCGGAAGGCATACATGTGGTGGAATTAACGAGAAATCTTGGGCAACATGGGCTCATTCGGGTTCGGGTCGGGTCGTGTGTTTTTCAGTTACCATGTTTTGAAGTTCCGAATCTCCAATTTTCGGATGACTTATGACTACATTCCGTTGCCCCCGGCTGAATACAGGTCGACGTTTACTGCTCATCCAATTCATAATTTTCATTTCCGTGATTCTGAGTAGTCTGAGACTCTGATTCACTAATTTCCATCTATTTTTAAGGTACCACTGGATTTGTACGTGTAACAATGTATGGGTCACCATCCTCATCCTCATCCTCACACCTCTTTATCTATATTTTAATATTATTGAGACCACCATGAAAGCGATTGGGAAAAACCATGAAGACCCAGTTGGCTTGTGCCAATGTTTGTTATGTTTTCTTCATTATTGGTTCATATATAATAAGTTGTTTTAGTGATGCCAAGTGCCAACTGATAAATATTTCCTCTTTGGTAAAGCTAAGATGTAACCACATACCTTGACTAATCTTTAAATTAATTTACAATTTTTTTATTTTTTTATTTTAAAGGGTAGACGGTAGGTACAGAGTCTCTTGTGTCCCTATCTCTTTTCAACACAAACCCACAAAAAGTTAAACTCCCACACTAATTGACTGGGAAGTTCAAGTTCAAGAATCAACCATGAGCTTCAAACATCAAAATCCTCACATAAAATCAAGCAAAAAAAATAAGGAAACTATCAATTAGGAAAACCCATAACTCAAGTACTACCAGAATCGCAAATGAAAACAACAGAGGTATACTTTTACCTGGTTCTGATTACAGATTACAGTGGCAAAGTGCGGCGACGAAGAACGAAATTTGAAAGCTGGGAGAAAGGAAATCAAGAAACTTAAGGGAATGGTAGAGCATGAGGCGTGGTTTAAATACCAGTGCATTTGGTTGGGGGGTGGGGGGGAAGAGAATCAATATCCACAAACCACCATTAACGAACTTGTGAAGGCTTTTTTAAGATGTTACAGAGTGGAAGGTGGTGGGTGGACCCTTCTTATTCCGCATTCCAGGAGTGGGGGGTGGAGGGTGGTGGGGTCTGGTTTTTATTTTTTATTTTTCTTCACTACTGGCTGGGTCCCAGAGCGGCTTGAGGGTCAATACACCGGATTAATTCCAATGAATAACAAATTGGAGTCCGCTGTTTAGTGTGAGCCTCGAGGGGCAGGGAGGTGTCGACACGTAGCGCCATGTGTCCCCATGCAGAAGCCTCAACTGCCCCCCAACAGGACGCGTGTGTTTCGCTCTCTCTCTCTCTCTGGGGGTGCGGGGAGAGCAGTCTATGGCGTAAGTGCTCGTACCCTTTGTTTCTCAAGTAAGCGATTTTGAACGACTCGATATGTATCATATGCATGTGAGCGGATGGATGAGGATGAGGATGAGGATGAGGATGAGGTATGGCCTCCCCTGCGTCATTGCCATGTGGGGGTGCTGGAGCGCACGTGAGCTTTTCTTGCAATCGTACTCTTGAATTACATATTTGCCCTCTGGATTCTTTGATAATTTCCCCCGTTGGATTCTTGACCGCCGTTATGCACCGTTGGTGGTTTGGTACCCGCTGTTCCGGGATTTATGTTACAAACTTACAGTTACAAACTTACAGTACAGTCTTAGAATTTTGATTTTTCTCCCTTTTTTTTTTTTTTTCTTCTTTTTCTCAAATCTAAGGACGTTAAAAACTCGAGATCAATGTTTCATAAATTTTCATTCATTAATATGGTGAGAATTGTGAATAACCATATTCACTACATCATTTAATTGGTCGTAATGGAAGGCTATTATGTAAGTTTTAAAAAGTTTGACCCAATACCTATAATGACATCCCAAGATTCATTATCTTTTTTTCCCTCTTTTTTCAATTCTCTTTTGAGGCCTATTGACTTAAAGACATAACTGTTTAGAAGAAGAACATAAAATTAAAAAAAAAAAAAGTTTATAAAGAGATAAATATTGAACAAAAGGCTCTTATAAAGACATATGATAAATGAAGGGTTTGACAGAGACATATAGTGAACAAAAGGCCCCAGTATAAGTATACGGTGAACAAGAAATCCTAAAAAAACATATATTGAACAAAAAACTCTTGAAGAGACTCGAGATAAATAAATAGTCCCTGAAGAGGCATAGATACCTGGAAATTTTGAGATTTCAATGAGTTATGTGTATAAGATATATAAATAGGAACAAAATGATATTATTATCAATAACATTTTTGTTTTTCAAGTGGTCTTAGACATCATAAGAAATGATGAAGATCACGAACCGAGCTGTGGAAAATGTCGATATAAAAATGATTGTCCAAAATGTAAAGAATCTATACAAGTAGAATTAAACTTGTTAATGAAACGAGAATTTTGGGGACATGTAGTTCAAAAACCTAAATGTGTAATGCAAATGAGTATTTGTACGAAAACGTAACGAAAATAATGAGATCATAAGATATAAAGTGTGATTAGTAGCACGAGGTTTCTCGTAAAGACACGAATCTTGACTACGATGAAACATATTCACTATCGTGGATCTGTCCCATTTTCATTTTAATAAGTTTGAAACCAGTCTCAAGGAATTGATATGCATCTCATGGATGTTATCAAAACTTATCTATATGGATCCATAGATAATGACATATATATGAAAATCATTGAAAGATTTAAATTTCCTAAATCAAATATCTGACGCCGTAGTGATTAACGATCCAATTACGATGATCTATATTGATTAAACGAATTGGTGCATGTGGTTGATAATCTTAAGCAGTATTCCCCGAAGAATGGTATGTGAACAACCTATGTGCCCATGCATCTTTGTAATCGAAATCAGATTTGCAATTATTATTTGTGTGTTGATGATTTAAATATTGTAGGGGGAATGCTTAAAGAAGGCTCATAAAACGACAAAATATTTGAAAAATAAATTTTAAATAAAAGAGCTTGGAAAAACAAAATTTTGTCTCGACCTGTAGATCTATCATTTCCTTACTGAAGTTTTTGTTCATCAATTATCATATACAAAGAAAATCTTAAATCGCTTTTACATATGGATTAAACACGCCCTTTAAGTTATCCAATGGTTGTCCATTTATTTGACGTGAAAAAGGATCCATTTCGTCAATGTGAAAATGGTGAATAATTACTTGGTCCTAAGATCCGTATCTAGGTGTGGAACAGTGTGACTTACATGTCTTCATAAATGTAATTATCTTATTGTGTTTTTTGTCAATTTATTAGCCCTTGTAGTTCGCTCTTAGAACATTCTGAGACCCTTATCATATATATATATTACACTACCTCGAGGGAGTAATTGATGTGAGGCCCATTTTTGCTGAAATGGATCAAGCAAAAATTGGCAGGTATGCAAATGTAGGATATCTTTTAAATCCACATAAAACTAGATCACAAACAAGGTATGTATTTAATTGCAATGGAATTTCTATTTAAGATGGTTCATATCATCAAATCATTAAAAAATTCTAGCAATTCCAAGAAATGGATTATGACTAATATCTTGGTAGATAATGATTCACCATATTCAAGAATCACATAGACTCTCTTCCTATCAAAAACGATCAGAACAATATTATTTGAAGATAATGTTGCATGTATTGCACAAATTTAATTACAATGAGGTTATATCAGAAGGAGATAAAACTAAACACATTCCTCACAAAAATTCTTTTATACACGTGAGCTACAGAAGGGTGGTGAAATTGATGTTCCATTGATTACGCTAAAGTGATAATCCTAGTAGATTTATTCACGAAATCGTCTGCAGCGTCGGCGTTCGAGCGAGAAAATTTAATACATAAGATAGGAATCATGATTGAAGGACATGTCGACATGATGGGAGTAATGCTTATAACATGATGTTAGTGTCTTTGTACTCTTTTTCCCTTTGTCTAGGTTTTGTCCCACTAGGTTTTATTGGCAAGGTTTTTAATGAGGTAGTCCTAACAGAGTAAGGGCAATCAACAATATCATAATAATATTGTACTTTTTTTCCTTTTCTAGGTTTTGTCTCATTAGGTTTTACTAACAATGCTTTAATAAGACATATTATTTATAATGGTCATTTAAGGGGAAGTGTTGTAAATGTTCATTCATTAATGTGGTGAATGACCACATACATGAACTATGAGAATTATGAATAACCATATTCACTGCACCATTTAATTGGTCTTTATTACCCACCTTTAAGATGAGTAATTGTTGTCTCTTGGATTCTCAAGTCAACTGAGATCATCAGGCATTAACAGCGACAAAGAGTTGCAAAATAAATGAGGCACCGTGGTGGTGTGCGATCGCCTCTCCCGATGCTTAAGTGGGGAGTGAGTCGTAGGGATATCAAATCGTCCAGTTTTAAGTGCGGGTATCCCCACCTCCTTTCTTGTTGCGATTCCTTCATATTTATGAAGGAGGGAGGATGGTCGACACATGGAAGTGGGTGATTGGTTTGCAAAATGGGAAGGGGTGGGGGCGCTTCATTTGCGCGTTAAGGCCTGTTCTTCCTTTTGGATAGCCAAGTTATTTGAATCTTTCGCCTCAAGAATCGTTTGATCATCTTAAGGGTGATTATGTACGTGATTCATTAGAGGATGTGTTTTCGAGCTACGGATCGGTCGTGTTGGCTTACCATCTTTTAGAGGCAATGACCGTAGGAGAGGATGTGTCCGGGTAATAAATCTCGCAGGCCTTCGCTATGATCGGATAGTCCACGAGCTGGGATTCAAGCCGTGGTTCAGATCCATGTTCGTGTGAGGGTACTTAGGCCTGGCCTGTGGGCTTTGATCTATCTGGGCCTTGCAGATAGAGGGTCTTTGGGCAAGGCCGTAGTACCTGATACCCCATTTTAGGCGGGAGGTCGGTCTTCCCCGGGTAGAAAAATACCATATTCTTGACTTGCTTGTCGTTGGGAACAAGGGACAGTTAATGTCACACCCGATCACGATCCGTCAGAATAGGCGGATTCGCCTTAGAGTCGAGGCGCGAGACCTTATATCTTGGGGCTACCGTTGGCCAGATTCTTTCTAGTGAACTTGTACACAATGAGGTATACAAGCAATTTACGTAATAAAAAAATCATTTACATATATAAAGAACTACCACGGAGTGGTGTCCATAATCTATACACATATATTGAGTCACATTGCTTATCGTATACATATCAATACAAAACATCGGAGATCGCAGGCTTGATGTGATGTGGGATGTCACATCCTCTATCCTTGTCTTACTTCCTCTTTGAGTACCTACACGGATTGAACACGTCTTGAAACTGCGCTTGAGTGGGAACGTAAGCATGGACAACCACCCGTGATAGTAGTCTGAAGCTTATACATATGCATTTCATATAACTACACATATTCACATAGCTTTTGTGCTTATCTTCTCTACATTTCCTATTGCATGTCGATCTTTTCAGATTCACATGTCACGCCGTTGGACGAGACTGAGGCTGGGACTCTTTTTTAAAAACGGCCCAGCACTGTCGTTATGTATCTTACCATGAGTCAAATATTATATACATATAAAGCGGAGTCCCATTTTTACATATACAAAGCGAACTTTTACATTTACAAGCCGAGCGGAACCACCATGTAGTGAACCTTTACAAAGTGTGTTGGCGGTTGTATACGGATGTTTCTTTGATGTCTTCTCCTGTACTACACGGTTAAAACCCGGTGCTAAACTTTGCAGCAGTGGGAAACATTTCTTATGCATATACACATTTAACGCATAACGATAACGAGGATAATATAAATTTCAGCGTTTATATTATGAGCTTATCTGACCGCCTTCTTATAACGGGCTTACGCTTGACCGGATCTCAGTAGGATTCACGGATCTTATTCTTATGCGGGAACATATCCTTATAACGGACTTATGTGCATTGGACTCCGTGTTAGAGTTCTGAACTTATACTTATACGGACTTATGTTTATTCGGGATAAAGTAGGAATTACGGAACTATATACTTATTCTACGGAACATATCCTTGTACTTGGATCTTATACGGGGCTTATTCGTATTTCGGGATCTGAAGGAAGTATTGTGCCAGTGGAGCCTATAGAACATTTTCTTGATACAAAAGTGCAGTAGGTACTACGGGGCCCGATTCCTTATCTGAAGGTACCGTAGGTACTCAGACTTATGCTATCTTACGGATCGTGAGTACAAGTGGAGTCACTACGGTCTGAGAATTGCCCGTAGGTACTGCGAACTTATGCCAATGCGCGATGCGGGGTACTTTCGTTGAGATTCTCGGAACTTGTACTTGTTGCGATCTGAGGCTGGTGATGCTTCTGAGACAATCAAATACGTACGTGGGTACCTCAAACTAGATCCCGGAGACGAGGGGCGTATTCGGATCTGGGGCTTGAGATCTGGGTGCAGTAGGTACTACGGGACTTGATGAATAAGGGTACCCTTGGGTACTACGGAATATCGAGATCGGGGACTTATTCGGAGACAAGACTTATCGGATCTGAGGTGCCGTAGATGCTAGACTTATCTGGTGAGAACTATCGGAGGCCAGACTTATTGATACGGGAGTTAATGATCGGAACTTGAAGCCGGTCTTTTGCAGGTACATGGGTACCCTCACATGCTTATCTGAGAGCGAGTTAATCGAGAGGCAGGAGTACCCATGGAAATTTTTCTGAACTTCATCGGATCTGAAGTACGTAGGTACTACGGAACATATCTGACGGGACTTGTATCGGATCAGGTGCAGAAGTAGGTACTACGAGCAGTCAGTCTGACCAGAACTTAATCAAATGCGAGGAGTACCCATAGGTACTCTGAGCAGAATCAGTCACGGGACATAACTTATTGGATATGGGACTTATCGGATCTGCGGGAGTACGTGAGTGCTACGGGACTTATCTGACAGAACCTCGGATATAGGACTTAGTAGATGCACAGTCACCATTGGGTACTCACAGGGACTTATTAATCACAGGGGTACCCTTAGGTACTACCGGAACTTATCGAATCGGGACTTATTCGAGACGAAGTACCATGGGTTTTCTGAACTTCATCGAGAGGCGAGCAGGCAGTGCATCACAGGGAGTACGTAGGTACTCTGAACATTTTAGATACGAGAATGCCCAAGTAGGTCTTCGCGAGGCTTAATCGAGAGGCAGTGGTACCCAGTGGGTACTTGAACTGTCGAGGAGACGGGACTTGTCAAATCTGGGAGTACGAAGGTACTCGGGACTTATCAAATACGGGTACGTAGGTACTACGGGACTTGTCGGATCGGGACTTATCGGGGATCTGGGGAATTGCAGTAGGTACTACGAGCAGTCGGATCTGAGGGCCAGAACTTAATCAAATGCGGGGAGTACCAGCTAGGTACTACGAGCCGAATCGAATCACAAGGACATAATTTATTCGGATATGGGACATCGGATGCGGAGTACAGTAGTGCTATGAGACTTATTGGTCACGGGAGTACGTAGGTACTGGAACTGTCGGATGCGGGAGTACGTGGGTGCTGCATAACTTATACAGGATGCGGGGTGCGGGTGGGTCTTCTGAGAGCTTATCTGGGATGCGGGGTGCCGAGTGGGTGCTTACGGAATGCCTCCTGAGAATCTGGGGGTGCAGAAGTGGGTACTGAGCCTTGTCGGAGGCAGGTGCAGTGGGTGCTACAGAACTTTTCGAGACATCATATAGGCGTTTTGACTTCTGAACCGATGTCGGATTAAGTAAGACATAAGCGTGATAAGTCTTGAAGATACTACAGCGGTCTGATGTCGTGTGTTGAGCAGTCTTGGTAACCTTAATCGAGCAGTCTTAGTAACCTTGTCGAATCTGAAGTCTTGTCGAGTCTTAGACGCTAATAAAGTCTGCAGTCTGTCAGAATAATCGAGGAGCATTGTCGAGTCTTAGAAGTACTAATCGGGAACAGGGCACTAATCGGAGATCTGCGAAGTACTAATCGAGTGCCATAGCACTAATCGGGAATCTTAGAAATTACTGTCGAGTCTTGGGAGCACTAATCGGGAATATAGAAGTACTAATGTCGAGGACGGGAGTCTTGTGTCGTTTAATAAGCGGTCTTAGGTAGTTTTACATTATGAGTTGTTAACTTACTATCTTATAATAGGGCATTGTTAGCCACTTTATGCGTTCATAATGGTCGTAATCCATATCTGCGTGTAGGTATGATGGGCATGTAATCACACCTTATTCATATATTCTTATTCTTCTATGAATCATCTTTACTCAGAAATTTGAATCTATTCAATTGGATCTCTTCCAAACTCGGGTTATGGCATTTTCATGCCAACTAGTCGATTTCCGATTTTACACTCAGGACTGTTTGAATTACTGATTTTCCGGGGTCTTAACTTCATATTTGACACTAGGTCCTTGTACTTATTTAAAGCTAAGGTGCTAAGGGTTATTCAACTGGAATCACCCAATTCGAACACCCAGGAGCTCGAGATACGTCAGAAACCTTTCGGGCTACGCTATGATCAGCGATGCAGGAAATGGGCTTGCGGCCTCACTTTGAGTGGATTTTCGACCACTGAGAGTCAGAATTTGGAATACCTTCTCTTAAAGTTTGGTTCTCCTTGAAGTCTATTTTTACGTAGCCACTTGAATCCTCCGTCGGATAAGAGAAATGAGGAAGTTATGGCCAAAATCGAAAACTGGTCGGCTGGAAGAGCCAGAGCAGGTCTACCAGTAGAACTTTAAGTTAGAGTGGACTTAATAATGACGAGGGCAAGTTTCTACCAGTAGGACTTCAACTTCTACCGGTAGGAGTCCGAAAAGTGTAGAATGTGTGTTTCTCACATTTTCCATACTTGTGATCCCCGTCACTTACACTTGAGCACACATCAAAACAATTCCAAATTCATCTTGGAATCTCTTTTCTATTCAATTTCTCTATCAATTTCATATATTTCTTCAAAAATCCATCATGGATTTCTTCCAAAACCCTTCTAATATGGGTTATAACCCATACACAAACAAGACATGAGGATTAGTTAGGGTTTATTCTAAACCCTAACTTCCAATTACTCCCAGTAACCATAGATTCATCCTCGAGAGGATTTCATGAGCTACTGTGCCATATGAGGTTTTACCCACCTTACTTGACATAAATTTTGGGTTAAAGATGAAACCTAGCAAAACCCTAGATTTGGGCAAGAGGATAGCCATCAAAGCATGAAATTCATACGCCAATCTGAGATTCTTAAGCGGTGAGTTTCCATGCAAAATCAAGCATCCATACCTTTGGCTTTGCTCTTGGCTCCTCCTTCTTCCTCTTCCTCTCTTCTTCTTCTCTCCTTCCCATCCGGTTCTCCTCATTTTGAGACCAAATTGGTCTTTAAATCCATGGATTTGATAAGGCCATGTTGGCCTCAACAAAACCCCATTTTTGGGTTAATTCCTTTATTTGCAAAGGTCCTCCGTGTTTGACCATTTGTATTTCAGTTTCATTTGTTCATCTTTGGCCCAAATCTTACATTAGGACTTTTAGCTAACACGGACCAATTAAAATTGTCCTTAAGTTTTATAACTTCGGGTCTCGTTCCAGGTTCGCATTTAGCCAGTAAAGCGGTCAAATTAGGCTTACAAAATACCCTAAACATGTCGAAAACGACTAGGGTATATTTTGGGGTGTTACAATTCTTCTTAAACAAGGTGAGTTTCCATACCAAAATCCAAGCATCCATACCTTTGGCTTGCTCTTGGCTCCTCCTTCTTCTTCCTCTTCCTCTCTTCTTCTTCTCTCCTTCTCATAGGTTCTCCTAGTTTTGAGACCCAGGTGGTCTTCAAATCATGGACTGATAAGGCCATGTTTGGCCTCGACAAAACCCATTTTGGTTAATTTCCTTTATTTGCAAAAGGTCCCTCCATGTTTGACCATTTTGTATTTCAAGTTTCATTTATTTCATCTTTGGCCCAAATCTTTTCACATTAGGACTTTTAAGCCCCTTTTTGGACCAATTACAAAATTGTCCTTAAGTTTTATAACTTTCCGGGTCTCTCGTTTCCCGGTTTCGCATTTAACTGATGAAACAGTCAAATTAGGCTTACAAATACCCTAAACATGTCGAAAACGACTAGGGTATATTTTGGGGTGTTCTGGTCTCCCCCTTATAAGAATTTAGTCTCGAAATTCATGCTCTAACATGTGCATGTTACGTATCAGGATCCTTTCTTTTCATGTCTTTTACGAAATTTGGAGCGTGAGCATTCCTTAAGCCATCAAAGCTCCATCAGAGCCCATCTCTGTCTTAATCTTTCAGGCGGGATTGTATATTCATTCTAATCGTCTGGGGCCGGAGACGTCAGCATTAGGCTGACATTTTATGTGGTACATCCTTAATCTGAGACTTATCAGGAAGCGCTGAAAGCACAGGCTCGATGCAACTTGTGTTGGTATCATATTCCCACAAGCCTTAGGTTATCGTATACCTATGCTCTGATACCAACTTGTGTTGGTATCATATTCCCACAAGCCTTAGGTTATCGTATACCTATGCTCTGATACCAACTTGTCACGCCCCGTTTAAGATGTGAGACTGGCCCCAGGACTCTTTTTTTTTAAAACCCAGTGGCCTTTTTGTGGGTATGGCCCATCTTATAACAGAATCAAAATATTATATACATATAACTGAGTCCCATTTACATATACAAAACTGAACTTTTACATTTACAAACCAGAGCACGGAACCTACATGTAGTGAACCTTTACAAGTGTGTTGGCCCAGTTGTATGCGGATGTTTGCTGATGTCTTCTCCTGTACCTACACGGATTAAAACCCGTGCTAAGCTTTACGCTTAGTGGGAAACATTTCTTATGCATATACACATTTAACATATGATAACGGATAATATAAATTTCATGCATTTATATTATGAGCTTATCTAGTACTTCTTCTTATAACGAACTTAACAGTCGGATCTCAGGCGTAGAAGATTCTGAATCTTATTCTTATGCAGAACATATCCTTATAGCAGAGACTTATGTGCATTGGGACTCCGTAGGAATTCTGAGAACATACTTATACGGACTATGTTTATTCGGGACTCAGTAGGAGTTACGAGAACGCCACTTATTACCGCAGACATATCCTTGTACGGATCTTATACGGGCTTATTCTCGTATTTCGGATCTGAAGTGCCGTAGGTACTATAGAACATTTCTTGATACAAAAGTGCGAAGTGAGTGCTCTGAATGGATTCATATGCGGAGGTACCGTGGGTACTCAGACTTATGCTTATCTTACGGATCGTGGTGCTCGTAGGCCACTACAATCTGAGAGTGCCGTGAGTGCTCTTGAACTTATATGACCAATCTACCCGATACGGAATTGCTATTAGATCTTCTGGAACTGTACTTATTTGCGATCTGAGAAATTTTTTGAGTAGGTACTAGAACTTAATCAAATCTGAGTACCGTGGTACTACCATTAGATCAGACCAGGACATGTTCGGATCTGGGGCTTACAAGATCACGAGTACGTAGGTACTACGGGACTTATTCAAATCTGAGAGTACCCCATGGGTACTCTGGAACTTATCGGTCGGGACTTATTCGAACAAGACTTATCGGATCTGAGGTACGTGGAGTACTGCAGACTTATCTGACCGGAACTATTAGAGCGGAACTTATTCGAGATACGGGGAGTTAATCGAGTCGGAACTTATTCGAATCTTTGGAGTACGTAGGTGCTGCATGCTTATACGAGAGGCAGGGGTGTCGAGACGGGGAGTACCCATGGGTACTACGAGGCTTCATCGAATCTGAAGTGCAGTAGGTACTACGAACATATCTGAGGAGACGGGACTTGTCGGATCTGGAGTACGTAGGTACCTCTATTGAATCGGTCTGAGCGAGAACTTGGTAAATGCGGGAGTACCCGTAGGTACTGAGCAGTCGGATCTGGACATAACTGACCGGATATGGGACTTATCGGATCTGAGGAGTACCCAGTAGATGCTACGGGACTTATCGAGTGAGAACTTATCGGATCGGGACCCATTAGATGCACGGTGCAGAGTAGGTACTACAGGGACTTATTCAAATGAGTGCCCACCCTTGGGTACTCTGGACTTATCGGATCGGGACTTATTCGAGGACGGAGAGTACCCATGGGTACTCTGAGTTCATCAGTGAGCAGGAACTTAATTAATCTGAATTGCGAAGTGAGTCTTCTGAACATTTTCCGGATCTGAAGTGCGGGTAGGTGCTCACGGTATCCCGAGAGACGGTAGTACGTAGGTGCTTGGAACTTATTCGGAGACGGGACTTGTCAAATCACGAGGTACCGAAGGTCGCCCGGGACTTATCCGTCTGGGGTACCGTGGGGTGCTACGAGGACTTGACCGGATGCGGGGACTTATCGGATGCAGGGTGCAGGCGGTACTACGAGAGCAGTCGGATCTGAACGGGAGACTTAATCAAATCGGGAGTACCCGCTTAGGTACTCACAGGCAGAATCAGATCTGGGTATGAATTTATTCGGATATGGGACTTATCGAGATCTGAGAATGCAGTAGGTACTCTGAGGGACTTATTCGAGATGCGGGGTGGAAGTAGGTACTACGGAGACTTATTCGGATGCGGGTGCATTAGGTACTCTGGAGGGCTTACGGTGCGGGAGTACCGTGGAGTCTTTACCAAAACTTATCTGGTCTGGAGATTGCCGTAGAGTCTTCTGAACTTGCTGCAAATACGAGAGTGCAGAGTGAGTGCTACGGGCACCCAATCGGAGGCAGGGTCTTAAAGAGTAGGTACTCTGGAACTTTCGGACTTATCATATAATTGATTTGACTTCCTAGACCCGTTAATACGGATTAAGTAAGACCATGACACAATAAGTACCCAGAAGGATACTACGATCTGGAAGTCTTGAGTAGCCTTAGTCGAGCAGCGAGGAGTCTTAGTAAGCACTAATCGGAACGGGAGTCTTGAGTAGCACTAATCGGAATCAGGAAGTACCTGTCGAGGAGTCTTGGAACTAATCGAGTCTTAGAAGTACTGTCGAGTCTTGGGAGCACTGTCGGAGTCTTAGAAGTTGCCCTAATCGAGTCTTGAACGCTAATGAGATGCCAGAAGTACTAATCAGTCTTGGAGCACTAATCGAGATCTCGTACTAATCAGGACAGGAGTGCTGTGTCATTTAATAACTAGTCTTAGGTAGTTTTACAACTATATGAGTTCAGTAACTTACTATCTTATAATAGGGCATTGTTAGCCACTTTATGCGTTCATGGCATATCGTAATCCATATACGGTAGGTATGATGAGCATGTAATCACACCTTATTCATATATTCTTATTCTTCTATAGATCATCGCTACTCAAGTGGAATCATTCAATTGGATCTTCAAAACTCGAGGTTATGGCATTTTCATACTTAGCTAGTCGATTTTTCGATTTTACTCAGGACTGTTTGAATTACCCCAGTTTTTCCGGGGTCTTAACTTCATATTTTGACACTAGGTCCTTGTACTTATTTAAAGCTAGGTGCTAGGGTTCTATTCCAACTGGAATCACCAATTCGAACACTTAGGAGCTCAGGTGCGTCACGAGCAACTCGGACTACGCTATCGATCCAGGCGATGCAGGAGAAATGGGCACTTTTTATAGCCTCACTTTGAGTGGTTTTTCGACCACTGAGAGTCAGAATTTGGAGATACCTTCTCTTAAAGTTTGGTTCTCCTTGAAGTCCTATTTTACGTAGCCATGAATCACTCAAATCGGATAAAATGAGGAAGTTATGGCCAAAATCTGGCCCGGTCGAAGCGGAAAACGAGCCGAGGTCCTACCGGTAGGACTTTAAGTTACCGGTGGGACTCTGGCCAAAAATAGCCAGAACCAGTTCTAAGTGGGACTTCAACTTCTACCAGTAGGTCCCCGAAAGTGCGAATGTGTGTTTTCTCATTTTTTCCATACTTGTGATCCCCGATCCTTACACACTTCAAACACACATCAGAAACAATTCCAAATTCATCTTGGAATCTTTTCTATTCAATTTCTCTATCAATTTCATATATTTCTTCAAAATCATCATGGATTTCTTCCAAAACCAACTTCTAATATAGGTTATAACCCATACACAAACAAGACATGAGAAGTTAGTTGGGGTTTATTTAAGCCTAACTTCGATTACTCTCTAGTAACCATAGATTCATCCTCCAAGAGAGGATTTCATGAGCTACTTGTGCCATATGGGGTTTTACCCACCTTACTTGACATAAATTTTTGGGTTAAGATGAAACCCTAACAAAAACCCTAGATTTGGGCAAGAGGATAACCATCAAAGCATGGAAATTCATGCATAATCTCATAGGATTCTTAAACAAGGTGAGTTTCCATACCAAAATCCAAGCATCCATACCTTTGGCTTGCTCTTGGCTCCTCCTTCTTCTTCCTCTTCCTCTCTTCTTCTTCTCTCCTTCTCCCATCCGGTTCTCCCCTCATTTTGAGACCAAATTGGTCTTTAAATCCCATGGATTTGATAAGGCCATGTTTGGCCCTCCAACAAAACCCATTTTTGGGTTAATTTCCTTTATTTGCAAAAAGGTCCTCCATGTTTGACCATTTGTATTTTCAAGTTTCATTTATTTCATCTTTGGCCCAAATCTTTCATTAGGACTTTTAAGCCCCTTTTGGACCAATTACAAAATTGTCCTTAAGTTTTATAACTTTAAGGTCTCGTTTCAGGTTTGCATTTGCTTGATGAAAACGGTCAAATTAGGCTTACAAAATACCCTAAACATGTCGAAAACGACTAGGGTATATTTTGGGGTGTTACATTACATGTTCTATGTCTTTGGAATATCTTCTATCTATAGTTTTACTGTATTCCTGTTTCTATACTTTGCATATTCCATATTAATTCTATAACTTATTGCTTTTCATGTTCTATTACATCTTCTTTCATATACTTTTGTACTTTTATAAACTTTCTATACTTTTCATATACTGTATTCATGTACTATGTACTTTTCATATACTGTCATATTGTACGTTTCATATACTGTATTATCATATTAACTTTTCAGATCATTTTACATTCTTATACATTTTCATATATCATGTCGGATGGTATAATCTCATGTTACAGAACTTATCATCACATAGCAGTCTTTATCTTCTCGAATCATGTCGTATCTTTTCACGTGTCATGCCCGAATCATTTGTTTATGTTTCATGTTTGCATAAACCTTAGAAGTGGATAAAGGAAACTATAAGGGCGGTATTGTGCTCATTATATTGAAGCAGTGGTCTATAAGAGCCAGAAGCGTTGTACTCACTATCTTTAGCAGTGGTCTATAAAAAGGGCGAAGTATTTGTGGTAACCTTTCGAGACCCGCAGTGATCCCGAATGGGATCTATCTCATCGACCCCTGACGGGGCCTCGATATCAGAACTTGTATCTTTGCAGGACTTGTTTTTCCCTAATAGGCATGCCCGATCTATCCACTCTACCCGGGTTCTAAGCGGGACCGATCCATGTGTATTTTATGTTCGATTACATTTCGTATTTCCAGAATAATTATAGGTCATCAGAGTAATCATATCTGATATGTACAATCATTATTTTATCTTTGCATTTTTCATATCTCATATCTCACTTTACACGTAATAAGTATACATATAACATATCATATACTTATGTCGTATTCTATACTTGTCATATACCGTACTTATATATATTTCCATACATATAATTTACACATGCATATGCAATCTTATACTTTCTTATCATATCATGGTTCATTTAAGGTCATTTACCTTTTCTGTACATATCTCATAAGCATGAATAACTATTGTTATCATGATTGTTTATGCAATATATACTATCATTACTTTAATGTATTAGTTCTCATATACGTAGCTTCATGTCTTGATTCTCATAGTTCGCTATATCAATATATTCCTATATTTTTATCATGCATGCATTTTACTCATTCTTATATTCATATATACATCATTCGTGTACATGTACCCATTCATGACATCTTATATCTTGTTAACTTATATCTTCATGTACTTTATTAGCCTATATCTTTATGACATATACTTACATACATTTCTATACTTGTACTTTATCAGACTGTCCTATCTCCCATAGGAGTGCAGAACATAGACTTCTTCTTTAATACCGCCGTTTACCCTTCCTTATCGACTATTTACCTTTTTATCATTTCTTTTCTTATCATGTATTTCTAATTGACTTCCCAAGCGATTAGTACATGATGCAATGATCATATTTTTAGATGTGCATAATGAATGCCATGAAATAGCATATGGTTAGATTTTAGACTCAATGAGCTTTCCATAGAGTCCAAGAACACCCGAAACAGAGTTTGGACGAAGGAGTTATGACCTTCCGAAGTTGGAGGTCACATGTAGTCACACTCAGCCGAGCTGACCTGACCTGGTCGAGCTCGGTCTGACACCTCGGCCTGATACCTAATATCCTCCTCAGGCATATGAATGAATTCTTGACTCAATGGGATTTTCATAGAGTCCGAGAACCGCAGAAGTTATGACAACCAGAAGTTGGAGGTCATGCGTAGTCAAATCTGACCTTGGCCAGAGCTGAAGTGACGTGAGCTTGGTCCTAGCAACGCGGTCTATCTTATGCTCCACGGCATATGAATGGATTCTTGACTTAATGGGCTTTCCATAGGTCGAGAACACAGCTTGATTAGGACAGAAGAAGTTATGACCTTTTGAAGTTGGAGGTCATACGTAGTTA